>BMAV01014986.1:143706-265186 GCA_019973955.1 Trichonephila inaurata madagascariensis
AATGAATTAAGCAAATGTGCAATTAAAAGAAAAAGGTTTTATTTAGGCTTTTGGAACGCTTTTACATGTAGATAGAGGCTCTATCCATTGCCCACATAGAACAGAAAAATGACCTTGAAATTTTCGCTCTTCCTCTTCGAGAGAGAGCATTTTGAATCACGTGAGGATGTTGGGGGATGGGAAATATAAACAAACTTTTCTTACAATATGTGGTACGAGATTCTTGGGTTCGAAAATCTTTCATTATAGCTTTTATGTGCGTACCACTGTGCCTTCAAGCATTTGGTCCTACTTGCTTTGAAAAGTTCCACAGTGAATATCTTGTCAAATTTGTGAAATAACAAATTTAAATCCTCAAAAGTATTACTTTATTTCTCTAACTTTTTATACTAAAATTAAATAATGTATAAAATGTGGATATTTATCAATTTCAATGTATATTTTAGTAAGTATTCTATGTTGCATAATTATTCTATTATTATTTTATTACACTTATACTTTGTATGTAATTATTATTGAAACAGTTATTAGCATAAATTTTAATTTTTCATAAAAAGTTTATTGTGATATTATTCATTATTTCTATTCTGAAAAGTAAGTTAAATGTCTTAAGTGCGCAGTGGCTATAACGTCTAGACACCACCCAGGAAAAAAACTCTCGATTAGATATTTTTTGTGATTTAATAATGCTTATAGAGGATGAGAACATTACATTTATTAAGTATTTTATCACAGAAAATTGTATTTTAGCTGTGTGCCCATTAAAGGAAAGCATTAAAGTGTATTTTGCGCTAAATTACACGTTAAGTGCAAACAAATTAAATAATTTCTTTAGATAGATTCTATTCAAATTTTTTGTGCTAAATATTTCACTATTATCTAGTTAAATAGTAGTTTATAAGAATTCTAATAATAGATATGGATTCGTGTAATCAAGAGAAACCCGTAACTTCACGCGCATGGTTTTCATACCCAAGGGTGTTGACATTCTGTTTTTACCGTAAAATTTGCATACAAAAGTGAAAAAAGAAAAAAAAAGTAAGACTTTATTACACTTTTATTTTTTACACTTTACTAGTGTTTACTGCACTTTTCACACATAAATTTAGTTGCCCTGTTATTTTTATTAGGGCGTACAGTACATCGTTTATACACTCCTTTAGTCTTCACGAGTGAGTGCGATGTTTTCACTGTGTTTTAATTTTTTTAAATTTCGTAGAAGCATTGCTTGCTGATTTCTACATTCTTTAATTTCTTCTATAAATCGAAATCCAAAACTACTTCAGAAATCAGCGTCTGGTTCGATGTTTAGTAGGTGGTTTCTGACTACTTAACAAAATAATTTCCGCATGTATTGTCGCAGCGTTCAACAACACAAAAAATATTGTCATAGGCTAACGATTAAATTTTTCAGCTATTGAATATAATGTAGTCATTTTATCAAGGACGATAATTGTTCCTTCAGTTAATTTATCTGGATAGATTTCAGTAGAAGAATTATATACTTGTTATTATACTCTTCATAATTCGAATCTTCCACATCATCCCCGCAAAGAGGCTTTCTTCATCCGAAAATACTTTTGTACTATATCTATTAAATACTGTATCTCTGTTAATTTACTTAAATATCACATTTCATCATAATAACTACATTAAGGCGTCATTGCATAAAAAAGATTTTAAGGCGTGCACATGCATTTAGAATTGTAACGGCGATTCACGCGCAGGGTATGACATACCCGAAGAGGTGGTATCCAAAATTATACGTTTAAAATTCGCCTACAAGCTAAGACTCCTCAAAGGATATGACTTTAAAGTCATCTACACGAGAAATTATTCATTTTCCGAAAAAGGTTTAGATGATATCTTGTAAAAAGTTAAGCGGTGGGTATGAGACATACCCTGCGCGAGAAGTACCGGGTTAAATAGATTCTATTTAAAATTTTTGTGCCAAATATTTGACTATTATCTAATTAAATAGTAGTTTATAGAGATGATTTCTAATAATAGGCATGAGAGAAAGAGAGAATTCGTGTAATCAAGAGAATATAGCATAGTTTAAAATATTTGCATAGTTGTAGAAGATTTGGCTATTAAATAACGAGACTGACACTGTTCAGAAAAGTGAGAAGGCGATAAACGTCTGTGCCCGTCAGCTTTTTAGCTGAAAGTCTTCTCTTTCGAATACAGTGCCTCTCGTTTCTGTTAACAAACCCGTACAGCTGTATTCTTAGTTCGCATCAGAGTTATTTTTTTTTTTTTTTGCTTTGCACAAAAAATGATAAGAGCAACAACAGAGCAAATAACTGTTGTGAAATTTCACATGGAACTTGGAAAAATAACTACTGAAACTTATATCTTATTTTTAAAAATATATTACATTGAAGGTTTATTGCGAGCACGTGCTTCTGAGTGGTTTAAGAGCTTTCAAATTGGCCGAAATGACGTGGAATATAATTCAAGCCTGGATCATCCTTCCACGTTAAACACGGATTGCAGTGTCGAGTAAATCGCTAATTTAGTTCGATATGACAGTCGGGTTGAGTATTCGTGCGAATGCTGAGACTATAGGAATTGACAAAGAATTCGTACAATAAAATTTACATATTAATTTATGCATGCAAAAAGCATGGGCCAAAATGATACCTGCAATTCAAATGTTTGAGCAACAAGAGGCTAGCGAAAATACTTTTACTTACACTTTGAGAATGCCATTGAAAATAGCACAAATTTATTGAAAATGATAATAACGTGTGACCAATCGTAGTTTTTTACTTACTATCCTGAAACGAAGCGCTTAACCCACCGATACTCAACCTGCGGTCCACTGAACCTTTTTTAAGTGGCCCGGTCATGGCCCATTGCTCTGAGAAATTTACTTATTTAAGAACATTGTATTAAAAATATGGTGGGAAATTCTTCGTCAAGAAATCAAATATATCAATTTTGCTCTTTGATGTCGCTATCGTACGGATGCAAATTGATATTTTTTTTTATTTGTAGCGGTTACGGTTAGTGATAACAGACAACAGTAGAGTAACAACAATTTTATATGTGGAACTAATTTTTAGCCATCTTTCATATCTTGCAAGCGAAAAATATTCGAAAGAAATAAATAGTTTCATGACGATTGGGAGGTTGTCTATTTTATAGTGAAAAACAAACATGGATCAATAATTGTTTGATTTTTCATGAAAGTGCGGCATTCAAAAAATACACATAAACAGGAATCATTCAATGACACTTTGCCTAGAAGATCTCTTTCAAGAGATGATAAATAAGCTTTCTTGAATAATCTTTGCTACAGCAACAAAGTGCTTTGTCAGTGATAATATCAGAGTGGTAACAAATTCATATCCTATGAAGTTTGTTATATTATCGGGGTAATCATATGAAACCGTTTACTAATGCAGAAATTGTGAAAGGGTGTTTCTTAAATGCTTCTAATTTAGTGTTAGTGATAAAAATAAAAAATATATAAAAAATAATAATTAAAAAAAGCAAAGCAGGAGTTTTAATATTTTGATCAATTTTCCACATTTTAAATTCCCAATGTTATCTTTGTCTTAAAGCATGCAGCCTAGGTGAAATAGCTGCAGAAAATATGCAGAAAAAAAGGTTGAGTACCCCTGGACTAATCCATGCATTGGAAGAGCCTATCTCACACCAAGAGCCAAAAATGCTCGAATAGGCAAATCGAAATTCAAAGCAATGATTGTTTTTCTAGTAATCAAGGGATTGTGTACCTTCAATGGCTTCCTGAAGGTCAAACTATTAATTATCATTACTAATTTAACGTTCTTGCTGAACTCTGTGAAAGAATGAGGAAGAAACAGCTCGAAGAAGGAAGGACAAATCATGAGTTCCCCACAGAGAGAATACGTCTGTTCATTCCGCATTATCTGTCAAGAGGTTTCTTCCCAAGTGCAGCATCCTAGTGTTAGACTATCCGTTTTATTCGCCAGATCTTGCACTACGCGACTTATATCTATATCTTAAGGTGAAATTTGCATTAAAAGGAACAAGGTTTGAGTCCGTAGTATCTGCAAAAGAAAAAGCGGCACGTGTCTTATATAAGCCGACGCAAGAAGACTGTTTCAAACAATGAGAGATTTGCATGGAGCGTTGTAGGAGTAGAGCAGAGGTGTATGTTGAAGATGGTAATAAGTATAAATAAGTATGAAATTAAAATAAAAGTTTTTATAAGCATCATCCACACATTGTTTATACACACACACACACATATATATACATATATATATATATATATATATATATATATATATATATATATATATATATATATACACATATATGTCAGGCCTCAGGCCTGCTGGTAAAATGAAGAGGGCATCATCTCTAAAATACTTCTTTATTTTGCTTCAATCACATAAAATCCAACATGGCGGCCCTTTAGCGCGCAACCCAGTAGAACAATAAACAACACTTCGGCGAGGAGTCACCAGCTAAGCCTTTTCGAGTATGCGTTCTCCCTCGTCAGTGCTCGCTCCACCTTTAAATAGGCTTATTTACCCACAAATCCTTACGTAAAGAGTTCGCTCAATTTTTGTTTATTACTTACTTAATTTTGAAGCTAAACTTTTGAAACCTGGTACTTGAAATATGTTTAGTTAATTTTACATAAGCTTTATCAACATGTAATAAAAACTATGTAACTTACAAAACTTTTATTTTATTTTCAATACTTCCTCAAGTTTTATGCATGCAGGATGATTATGAATCTTTAAAAACTATTTTGTTTTTAGAATTTATGTTTGAAAAAGTTAAATTGGTACAAAAATTTAAAGAGGTTTGTATAAAATCGGTAAATATATGTACGTAAAATTATAACCTTTATATCATAATTTTCTCTTTTGAAACAAATAGATGAAAATTTTAAATTGAATAATGCGTATTATGTTGCTATTTATGGTTTTAAAAATCTGGCTGTAAAATCAAATAATTTGATAAACTGTACTAATTATTCTTTAATTTTTTTCCCCGTTTTTATTGAATATTCGTGGCGCATTTGTAAATTTTTATTTAAAAAAACTAATATACAAATAAATAATGAATATTTTCTCAAATTTAGCGCTTTTATAAAGTAAATCTGTTAGTTTTTTTTCCAGCTTTGATTGATGCTTTCAAAATTTACATCAGTAAGAATGTTGATATAGTTCTAATCTTTCAATCCCTTTTCAATAAACTATAATTTATGATTATTTTACATAGCCGATTCTTTTATTTAAATGTTTTTATTTATTTCATAGATATCCTTTATAGAAATAATACTAGGAATATTTTTATCAATTGAACTAACAAGGATGAGCTAAGATGACTAGATTTCAATAAAAATAATCTCCTCAGCAATTGTAAGGTAAAAAAGTACATTTTTATATTTTTACTCAAACTAATTACTGACATTCTTATTACACTAAATACTTAATAGATGGTGATATAATTATGCGTATTACCACTTCACTCAAAATGAGCAATATACATACCACTAGTTCGCAATACATCGGTGCTTAACATCGTCAGAAACGGGTGTTTATCAACTATTCGATTCAACAGTATTTACTCGATATCACAATGCCCAGCAACAGAGTTTAAATTGCATTCCATTGTTTGCCAGGGAATTCCCTAAGAGATTTGCCAGCTTCGAAACCAGAATGGCTTCTGTGTAGTATTGGTTCCAAGAGAAAGGAAGTGATTGTATTTGATTGTTTAAATAAGAACTTTGCAATTGTAGTGTTCCTGAAATAATCTGCTATAGTCACATTGTTTTTTATTTTATAGGTATTTTTTGACGACATTTTATGGCTTGAATATTTTAATGTATTTCGTACATAGAAATTTAGTTTTCATACATAAAATCTTTATTGAAAGAACTGTAAATTTTCACCTTTGAAATTATTTTAATTCGTTTTTTTACGTCAAACGGGTCACTTCAAGCAGCATTTTCTCTATCCCCGTATTATTAAAAAGAACTTAACTTAAGGAACGTTTTTTAAAAAAAATTGATTGGTCTTACAGTTACTATTTTTCCTATGAGAATTTATATTGCATTATTGTTTTTATTTTAATAAGAGTGTTTAAAAAAAACAACTTACGTTACCTTTTTTTAAATACAAAGTATATGTGAAGTAACATGGGAAACGTTTTCAAGTGATAAAAATTGATGCATATTATATTTACATAGTATGAATATCTGTGAAAAATTTTAAAGTTATGAAATGACTATAATTTTTAAAAGAAGACATACCTTATTTCAATTCCTACTATTAACTCACACTCTCTATATATTTATTTATTTATCTTGGTGGAATTTTCAATCGTTAATAAAATATATTTTAAAGCGCTCCATTGAGCTGAAATTTTATATACATAATTATTTTGGATGACAATACAGTAATTTAGATATAATTAACTAAAATTAATTGATAAAAACTAATTAACTCAAAGAATTACAAATGGCATCACGTTTAGCAACTTAGTGACCATTTCAAAAGATTTTTTCTCACATTTTAAAACTCTCACTTGAGTTGAAATTTTCATTCACTATTTATTTGAATGACAATACGATACTTTATTGATGATTAATAAAAATTAATAACCACTTAATATTGTGATTTTGTCCTATGTATATACATATTTATATAAGTTGTAACTATTTAATAAAAAAGTAGCTAAAAAATAAAATTTTTCTTTGTTGATCTAAGTATGAATTGACTTATTTTTTTTATATTACTTGTTTGTTGTAATAAACAGTTTCAAAAGAAATTACAGTTTAACGGGATCATTTTTACTTTTACGTAACACAGACCGGTACCTTAGTTTGGATTGCTAAAATATTACAGTTTAAAATAAAATTTAAATTGCGTTGGGAGAAAGATGTTTATTTTCCAATCAACACTGAAAAATCAATTTTTTTACCAATTTTTGTGAATCGACATTGTTAAGGAATGTCACTTGTATTTATATTTTGTTCTTGGTAAATGTTTTTTACATAACTTTTTAATAACGCATTATGTTTTATCTTTCCAAGTATTTATAAATACAAAAATTCAATGAAAAGCCTTTCGAATATGACTAAGTTTACTTTTTCAAAATATTCTTAGCAGCTCTTCATATTTGAAGTATGAAGAAATAGCGATTTAGATATATAAAACTTTTAAAATATATTTTACCAGCGAGTGTTTTTTTTCCATTCACCTAAGTGTTAATTTATCAGTATCCGATCATTTTTCTTCTATTTAAAAAACTTCATGCATTTAATTGTATTATATAGTTAGATAAGATTTTATTTTATTTTTTTACATATGTTTAAGAAAAAATTTAAGTTATTTTTGAGGGGTGTTGTTCTGCATACGATAATTTATATCAAGATCTATTTTTCACAACACTTTTTCCTTAAGATTTCTAACTAATTAACGAATATTATTTTACAAGAAGTTTGTATATACATATCCTTTTTAGTACTTGCGAATTACACCGTGGACCAATTTCATCAAATCAAAAAGCCTCGCCAAATGCCGCGTTATTCAGCAAATAGTGCAAATCGTTTCTGCGCACGTTCAGCAGCAATGACAGAACTTGGCGGCATTTTTTCAATCGGCGAAGTCTTTTCATTTTGTGAAATTGGTCGACAACATAATGTGTAAGTATTCCTCTTTATTACAGTAAGACCCCGCTTAACGCTGTTTCGGCTTAACGCTCTTTTATTTGAATTGTGGGATTCCCCAAAATTGCACGCAGCGTCAGGCTTCCGGATATCCGAAGCAGTTTATCTGTGTTTCTTCTTTCTTGCGGTGCTATACAAACGTATTTTTATCGTTTAAAACATTTGTTGACGTTATTGTAAGTATAAATTTATATAATAAATATAATGATTTCTATGGTGACAAATAATATATTCTGATTTTTAGTTTTTATCATGACTGATAATAAAAAAGCAATAAAATAAAGCAACAAGAAAAAGCATTTCTCTAGAAACTAAAATGCAAGTGATTAGAAGATTAGATACTGGTGAACGTCAATTTCAAATTGGTGCTGCATTGAATTTGGCAATTTCAACAATAAGGACAATTCTTAAGACTAAAGAAAAAATATTGTCATCGGCAATTGCAACTACGACAAGCTCTGCAACTAGAATTACCCGTTATAGAAATAATACAATAGTGAAAATGAAAAACGACTTTCTATATGGATTGACGACAAAATTGAAAGCAATATGTCATTAAGTCAATCTACCTTCTTGATAAAAAGGCAGATTGGAACTGAGTGATTTGAAATGTACACATACTAACTTGGAATTTTATTTATTTATATATGTATATTCATTAATCATGTTTCTATATTTGTAAGAAATAAATTTTTGTTTCATTGTTATAAAAAACATAATTAAAAAATTTATTGGTAAAATACTGACCAATTTTCTACCCATCTTCCCCTAACCCCATTATTTACATGATAAGATATCCTCATTTAACGCTGTTTCATATTACGCTCAACTTTGATGGAACGTATACCCCGCGTTAAGTGGGGTCTTACTGTACTTTCATATGTCAGGCATGATTAGTAAGCACAATAATTATTCACTTCGGGGCATCCTACTAAAACAAGAAAAAATATTTAACCAATTTACTTTGTACAAAAGAAAAATTATTTATTTTTGCTTACAGGTGCTGATTAGTCTAGATTTACCTCATCCTTTTGGATTAGCTCTGTACGGAGACTCGATTTACTGGACCGACTGGACAGAGCACACAATACAAAGTGCAAACAAAGTGACTGGAAAAGACAGAAAAATTATATTGCAAGGTCGAGAAATCCTTCTAGATGTTCACGTTTTCCATCGCCAGAGGCTTACAGGTTAGTTTGAATTATTACGCGGGTAAAGTTATTCACATGTTTTGGCAAAAAAAATATTTTTAAAGACTATGTTAAATACAATGATAAAGTAAATTTTAATCCTTCATTTTATCCCCTGAGGTTTTAATTCTTTAATTTCCAAGAAAGTGTTGTGATTCATTTACAATTGCTTTTCCAATTACTACTATTAGCTCACACTCTCTATTTATTTATTTATTTATCTTGGTGGAATTTTCAATCGTTAATAAAATACATTTTAAAGCGCTCGATTGAGCTGAAATTTTTATACATGATTATTTTCGATGACAATATAGTAATTTAATGATAATTAATAAAAATTAATTGATTAAAACAAATTATTCAAAGAATTACAAATACAACCACGTTGGCATCATTTTTGGCGACTTGGGTCAAAATTTAAAGAATTTTTTCTCACTTTTGAAAGCATTCAGTTCAGCAAAAAGTTCTAAATGTATCAATAGATGGCGCTTGTAAACGGTATAAGGATAGTGGATTCAGCTACTACTGACATTTTGAAAAAAAGTTAGTGACCGAATTTTTTTTTACAGCTGCTAGTTCACAGTCGCCATTCTTGTAAAAGAGAGCGATCTTTCATTGAGAGATTCATGACATGCTGCTCGGATACAATATGATGAGTCCGCCAAGTACTCTGTGCTTTTATAATATGTGCAATGTGTCATTCGCTTGAGTGCCTTTTAATTTGCATAGTATATATTTGAAAGCATCTTCTACTGATACACTTTGGGTCTTCTTTTCTTGATCCATACCGTTTCCCCTTTCTTCAAATGTATATATTTGCGATTTGAAGTCCTTCACATCAGTTGCTCTTTTTTACCGCATTTTGAAAGTGGAACTTTTAATTATAATCCCCCTTTATGGTGCCAAATTATTAATGTTAGTAAAAGTGAATTGTTTGCGGTTATTTAAAAAGGACTTACTTACTTGTTAATTGTATAAAAGGAAATCCCAAAATATTTATTCTGAAAATTAAATACATAAATATCTATTGAAAACCTTACTTAATTATTTTTATGACTCTTTATCGCTTTTAAAATACAATAAAGGATCTTCGATTGATTGTCTTTTTCTCGAATGTTCCTGTAACTTCATAGGACGCACTTTGATGTCGCAGATCCTAAAATAAATCCCATCCGTCCAAAAGAATAAGCCTTTCTTAATGGCTTGGTTTCATGCGATAAGTTAGCAATTTCTTTAACATCCGAATCAAGTTTCGATTACTCTTTTTTTTTTCTCTTAATCTTTTACTGCCGAAAACACATTTTCCAATAAAGACCTTATCTTAATTGTTTGATATTTTTCTCCAATAAACGACAAGGGAATTATCTCTCCTCATGAGATAAAGTGGCCCAAGTAGATGTCTGAAATAATCCAAATAATAAAGGCGACAAGAAATAGCTTGGGCTGTAATCAATTTATTTAAAAATTAAATAGTTTTATTACCTCAAGTTTGTATTAGAAATCAATGAGGTCATTTTAAGTATTTCTGCGTCTGTGATCATATTTATTAAAGGTGAGATCGGGAAATTAACTATCTTGTTTGAAATGGGAATGGAGAAGAATAAAAAAAGTCAATCGCGCTTTTTATTTATGTTTTGGATTAAATTTAATTACCTCAAATTATCCTTCAGATTAAAATAAGAGATAAATTTCCTGATGCTTCTTTAGTTTAATCTAACTTAAGTGCTTCTAATAGTAGATATATTAATAGATATGCCCAGTTGGAAAATAATATTCATTTTCTTTAAAGGCTTAGATCAAATCTACAATTATTGTTCCATTTGTATTAAATAGTGACCGTGGTAGCTGATTGGTCATGGTCGCCATGGCCGGCTTTGTTAAGTCGCGGGTTCAAAATCTAGAGCCACCGAAGACCCACTATGTAGGGTATGGGGGGAAGATGCACAAAATTTGTCGTGGCTCAAAGTTCTCACAATTGCGTGGTGTGGTTGAGTTAAGAAAAAAAGTGCTGGCTCGTCCTCGTCACTTAAACGTGGTTCATAAATACGAGGTCCGACCACAATATCCTCCGTGTTGCTTCACGGTGTGGTGGAAATAAACAAGTACTATATACATAAAAAAAATAAGTCAATTCCTAGCAAAGAAAAATTATATTTTATTAACTTCTTATTAAATAATTACAATTAATATATATATATGACAGAATCACAATATTGAGTGACAATATAGAACGCAAAATTCTTTCCAATTTTCCATACCTGGTAGTTGAATACCAAAGATAGTTGGATAATCAATGTATACCGTCGCCATCTATTGCTTTCTTTTGGAAGAAATTTAATTTTTTCTCCCATATAAAACTAAAGTTAATTAATTAAATTAAATTAATGAATTAATATTTGAAAAAACTGTATTAACATCAAGTGCCCTCCATTACAAGCTTAAATGAAATGTATTTGAACCTGAGTGGATGAATACACAGTATTTTATTAAAGATTGAAAATTTGAACATATATATATAGTATATAATTGTAGATATACAGCAGATATAAATTGATACTATTAGTTATATATAAGTAATGAGTATATAATAGCATATATATATATATATATATATATATATATATATATTAATGTATATATATTAATATATATATACATATATATATATATAGGGAGAATGTGAACTAATAATAGAAATTGAATGAAAAATATCAAAATTGTATTCAATATTATAATCAAAATGAATTTGAAATACGAGAGATTTTAATTGAAAATATTCTTATAAAATTCAGTTAAATCCTTTATATCAGATGAAAAAATAGATTATTTTAAGAAACAATCATATGCATTACCAAAATCAAAAATCTATAAAACCGAAATGTAAGATGTTTTTATACAAGAAACAAAAAAACAAAAAAAAAAATGCTGCTTAGAAAATGTAACCGAGATTAAAAAATATGCGATGGAAAATGAATTTATTTTTATTCTTGGAAGAATTGTAGCGAATATAAAACTAGTAACAAAATTTAGTAACTATAAAATTTGTAGTGAGTTTCTTTTTACGAAACAAAACTTACAAAAATGGCAAAAACTTATTTACAGTATTATAAATACAGATATATATACACACACAAGTTATTTTCTCTATTAAATTTCCTTCAAAAAGTTATCACTTGCTTCATAAGTCAAATGAAAAGACAAATATGTTTCAAAAACCATGAACGTTTTGCAAAACTGAGATATAAATTTAATAAAAGTACCTTAAATTAATTGAAAACAAACACAATGTTGACAGCAACAATTAATCAAAAAGTAAAAACTACTATATCTGAGCATTTCAATGGACCCAGGCAGAAAGGAGTTTCAGATTCCAATATTGGAAGAGTTTATTCTTACATTTCCTGCTCCAGAAAAGAACAAAGTAGTTAAATAAACATGGGGAGTTGACACAACTGATAAAATGTCAGCTTGTCGTATGTTCACACAAAAAAAGGATGAATATGCAAGTACTCCGAGATGTTTGTCCACAAAAAGAGCACAAACGAAATAAAGTAGAGTCAGAAAAGAGTAGAAATTGTAACAGATTTATTTTCTGGATTATATTTCTCAGTACAAGGGGAAAAATCCTACTTCTATAAGAATGTATGAAGTAACTCATTCATAAGTATGAAAACTTTAAGAAATAAAGTTGTTTAAATCTTTCTTTAAAATAATGATATCTCGAAATTACCAACAGTGGAACAGCTCCTTATCTTTTTCTTTTACTTAATGCTCTTTTATTTGTTACTTTACATTCATAGCTGCTCATTTTTAAAATCATATGTTTTGGAACATTGGAGTTTCTCATTAAGGCGACATAGTACGATTCTATTGACAAAAATCGGTGAAAAAATAAAATCTAATTTTCTTAGCCTAAATTATTCTTTATATACTTTTCTATAACATCACAAAATTTGAAACATCTAACTTAAAAAAAAATGTTCAGAATTATGGTAGCTTTTACGTTTGTTTTTATTCATATCCCTATGGCAAATCAAAATTTTAAACTTACTTACCTCAGAAAGATAAAATAACTAGTTTGTCTTCATTTAAAATGCTAAAGCTTTTTTCCTGTTGTAACTAATGCTTTGAACTTTTTTTTACGTATTGCTAAAAGTACATGTAAAAAAAGTTATACATTTTCAGTAAAAAACAATACTTTTTTTTAAAAAAAATAATTGAACTCAAAATACTTTTTTAAAAGAATTTTCAATAAGCATTCATAAAAATAAAATTTGACGAATATTCATATTATCACAAAATCCACACCAACTTTGATATATAGTTTGATGTATTTTAAAATAAATTTTATTGGGGGGAAAAAATTTTTTAGGAGGAGTTTTAAAATCCTTCACAAATTTTGGTTTTTTCCCTTTAAAAAAACAAATCCTTTTTTTAACATTTTTGGGGACAAATCTTTTTTCATAGTATACACAAAAAGACGGGAACCAAAAAATTTTGAAAACAAAATTAAAAATTTTTGTAAAACTACCATGTTCCCAAATGAAAACTGCCCTGGGAAAAAATGGGAGAGCGGTGGTTTTCAATTTTTCCCCCAGGCCCCCGGGGTTTCAATCACAATAAAAACAATAAAAATTCGAAAAAAATTAGAATTTTTGCAAATGAAATTAGTTCTTTTGAAATTTGTTTAAATTCAAAATCTTAAAATATTCCAGTCATTAAAACTGAAAATTATATCTATCTTTAATAATTTTTATTTGTAATATTTTCTATAAGCTTTTAGTATACTATAAAAAAAGAGAATATTAAAAATTTTTTTTCATAACAATATATACTTACTGGGGTTGTTTAAAATTCTATTGTCTTAAGACGCTTCAAACCAGCAGAAACTTGCTTGTTTCAATCCAACCCTAAAACAAGAAAACCCTGGGGAAAAATCCATTTTTACCCATCAGAAAAAAAAATTAAAATCGGCTGGTAAAGTTAAAAACCGTAATTTTTTTTTTTAATATGGAAGGGAATTTGTATAACCAAATGCCGAACCCCTACTACCAAACACTCGTACTAAAGAAATTTCCCGCGAACAATGATACATCACGTTAAAAGGGAAAAATCCATTGTTTCGAAATGGCTTCTTATTGCACCATGACAATGCTCGTCCACATATTGCTCCTTGCGTACTGGATGTTTCGCGTAGAGAACGTAGAGATTTTTCCAACGTAGAGATTTTACCACACCCTCGATACAGTCCTGATCTCACTCCATGCGATTTCTGGCTGTTTCCTAACTTAAGAAACCATTACGAGGCAAACATTTTGTAAGCAACAAAGCATGTGTAAAAGCTTCTGAGCCGGTTTTGAAATAGCTCTTACAAAACGGACTTTTACATGTTTTTATGAAGTGAACAGAACGTTGGGATAAATGCATTACGTGCCACTGAAGTTATTTTTAAAAACACCCCATAAATAATGACGATTTAAGGTATTCTGCTTTTTTTTTTTTTTAAATTTTAGTCATATTACTTATTGAACAGCTCTCGGATATATTTTTTTTCATCATCATCGTACTTTAAAGCAATATGAGGACTTATGTTAACAGACCTTATAATTGTGAGCTACGGTCAAACGACGAGAATGACATCCTACTTTCTGATCATTTACATCATGCCAACATCAAGACTTTGAGCCCAGGCAGTTTAAATTGGCATTAGCTCTTTTATATGCATGATCTTCATTAAAACCAGGACTCTGTCTCGTGACACGCCCTGCTTAAGAACCCCTGCTCTAAGGTATTTTCCTTAAATTATATAAAGATGAGGCATTGAAATAATTCAACCAACGAAATATGCTCTATTAGGTACAGATAATTTCAAGGAAATTGTGTGTTTAATGTCTTAAAATCAATTAATTATAAGGAGCGTTGCTTTAAATTTTCAAAAACTAAAATAAAATATACAACACTCTAAAAAATATTGCGTTATTTTCTACCTTTCTATTTAAATTAAAATTCCTCTTTAAGAACGAGAATTTTGAGATTTTAAAGATTTATGATGAAAAGAAGCTTCTAAGCATGATAAAAAAAATCTCCCCGAAAGAAAAGGAAAGAAAAAGAAGCTGAATGTATACTCATTTTTGCTCATGGTTCAATTTCTTTTCCTTTCGAACAGCTCACACAAAAACTTTAGATTAAGTCTTAGCATGGAATATTTCTCAGTTTTTTTTTAAAGTAATGAATTGCAAAAGATAAATTTTAAAACGTGTGTGTTACACACAATTATTTTTTAAATGAATTTCATAGAATTATAGGATTTGTATAGCTTAGGAAGCATTTGCCAAACTAATTTTGAAAAGGTAACATTTTTAAAAAGTTTATAATAAGAACTTTTTATTTATAATTTGAAAACTATACTTGGTACATGAATTTTTAAAATAAATAGAAAAAATGAGATTAATTAATGAAAAAATAGGTTTTTTAAATCAGATATGATTAATTTGTACTCACAAAACTGTTAAGTGTCTGAAAATACTGATTAATTTAATGCATATACACATTAATTTCTCTCTATATAGCAGAAACCTTCTGTAAATGTATTGTTAGGAAAGAGTTACTTAGTACATTTTAATCTATTCATAAAAGTACGTTCCATATACAGAAAGGTATCCTTAAAAAGCATTTTAAAAAAATTGGGGGGAATAAAACAAACTAATTAAAATCATGGGCACTTGATTTTATGGAATCATTTCAATAGTATTTTCACACACGTCTGTGTGTGTGTGTGTTTAATAATTTAATATTTGTGCTTAAAATTTTACCTTATATATTTTTTATCAAAGTCACAATTGCGAATATTCTATTGAATCCTCGTTAAAAGTATCAGACATTGAATTTCTTGGCAGATTAATTCACGATTTTTAGAGCAAAAATATCCTAATGACTTACACATGCTTTATTAAGATATTGAAACTTTAGCCTAAAACACTTACTACATAATTTCTAAAAAACAACAAGTATTTCACTTTAACATGTATAAATACAGTTTTTCTATTATATTTTATCTTGTCTTCTTTATTTTTCAATGTAGAAAGGGAAAACATCTTTCTTCCTATTTTGGCACTTGAGCGGAGAGGATGCAGAATTTCTCACTCCCTATTTTAAAAGTACCCAAATAAATGATGATTCAATCTACAGGTTATTATCAAAATAATGGAAATTCTTCAGATTTACTGAGAATCATTTATTAGTATGGTGTAAAACCACCTTTGGCATGTAATACAACTGGGATTCACCATGGAATAGATTTATGCTAGTGCTGAATAGTGTTAAGAGGAATATTGTGCCACTTCTTTATGGAGATATTGTGGAAAGTTCTGGGAGAGTTGTCGTTGAGGAAATTGATTCCGCATTGAACGATAGGGCCATAACGGCTCAATTATATTGAGGTTGGGTTACTGTGTGGACTAAGATAGATGTATAACTTCATACTCGAGTTCATCAAACCATGATTGTACGTCTCACTATATGCATAGAGGCATTATCAACCTTGAAAATTCCATTTCCTGCAGGAAAAAAGTTTGCTCATTGGATGAACCTGGTCAGCTAAAATTTCTCTGTACTCCAGTAATCTTTCTTTGATTAGTCCAGCAAAAAGCACACGCACTGCTGCCCTTATCATGATAGATTCACATCCATGCTTAACAGTTAATAGGATACAATCACGATCATACGCTTGATCGGATGTCCTCAGACGTGCATTGGTCTTGTTGTAGGCAAAAGTGTGAAAGACGATTTGTCAATTTCTCAATCGACCAGGTTTTGTGAATGTGACACCAATGTAGATGACGTATAGCATTAACATGTGTGACAAGTGGTTTGGAAATTTCTGATATGCCGTAAATCTTCTGTTTATGAAGGTACTTTCTAACTGTCTGATCATTGACGCTGGAAATTCCGGATCCTAATTGAGCTCTACAGTCACTTCTGCTGCAGTTTTTCGCTTTTTAGACATTACAATCCCCTCAGGTTTTTTACTAAGCTTCTCTTTCTGTCCACTATTTTTCTTTGCCAAGCTTGGCTTACCGCGCTGTGCGTATGCTGTCATGATTTTAGACATCGCAAAATCCATTTTCCAGAAAGGCCAAAAAGTTGGGATGTTTCGGATACACTTGTTCCAACTATACGGGCTCCTACATTTGCGGTTCTTTGAAAATCTGAGAGGTCCGACATTTTACGCTTTTGAAAAAAAGTCCAAGGTTTACAAAGCATCCTTAAAGCTACCACTCTATTACCAGAATATATACATCTAGTGAAACTGTCTGATATTGTAATATTTTACTGCTTATAGCGCGCATTAAAAAGTGACATTTTTTGTTCGAAGGTGCCCCATTATTTTTGATGTCCACCCGCACATAAAAAGTTTTCAAACCGCCATGCCAAAGTAAGGCATTAATCTTCCTTCTCATTAATATATATAAAATGACATATGCTAGAAAATACCTAGATACATTGGACTTTCTACATCGGAAATTTTCAATGTTGATTCTATATTCCGCTTTATTTGGCTTTAATTGCTCTTTGAAAATGCTTAAAATATTGTTTTTCACATGAACTGTAAAAGCATAGCCTGCAAATGCATGCTATATATAGTCTCTTGTAGTCAATAATATCCCTTTTAATATTATGTCCTTACAGAAAATCACTACTAATTTACGGCACATTTATCCTCTCAGCCCCTACCTAGTGGAAAAGAGAATTATCGGTCAGGAATTTCTTCTAAATCTACTAACTGGTTTTGCGAATGCTTTCACATACAGTGCAATAGGACTTATTTTGGTAAAAAATGGGAATTTCGTCCATCATATATTTTTTAATCAGCCAAACAAACGTCATTGCGATCAGTAATAAATTGAATAAATGCAATCGTCTGACGTAATCATATGTCACCGGCGTTTCCTTCGGAACATTCCTATTTAACCTAATGTGGTATGGTGTTCTGTTTCCTTGTGACATCAATCACTTTTTCTGATTTCAGCTCAAGTCCCTCTCTAGGGTAGCCATATATATAGATCTTCCAAAGCAAAGTTCATTCTTACCGGTATATATTTATTTAGGTAAAAAATATATACCTGTAAGGTGGCAGCTAGATACAATTTTCCTATGAAATTACATTTGAATTTACTCCCTAGATTGTTTCTACAACTGTGATTAAAAAAGCAAAATGCATGCAATTAATATTTTTTCTACAAATGAGCTGGTTATTATATTTAGAAAAATATGTTCAAGAGGTATACTTTTTGCATTGATAATTAAGATAAACTTCATTTGAAATCGACGACATATTGCTAAATATGATTCATTCTCTTATTTTGGAGGATGTTCCAAATCTGACTTGGAAATAATACTTATTTAAATTGTACTCTTGCCGACTGAAACGAGAGAACCCAAACAAGTATAATGAACATCTGCTCAATTTTTGAAACGAGGGGCCAAACCTTACAGAACACTAAGCTTACATGAGTGCAATATTAGTTTTAGGAACTGCTTAGTTTATTTAATATAAAATGGTGTGTTCAAATGGAATTCCACAATATGCAAAAAGTGTAATTTTTAGAATTCTTATGGAATTGTAAAATTATTCCTATGGAAACTTGTTTCGTTCAGCTATCTGTGTATTTGTTTTCTACCAATACTTGGCTCCAAATATACTTGAATGCCACAAAATAAACCCTACTTGGTTATGCAAAACTAGTAAGGAACACTCACAATTTTTACCCCTAAAATTGATTTGATAGGTTTTCTTTCTTCCCTAAACTTTCTTTCCTTTTACTTTATTGCGTTCGGCATACGCTTTATTTTAACAATCTCCATGAAGAATGTAGATAAGGTTATAATAAAATACGACAGTAACGAATTTTAAAATAGGCAAAATGTTTCCCTTAGTCGTAAAACGGTTAAGATCAAATCTCATTTTTAAGCTGTGAAAACATGATGATTCACATTTAACATCCACGCATTCTTTATTTATTAACATATGTTATAATTTTTATAAATGTGTGAGAGTTTATCAGCAGATGAATCCAAACCATGTATATGTATAATTTATTGTTTAATTTTCTCTTTAGAAGTAAAAACTAATTTTCAAACATCCATGCAAAGTCTTTGCGAATAACCTAAATACATAAAACATAGCGTTATTGTAGTTTGAGGTATCCGACTACGTTCGGATTTGCAAAAAGCCGGCAATGGATACGCGATATTAAGTCACTTAGATGTGAATGTAGTTGGCTGTAAAATTGTTTTAAGAATAGTATTACAATAAAAATGTTTAAGTTAATATTATTTGACATTAAAATGAGCATAGAATGACCAGTTTTGCCTTCCTTTTTGCAAAATGTTTCTATCATAACAATATTTTGGCCTGGGTTATAGCTCTAATCCCCGCGCTGGGAGTGCCTAAACCCCAGATTTTTAAACATGGAATCTTGTAAAGGGCTTATTCCATACGACAACAGAGTGGCGGTACCTTAAGAAAAACGCCTGGCAATTATTTCCAATGGGTTGTAACTCTTAAAAATAATTTGAATTTTCTTTAAAATTGTAGGGGAGCTTTCAAAGGAGTGTCCGTCATATACAGTGTAAATATTATTATAATTTGAAGCATTTTTCACAAATGGAGAACATTTTTAAAAAAGGTTATGTTCTAAGTTTATTTTTTTTGTCGAAATATTTGTATTTCAAAATATTTTTCGTCAAAGTCCCAAAACAATTTTATATACGGCCCAATGGGTTATTTACCAAATATCGCGAAAACATCCATTTATAATCTCTTTTAAAATCACGGTCTGAACGAGTTTGATTACCTTAATTAAAATATCACCAATATTGCTTAAGCTTCCAGTTAAACATACGAATAAACTAAAATCCGATTGAACACAAAAAGATTTTTGAAGAAACATCAAACTTTAAACCAAGAAGTTCGAAGAACAATTACTGTGTAACTTTCGAACACAAAATATCGATATAAAAACCACTCTCTTTCATTTACGCGACATCTTAATGATTGGTTATGAAAAAGGTAACGAAACAAAGTGTCCGGAGCACCACTTCTCAAATTCTTCACGTACCTACAGGAAAACCCCTTGCACGGCACTGCCAGTGCATCCCCACCGTTTTTCAAATAAGCGTATTAGATTATTGGTAACGATACTTCTACGATTATCGCTTTAGACCATTTTAATACCCCGTATTGCAAAGTCGGTGGCAAATAATGACATCGGACTGCTGTTCGTTCTTTTGTACGTGATTCTAAAACGGTTTTTTGCTCGCCCTGCCCTAAAACTTTTACACACACATCAAAATTTGTTTGCACAGCCGATATTAGATAGTAAATGAAAAGAAAGAAGGAAAAAAGGTGCCATGGTATGTGCTAAATCCGTACTGTTTGAAGCTGGAATAAAATTTAATGTATTAAGGGAGGTTAAATACGCTTAGTTATTGATTTCAACTGGTTAAACATCGATTTGCACAACTATACGAGACTTTACTGACAACTGTGATTTTCCGTTTTATTATGACAAATACTTTTATGAATTTGAGTTGTGGCTTTTGATATTTTTTGGTATGGTTCGTTTTGTGGAATGTATAATCATTTTTCTTCATACAATACTGTGTTTAATATCCATCCTTCTTGAAGAATGCAATAAGTTTTGGATTTGTAGTAATAAGAGAAATTGAATTGAGTAATGTGTCGATATAAATTTCGTGATTATTATTATTATTTCATGCTTTGGGGAAAGTAGAAATTTTTTAAAAAATTACAGCTAAGTACATTGTGCAAGGTAAGAGTTAAATTTGTATTTAGTGGCTGGTACGGTAATTGCGGAATGATTCTCATATGTATCCTCTTTCTAGCCCTTTTATGTCTCTGGCGATAGAACAAATTTTTGCTAGCTAAATGTTTGCTAAACAAAAAGGATATCATAATAAAAAATCTTATTATTATAATTTGGCATAATCCACACCGTATTTGTAACACAACATATTATTATTACCTTCAACTCTAACTTTTTTTTAATGTAATATAAGTAATTTTTTTAAAATTTTGATAGCTTTCATTCGTATTATTCCAAAAGTAATATATTCTATTGATAATATAACCCTAAAATTCTGTTACGTTTAAGCTACTACTTTGTTGGGTAATTTGAAAGAAAAACAGCATTACTGCAATTTCCAAATTTCTCTCTCTAAAATGAAACACATTTTGTAGTAGTACCATAAATTATTACGTAAAATTACCGAATTTTTAATTTTATGACTCTCAAGTGGATTGATCTTCGTGAAGTTTCCGTGGCAAAACGCGCGGTCATATTGACCCGTGGGACGTAGCTGTCGAATCCCCTGTTCGAAAACTTATAGTGCTATTGAAGGGAAATACCATTAAACTGTAACTGCGCCATATTCTACCGGCGCGGTGAAGCTTCGAGCATAAAATATCAAATTATGACCCTGTCCGCGCCATTTGACTTGGCCCGTTGGTGTCCGTCGCCAATTGTCTTCCTCGCCAACCAACAAAACCAATCAAATCGTTCACCAGCAAACACTTTTGTAATTTTGATACGCCCCAGGCTGATTTATGGAAGTTAAATATCATTTTGTGCAGCGTACATTCAACCCTTCACAAGCCATTCACGTTCAATTTCATTTTTTCGTGTTTTCCCATGCTTAAACAAAGTGTTGCTGGCTTCGCTGATAGAAATATAAAGTCTTCCCTTTAGTTGGCAAACGGAGCAAATGAAATTGCTTTTTATTTTATAGAATGTAAAAAGCTTTCCGAAAACCCGGACGTTCGTATTTTTTTCGGCTTTATAATATGAATGCAAAGTGAACAATGGTGGATGCAGTCACTTATGTCTGATGGCACCAAGCTCGAAAGGATATTCATGCAAATGTCCTACTGGTATTTTACTGCAAAAGGATCAAAAAACGTGTTCTAAAGGTAATATATAATGAAAATGTTTTTCATATATTTACAATAAATAAAGACTTATTTGAATTAAAGTATCTTCAACAAAGTAAAAAGCCTACGCTCACAAAAATTATCACCGCCTGCCGCTCAAACAAATGAATTGTTCATAAAGAAATATGATATTTCCATAAAATTGACAATAATTACGTATAATACTTTTAAACATATTTCAAAACAAAATGGCGTACTGAAATCTGAAAGAAATGAAAAGTTTCAAGAATTACGTAAATTATATTACTTAAGAATTTACAGAAAATCAGAAATATTAAAAACAGAGCAGACATAGAATAATCTCCTTTAAATATGTACAATGTATGTCCGGAAAAAAACAATTAATGTTTTGAAATCACAATTTATTATTAATAAAAAATATTTAATCAAAATATGCAAAAATTACATATTTTATTAGTGAAGTCTAAAACTGCCTACAATGAAAATCAACCATTTAATGTATAAGAAATAATTAAAATAAAATAGTCTTAAAAATGGAAAATGTGTAATATTATTTCAGCATTTTATGCCTTTTATGTGCAATATGGTAGTCAATTTCAATTATGAATTATATAAAAAGCAAGGTTTTGCCTAAAAAAAAGAGCTTGATTAAGGCCATTTACATTATCACTATTTAAGCATATTTACTCTATACATTCTAACATAGATGATTTTACTTATTTTGTGTATATTATTGGAAAATATATAGATGTTGTTAAGTAGATATTTTAAATAATTAAAAATATAATTTTATAAAATTATACAAGCAGCAATGTAATTTTCTAGAAAAGTATTAACTACAGATTTACATCATTGACTACACTCTACGAACTTTATTCTGAACCAGATGTTAAAATTAAATAAATTTATTTTATAAAAACTATCGCGTACCATACAAATAAATATGCTGCTACAAAATTCCAAAACTGCCAAAAATAAAATATTCCTTACAGGCGAAAAATAATACATCTGATAAACTTCTTTTTAATCATCATACATAAAATATTTCCTTACAAAATGTATTGTCAAATAATCATTTTCACCTTCGGTGATTAAATTTCGAATTAGAAAAACCATCTGAAAATGAATTTTTAATTCTAAAGGCAATTTCATATTTATTGTGCTTACATAATAACATTTTAAAATGTTAAAACCTTTTTGTATTAATTTATTCAAAACTAATCTTCAAATAAAGTTTAATACTTATTTAATTTATTTCTCTGAATAATTATTTACATATTTACCTAGATTATTTTTATTAATTTTTCTCCGAAAATAATTACTTAAAACGATTTGGAAATGTTTCTTTAAAAAAAGTACTACGTATACTTTTTTTCACTTACCTTTGAAAAAAAATTTTTTAACCAAGTTCAGTAAACTTTTCTTCTGCGTTGATTCTACCAACACAAAAGTCAGGGAAATTTCTCGAGTATTCGCAGCACCTACAAATAATTTGATTTTTCATTTTTCCCTCAAAACCTGTAAACGGCAAGTAAAATCAACCCGCCATTCTCCTGATTCTTTCAAGCGTAGCCAAACCACGACAAATTTAAAGAGTACCTGCCCACTCACCACACATTTCGCAATCTGTGAGCCGGTCGTGCGCCGACAGAGAAATGTAAGAAATTTCTCGCATTGTACTCTGTGTTTCGGTATTTAAATTGAGGGAAACCCGATAAGATTTTTCATTTCCTTTTTCAAAGGGAAAAAAAGGGCTTCATTTTTGGGGAAAATTGAATCCAAATAATTTTCCCAGGAAGTTTGAAGTATTAATAGTTATTGCTTAATGTCCCAGAGGTGGAACAATTGAAGTGTGTATTCTGTGCAACGATTTTGAAATTAAAGTTCGAATTTCATTTTTAACTTTTTCTTCGTTATTCCTTTAATCGAATGGATGCGTTGATACTTTTATTTCTGTTTTTAATATTACTGATTAAATTTTTTCGTTAATTTACGAATTCCATATTGAGAAAAATGTTAGAAGATTCTTTAGAATATATCTTTTGTTAACCCTTAACTGCCAGTTAAAAGTTACACGATTTGCTTCCCAGTGCACCGTTTTTCACATAGGTCATAGATGTGCGTATATAGTGTACCAGGAGGTAGAGGGGTTGGTGAAGAAAAGTCTTTTAATAACCATTCTCTGAAAAAGAAGGCCTTACCAATCTCTGGCAAGGTCATTTTATTGCATTCCAAAGTCATCGGAATAGTTTTACGGATAGCAGAATCGTATTTTGGAAAGACGCATATATACGTCCGGGACACTTAATGCACCTGTTCAGAGAGACGAATATATGCGCGTTCGGCAGTTTAGGGGTTTAAATTATTGCCTCACCATGTAAAAATAATCTTTTCAGGTAATGCATATATTTTTGCGATGAAATTTTCAATATTTAAGTAATGCCGTATATTTCCGTTTATAAGACGAGGATTTTTGGAGCTTTTTTTAAAAAAATTTAAAGTAAAGGGTCTGCTTGTATACGGATCCGAAAACCTCAGAATATAATTCAAATTAAATACTTCTTTTTAACCATTTTCCGTAAGCCAAGTGCTGGAGATTTTTAAAATTTCAAGCATTTTTTAATATAACTTGAATTCCTAAAGGAGGTAAAAAACATCACATAAGTCCTTCAAAGTTTAGTATCTGAGTCCAAGTTTCTTAAAATTCACATTAAAGAATTTAAATGCCTGAATGCATACGATCATAATACAGCGATCGTTTTCTCCAGTACATCATGACACATAGACGATCAGTGTGTATACGAATTTTTCTTCTATAACAGAGTATATACACAACTCGCCAGTGCGTTAACTGCCCTGGACGTCTATATACGTCTTTCTGAATTACGATCCTTTATTTGCACTAATATCAGTACAATTATTCTTGAGGTTTTGGAAAGTAATAAAATGACCTTGACAGTATTTGCGAAGGATTTACATATTTCAGAGAAAGATTTGTTTTATTTATTCCTTTTCTTTCCTCCCCCAATACACCGCACACTCACACCTATGTAAAAAACAGTGGCTCCGGGGAGTGAATCGCGTTACTTTTATTCGGCAGGCAAGAGGTTAAAACACTTGCAGTGTAAAGATGTTAAATAATTGGAACAATGGTGTAGTTTTTATGTGGTTACCAGAAATAAAAATATTTTTGGCGTCTGGTGTTTTACTTTACAGCAATTTGATTAAAAAAATATTGAACTCATTTTTTCCCGATTTTACTTTTGTACGGGTTTTGAATTTTGGAAAAGTTTTGAAGAAAAAATGCATTCTTAGAAAATTATGGATCGGCTCGTGTTTGGAATTATATGGAAGTACAGTTTTCATTGCATAGTGTCAACACCCAAATCATGTTCGTGTGTGAATCATTTGTTGAAAATTATTAACCACCATAATAATTTATATTGTTTCGGCAACTAATTAATTATACTTGAACACATGTAAAAGATTTTTTAAATTATATAAAACTTAATTTTCAAAAATATTTATCTTAAATTTCATATTGGGTTAAATTAAAAATTAAGCAATATTTTATCAATGCAGTGGTAGAATAGTAATTTATATGTAACAACGAATTTTCTTAAGAAAAAATTAAATTTTATCAAATTATTAAAGTTTCATGACAGTTGTCAGGTTGTCATGTTGGAGAACTCTTTCTTCTTGGAATATTTTGCAGTCTGACGATTTTGCCACTTAAACATTTGACAGAAAACAGCGGATAGTAGTTGCGGGTTTTCATACTGTAATCAGAGTTAAAAAAAGATTACATTCTTTCTTTTTAACATACGAAATAAAATTTTTTTTACATTTTATTAAAACGTTCTTCTAATAATTTGCTAAAACTGTTCTTTGTATAAAAGTTTTAAAATTTTGATTTTTTTCAACCGTATTTTAAACTAATACTTGTCAAATTATTGTTTTTTATAGGAATGAATAATTTTTTAATTGTCGCTCAAAGAACTGATGTCCGTAAAGTGTCCTTGGATGTCCCTTATACTGCTGATGTAGTTCTTCGTATTAACAATATCAATAATATAATTGCTTTAGACGTAGACACTCAAGGTGGTAAGTACATTTTTAATTATATTTATATATGTATATATATGCACACAAATTGATTTCGTTTAAGTTTTCCTTTTTAGTTTATTTACTTTTATTCTACTATTCTATTTGTAACTGTAACGTTATATACGTTTTATTAGGTTTTATTGTATAATACACTTTTCATTTCTATTAATTGAATTTTACATTTTGAGCAATACTAAATGTTATGTTTATTTTAAGATAATTTATATGAGCGGTACAAAGTTAAAAGAAAATGGAATAAGATAATTGTAAAATTCCATCTTATTGAGAAAGTTATAAATTTTACTTCTTCCAAAAATATCGGAATAATTATATATTAGATTAAAACATTTTAAACGAATTAAGGGAAGGCTATTATTTCATTGAATAACAGAAATTATTTGTATCTTTATCACGTTATTTTTAAAATAATTTTAATATTGAAAGATGATTAGAACTATTAGCTTCTTCAAGATATTAATATCCATAAGTTAAAATTTAAAGCGGGAATATTCGTCATTCTTATTTTTTAATACGATTCAATAAACAAAAAATGCATATAATTTTAAAAAGAACATCAAATTGAAGCTGTTCCTATTCTACAACACGTTTAACTGCAAACCTCATCATTATTTATTTTCATCAACAAGTCATTTTGAATTTATAACCATATTATGAATTTAGAATATTTCATTTTTTTTCAATACCATGAAGTACATAAAAAGCACTAGTTAATGTTTCTACGGAGTAATAATTTTATCCGATTAATTATATAATTTTACATTTTTTTTGGAATTAAAAAAATACATAAAAGAAACGCTATAAAATAAAAAACAAAAAAATTATATTTAAATTTCACATTAAAATGTAATTTTACACATTGCGGGCTTTTATTTATTTATTTTTATTTTATTTTATTTATTTATTGCTTTATGCAACGTAATTTATAGCGTTCGAATAGATGAAGGTACAAATTCTATTTGATTGACAGTTATGCTTATAAATTCAAATAACGACATATAAGTAGTATAAAGTTTTATTGTCTGCATTCTGTTATTTAAAATGCAGTTAAGTCTATTTCATAAGTTGAAAATGAATAGGAATTAGTCAAACTTAATCTTCTTCTAGAATTCTCTTTAAAACTTTAAAAAAAATTAACTCTAAAGCACACTTCTTTGTTGATTGGTAACAGCAGCATTGATTTCTGAAATTATGAACTTAAACGTTTATTTATGTTTTCGATACGAAAGACAGACAAATGAAAATGTTTAAAACTCATTATCTTCATTAATATGACCTAAAAATAACTCTAACGGTGCTAAAAGTTTTATTAATAATTTGTTTTAATTAACTATTTAATTAATTTTCATTTAGGATCATATAAACGTTTGCTTCAAGTTCACTGCGTCCCAAAATATATTAGAATGCAAAATACAGTTCAAAGATATGATACTGAATACACATATTTGATCTTATAAGTCATTTTGAATAAATTCTAGTTTTGCAAATATTTTTTATTATTATTCTTGCAATTTTATCAATTTGCAGTTTAACATGAAATGTTGTTGTGAGAATTGATCTGCTAAAATGCTTTGTAAAATACTATTACTTTATTTGTGTCCTTTTTGGCTTAAAAGATACATTGTCCTATTGTTGATAATGAACATAATGATATGTGATAAATTTTAAGTCAGATAACAGTTCCCTTGAACTACAAGAATAATTTAATATAGAGTAATAATTATTAAAAATATTTTTATGAATCTTTTTTTTTTGGCTTTTGTTTCATTGGTCTACTGTAGAGTATAAGAAAATTACGATATATAACAACCATAAGTCTGATAATATTTCGTCAAAATTGTATTTTTTATATAATTCTTATATTAATATTGATGATTGTAAATTCTTTTAAACTGTTTTAAATCAATTCAATTGATAAAAATCTTTAAACGATTCAAGAGCTAATAAGATTGCCCTAAATACTACAAATCGGTCATTTCAATTAAGGGTATACTACATTAATTTATTACAATATTGAAGATACTTTACAATTATGAATAATGTTGAAAGGACCAATTTCGATCTCATCACTCAGTTTTTTTAAAAAAAAATTATTTTATTAAATAGAACAGTCGCGTTTAGCTTTACAAAACATGTTTTATCTTGTTTGTACATTACTTAGAGGCCTAGTTACTTCAAATTATATAAAATTAGAACACAAAAAAGAACCGAATTTTTTAAATGTATTATAAATTGGGCATTTAAATGGTTCAAAATCTATCATGTTGGGTCTTATAACTCAAAACACAATATGAATGTATTTCTATGAAACTTTTTGAACCTGATACTTATATGATTTTCTCGGGAATGTAGCAAAATAATACTAACCACATGAATATTTTTTTTTCAAATTATGTCCTGTTATTTCAATAATATCATCATTCATTTGTCACATTTCTTATAATATTTACTCAAACAGCTCTCAAAATTTTTATATTTTAATAAAACATTAAAACTTAAGTACATTCACTAGATAAATTTAAGTAGTTTATTTTATCAATACTTTCATTGTTATAGATTTATTGCTTATTTCCTAACTTCCTTAAAATTATCTTAAAAAATTGCTGAAATTTCTCTTTGACTTTTGTGAAACTTAGGTAATTTTTTTTTAAGTATTGCTGGTTAAGTATTAATATTTATTGATATTTTGATCCCTAAAAAAGTATTTATAATGTTTTAGTTTGCTATTCTTAAAAAAAGTACTACTAATGTATTCGAATCACTTAGAGTATAAATATACGCAAATTAACATCAAACAAAATAAATTACCCTTCAAAAAGATCAAATGCATGGATTCAACATTCAAAGATTTCTATCATATGCGCAAAATCCCACTTTATTTAATCGCTGATCTAAAACCCCACTCAATACAAATTCCTTCTACCCTACATCATAACATAAAGTCACGTCGAAGTATTTCCATAAATGTTTCTGGACTCTAACTTAAGCACTTGTGATTACATTTCCAGAGAAGATTTACTGGTCAGACACTGGACGTGAGAAAATTCAGCGATCGAATCTGGACGGCTCTCGTGTAGAGAACGTCATCACCAAAGGTTTAGGGTCGGTGGACTTCTTGGCCGTCGATTCGACCGGCAGGAAATTGTACTGGACCGATGACCAGCGGAAGTGCATTGAAGTGTCCGAATTGGACGGAACTTCCAGGAAAGTATTGGTCTGGAGTAATTTGGACAGTCCGAGAGCTATTGCCCTGCATTACGAACCAGGGTAAGGATTTGTTTTTAAATTGAGATTTAAAGTTTTTTTTATCTTTTTGCAAATAATCAAGTTGGGTTTTAGTAACAGTTTCTCTAGAGTGATGTAATTTTGTTTGATTTTGCATTTTATATTATTTAAATTTTATAAAAAGTGGTTTAAAAAAAATGTTAAAAGATTTTTTTGATAAAACTTTTTAATATTTATAATCATTTTCGTTAAAAAGTATAAATTATAATATTTCTACCTAATTCACATTAATGTAGAACAGATATTTTTTTAAAACTTAGTAAGAGCTTATGATTTATAATTGTGATTATTTTAATCCTGAATTGCCCATTTAAATTACAAACATGGTCTTCTTATTATTATTTTCATTAAAACTAATTATGGTTTTAAAAAAATTCTTGTAGAATTTTAAAATATTATATCATTTTTGAATGTATTTCGAATTTTTTTGAAATACATATTTTTATTTTTAAATAAATGCTTTTTATTTTTAAATATATATTTTATATTTCAAAAATGTATTATATTTTTGAATATATTATACATAATGCAGTTCGATGTTAAATTACTTTTTTTCAACGAATGTTTTGTTCTGTCCCCAAAATTAGCTTTAATTATTAAAAAAATATTATTTTAAAATGCAAAGTTTTTTCATACTAAAATAAGTATTCTTAATCAGTATTTAATCACTTAATGTCAATCAAAATAATGTAAATTTATATGATTAAAATGTTGATGATTTGCGCAGCTGAATTGGATTTGCATGTGTAAAAAATATTGCTATAAAACAATGAATTGGAAAATTATACTGGAAAACTAAAAAAATAAAATAAACTGTTTACTTTGCATTACTTGTAATCATAAATATTTTTTATCTAGTTTTCTTTCTTTTTTTTTTATTTATATACTTTTTTCCAAACATGGAGTAATTTTCATTTATTTTAGAATTCGAAATCAATTATTTAATTTTAAATGCATTTTTATTTTGTAATCTGAAATAGAAATATTTGTGAATTTCATAACAATTTTTATTTTTTGAGATGTTCTATGTGCATATATATTTCAATGACATGAATAAAAACTTGCTAATTTCGACAAATATTTTTAAGCATTTAATTTTAATGCATATTTAAAATTTATTTTGACGTTGTTTTCATTTTAAAGTCTTCTAACAGCGTAAAATATATTTTAATTTTGGAAATAAAACACATTTATGTCTAGCAAAATATTTATATTTGTAATTGAAAATACAAATTTACATATAAGAATTTAATAAAAAATACATATGAAAATTTAATAAGAAATTACGTATAAAAACTGAAATCGAAATTATGAATTATAAAAGCATACATTAAACATTTATACTATTAATACTATTACTTATTTAATACATAAAACATTATTTGTTGTTTTTAACTATTATCAGTACTTACTTTAAGTAATTACTGGAAAAATAGATAAATGTATTAATGGTTGCATATGTTGCGCATGAATTTTAGGACACAAATGTTAGTAAAATGTAGTTTTAGTAAAATAAATTAATGAACCCCGTAGTAGCAAAAATCACGTTTTTCACAAGACATAAAAAACTCGGCTAACTCAGTTACGAATTTTCAAAAGTTACAATCAACGTACACGAAGATAAATAAATGAAATCCAACTCTCTGTAATTTTTTTTTTACAAAAATTGTTTTCATTTATAAAAAAACAAAGAAAATATGGAATTTCCCTTTTATAAAATTCTTCAAAATCTTTCAAAGAAATGAAATATATATTCTTCAAGAAATATTTTATCAATATTAAATGTATTCATCGTAATTCAAGTGAAATGTTTTACATTCTAAGAAATATTTCGCTGGAAATCTTGTTCAGTATTTTTACCGGTGAAAATACAAAATTCTGTTTTTCTTCTAAAGCAAAAAATTTTATACAACGTTATATGTTAAAACTTTAAGTAACACCATTCTGTTGATGTCTTGAAAAGATATGCTTTATTACATTTTTATAAATTCTTTTCTAAATAATAAATAAAATTTAAAACGATTTTCTTAGAAAATAAGCAAATAGAATTTTTGTCGCATCAACGTATTTCATTTCATATACATATACCTTCCTACCTACCTACTTACATACATGTATACATACATATAAATACTTATAAGAATTTTTCATTAAAGGTTTCAGAGAGAGTAAGAACGAAATCACATTTTTCTTGTTATTTTTGCTCCGATAAAAATAACTTTTACTTCGTAACGCTTTTATTTTTCTCTTTCAGAAAAGGAAAGATATTTTTAAATTGTCTACTGTGAATATTTTATGTATTTAATACTTTCGGCAATCTTTGGTGCAATATGAAAATTAAATAAGTTGAAAACAAGTAATTAAAATCAAATGATTATATTTGCACGAAAACATGAATTTAAAACAGAATTTTAAATTTATTGTACCAAAATAAAATTTCTTATAAACGTTTTGTTATAATACACTAACATAAGTGTGTTTATGATTTGGGTAGCCTAGAGGTCATGAACTCGTGGAACACGGTGTCGAGTAGTGGTGTCAAGGCCTGATGAAAGTAAAATTTGTCTTTGCTTAATTTTCTTCCATTGGCATGGTGTGGAAAATTGAAAACTAGGTACCAGCTTAGATGTCATGCTTGTCATTTACCCGTGGTTCAGATTTATTAGGTCCGTCACCAATGGCCCTCGTGTAGCTTCAGATTGCGACATAAATTAAAATCAAATCAAAGCGTTCATTCTGCGGTATACAAAATAATAATAATAAACTTAGAAAAGTATTACGTGCGTCTCACCTTATATCTAATCCTATATACAGGTCTTGCCGAATCCGACCACCGAATTCAGAGGAGTGATAGTTAGGCAGCATGGGGACGTCAAAGAAAATAGAACATGGAATCGAAAACCATGATTAGTTGGAGATTCTCAAAAACGATTTTGAAGGGTGTGATGTCGAGGGAATGAAAAGAGCAATAAAAATACATTTATTAGACGTAAATCACATGTTTACAATGCAACTGTGCATCACAGCTCGACGTCAGAAATGCGACTGGATTTGCTGGAGAAAGGGTTGAAGAAACCTGCACGTATGCAAATTTCCCACTTTCTCCGGAGTTGCTGTGGGAATACCAGCCATTGTATAAGAAAGTCTGAGTTCCAACATGATGGTGAATCAGCACATTTTTCGATTGCGATGCGCAATTTCCTTCATGCTACATACACCGCAAGGTGGACTGGACGTGGCCAACCTGTTGCTTGGCCTCCACGTTCCCCTGACCTCAACCCCATGGTTTTCTTCTTTTGAAACCACCTGAAATCGCTTGCGTTTGAGACGCCGGTGGCTACAGTGGAGGATATTATTGCACGGATCACCATCACTTCAGCTGACATCTCCAGCACACCGGACTTCTTTGAACGTCCGTAGGTGTCGAACAATTCCTCTGGCAGTCATTTGTCGAATTTCGAACTATTCTTTAGACATTACAAAATAAAGTCAACAAAATTGCTTAAAATTGAATAACTAGAGCAATAAGCATTTTTTTTCTTACCGACAGAAAAATACTCCGAAATTGATATTCCATTCTGGCTCATTTTATATGGAAGAACACCATTTTCCTTCATCCTATTCAATTCTGTGTGAATTTATTGGTTTTTTCTAGTAAACATAATGCTCAAAATTCATCTCATATACTGTACTGCTGAAGGAATATTTTCCTTACGTATTAAAAGGTTATATCTTTAGGACTCGTTGAATGTTGGCGCCCCAGTATGATAAAAGGATGTATGCATTTTTATAGAACCAATGGAGTAATAGTCGGTAAAATTCCTACTTAAAAAGGGTATTGAGTTTTAGATTCTACTTTATACGATCTCAAGTAAAGAGACAGTCTTAAATTTTTTAAATACGCTTTGTGTATTTTATTATTTAAGGTTGCTCTTTGAAAATACACCAGGGCTATTTGGTGACGGACCTAATAATTTTGAACTTCAGCCAAGTGACGAAGATATCCTACTCTCTCAACTTCCACACGAAGTCAATAGGATGACTTCGAACCTCGATAGATTTAATAAGCATTATCTCTTTTAAATGGTGGGTATTCAACATTTAAAAGAGGTAATGCTCATTAAAAGCCACCGGGATTTGAACCAACAGCTCGGCAACCCTGGCTACGACCACGACCACTTAAAATTATTTCTATTCTTTGAAACATAAAAATTTTCTAATCATCCTTTTTTTTTTGCTTCTATGGTATCAATCCACAATAATAAATACATAGAAAGAAAAAAAATCATAGAATCATTGTTTCCGTTACTGTAATTTTTTACAATAACAGGTCATTTTTTAAATTAATTATTTTGATTATTTAAGTCGGCATTAATCAAATATTGAAGAATGAAAAATGATGTGAGATTTTGATACGAATATTGTTTTAAACGGGGAATACCCAATTTCATATTAATGTGGAAAATACTCCGATAATCTTCGGTATTCGCCAAGTTTTTAACGTATTCCCTTCCCTTGAAATTTGAACAAAAAAATTTTTTAATCACCCTTAAAAAAGTGAATACAACATACAAAGATTGTTGGTAGATTTTGCCAAAAAATCAATTTGTAGTAAAAATGCGATCAAAGTAAATATAAAAAAATTATCGGATAAGAAAGGCGTTTTAAAGGTAGAATTTTTTGGAAACAAAAAGTTTTAAAGGGATTTTCTTTTCACCATACAGCCTAATAACTCTTTAGACATCCACGTTTTCATAGGCAAAGGATTTCGATTTGGAGATTAAATCTCAAAGGTCATTATGTATAAATTTGGAAATTGCTGTCTCACGCGGAGTTTAACTTGATCTTACGAATCCTCAAAGCATATTGTTGAAATTCGGAGAATGGCATATTCGTACAACTTAATTGATCACAGTAGGATGAATTCATTGTTTGTTCAGGCTGTTAGCACTTTAACAGTTTCTATTAAGGGAAATGCGAATGTACGAGTATAAGTTAATATAAATGTTAAATACTTATATAAATAAATTCGAATATTATTTATTATGGACTATTATCATATAAAAAGATTCAACTGCTTTGTACTTTATGCATATTTGTCAGAATAATAGCGGATGTTTAACAAGTATTTCAAATATTAATTACGTCGAAAACATCTGACAGTTTCATTGAAAAAGTGGTAATGAGTATGTTTCTCATAGAGAAGAACTTCAATTCCTAGTACAATATCAAAGAAAATATTATTCCAATTTCAAAATGGTTTAGATTTCACTGATTCGCGAAAGGAAGTGAAAAGACATAGAGTATGATCAATGAATGCATTGAATATTGACAAATACAAATTATTGTTATTCGCTTATAATCTTATAATTATTCTTATCAAAATGCATATTTAAATTTCTTATAAATAATCAATGTATGGTTTATATGGACATAATCTTAATAGAAATGTACATATATTTACGGACTGGATATTTGGATAGTAATTTAAGAACAGATTATCGGTTAGATTTCCGATTGCAACTAGTTAGGGAGAATTTTAGAATCTGTATTTCATATACAATAACCTTTCATCCCCTTAGTGGGTCAATAAAAATATATATTTTGCTTCTTAGAACTAAACACGGGGTTTCACTAGATTACCACACCGAACATTGCTCATGCACCCAGGCCCGTCATAAAGCTGATATGAGGGTTGCCCCAGGGCCCTTTCACACTGAGTTTAGTTTTGTATTGCGTATACAGTACCAACAAATAATATTATTTATATGCATTTTTTAATTCCACCTTTTTTTATTTTAGATACGCCCTATTAGTTTTTATTTTTAGACATTTTTATACATATATTAGTGATATTTGTATGAATGTACTTCAAAATGTAATTTATTATTATGGATTTTTGAATAAATCTTAAAAAACAAATCATTTGAATTTTCAAGAAATGTAAGTATGGATCTGTAAAATGTGTTAAAATTTTCATCGCAACTTCATAGTAACCGGAAGAATTACAGGAATCTGTTTCATATAATATATATTGAGAGAGAATCTCTCTGAAACTGAGTATTAACCTCTATTAAATACGTTAATAAAAAAGATAAAAATTTTGATATGTTATTTTTCAGCATTAAATGCAATAATAATATACCTTGCAATGAAGAAGCCTTAATAAATATTTTTTTTCTTATATTGATAGCTAATTAAGGAAATAACTTTTTTCAGTCCCTAAAGTCCTCCTTCTATAACCAGTTATATATACATATTTAAGCATTTTTATTAAGGCATCTTTCCCTGTTTCAAAATATTTTTTTGTACTAGTGAGCTTGTTTTTATTCCAAATATATTAAAACGTATTTCATTTTTACTAAGCTTATTCGAATGTTCTTTCATAATATTCAACATTGTTAAAATTAACTTTTGTTCCATTTTTCAACTAACACAACCCATTATATTTCGAAATTATAATTTGGGGAAAAACAAAAAGGTTATGTGTGTTGTAGATACAAAATTAATTTGCTAAAATGTGTACCCTTTATAAATTACTGTTAAGTTTATTTACTCTCGTCAAAATTGATCAGCTTCTTCAATAATTTTATGAAATATTTTTCCCTAATGGAATGTAAACTTAAGTTAGTGTATTAATTTTATGCATTTTTTTAATCATGGGCTCTTTTGTGGCGCTTCCTTTCACTAAATGAACTTCAAATCAGCTCTCGCCGTATTTTTCATTTAAATTATACACTCAATCTCAAATTATTAGGTATAAAAAACATTTTTATATATTTTTTAAAATATATATTTATTATGTTTGCTTAGACTAAACTTAGTGTAATCTAAAAACGAGAGAAAAAAAAAATTTGAACTATAAGAGACTTACGAGAGAAAAGGATATAATTAAATTTATTCGAAAGATCATCTATTTTTTTATCTATAAAAGTGTAATAAATGAAAAAAAATTTTATATAGACAGTAAAAGACTTACAATAAAGTTCATGATTTTTTATCATGTGTTTTAAAATTGCGAGATATAAATAATATGAAATCTCATTCCTCACATCTTTATTTCTGATAAAACACTTCTTTAGATGTACTTTATTGTTAGCGAGAAATAAAATATTTATAGTATGATTAATAATTAAATATTTTCGTAAATTTGCCTTTTTTTGCTCTTCCGTCCCCTTTTGGGGTCCTTGAAATTTTAATGCAAAGCATATAAAAAAATTTATTTTCTCGATATTACGTTTTGAAAGTTAAAATTAAATTTAAAATAAAAATAAATAGGTATTCTTAAGGAAATGAGGAAGATGTGTTTATTAACCGTTGTGAAATATTGCACAGTAAGAGAAAATCTTTAGTAAACTATCATTTTTTCTGAAATTATATTCAAATTGGTATCAAATGATATCTAAGTTATAATTATATTTGTATTGATCTACACATTATATAAAATGGAACACAGTAATTTTGTGAAGTGCAAGATATTACTTAGTATTTTCAATCAAAAGAAAAAAACAATGAAACCTTGTTTTAACAACTACAAAATCAATTAAACATAGAAGAATTATTAGAATAGGGTTAAGGAAAAAGCATGCTTATTTCTATGGTTTTGCTACAAAATTTGATAACATATTCCACATATTTGACAACTGAAAACATTTCAGATTAGGTTTTAAATTAATACTTTAGTTGAATTTTCATTTGTTAAAAAGTTTAATTTTACTAAATAAAAATTATTTATGAAATGATACGCACAAATTAGAATCACCATAATTCTGGAAGAAAATTCACATATAGCATGAATATTGCATAGGAGAAAGTAGTTGGAAGTTTAAAAAAAATATCGAAACATATAATTGCAAGAACCATATTTCATTATTTTCAAAAATATCAGAAAAATTCGACTTTTGCTTACAGTGAGAAAATGTTTTATTTTTAAGACAATGCGTTTATCTTTAGATGTTGCGAATTTCCAATTATAAATTAGATTGAAAACTGTAGAAAAATTATTTTCAAATCCTACGTTTTAAGTAGTAAGAATATGATTAGTTTTATTTGTCTTCAGAATTATAAATATTTTGTACTCAAAAGCAGGAAACGCCTACCCCTTAACTGCCCCCCGTGCCACCATTTTCAACATAGATGCGCGCATGCGGTGCATTGGGGGAGGGGAAGAAAAAGCAGAAATAAGCACATTTTTCTCTGAAACAATTAAATCCTTTGCAAATACTATTAAGAACACTTTATTGCATTACAAAGCTTTAAGAATCGTTTTACTGATAGCAGTTCAAAGAAAAAAATCGATTATCGGTGGGATGGATATATCCATCCGGGACACATAACGCACCGGTTGAGTGAGACGGATATATATGCTGGTTGCGCTTAAGGGATTAAATAAACAGATTCTGCCTATTGGGAAATTAAAATTTTATCTTACAGGAATATATATACACTCACTTCCAAAAGTTAAGCACGGAGAGGAAAAAAGCTAGTTTCGGAAGCCCAAACAGATCAAGAGCATCATTATCTGCAGAGGTAGATGGAAGTATGCAAATATGTTAGGTAACAGCCAATCGTTCTTTCATGTCAAGAAATATGCAAAATAGGCAATGTTATAAGAAGCCAGCTTTATGAAGGGTTACAGAAGTTGTATGTAAGTACTGATAATTTTACAGTTTATAGTTTTCGTACAGTTTGTTTTCAAGACATACGTGTTTCTATGACTTCCAGAAAACGAATGGAAGATTATGAGGGCTAGCGTGCTGTGTGGAGCATTGAAGCAGGACAGTCGATCACAGATGTTGCTCTTTTCTTCGGCGTTCATCATTCTGTAATCTCACGTTTATGGAAACAATTCCAAACCACACAGACAGTTCTCCAAAGGCCAGTGGGTGGTCGCCCAAAGGTTACAACCCCCGCGGAAGATCGATATATTGCTATTGTAGCCAAACGGAATCACAGAGCAACCTCCACATCTGTGACAACTATGGTTACAGCGTCCATTGGTAAGGCTATATCTGCAGCTACTGTACGCCGAAGATTACATATGAATGGACTGTATGCCCGGGTACCTCAAGTTTGTGTTCCTCTATCCGTCCAGTCAAGAGGGGCACGATTAAAGTGGTACCGGGAACAGGGCATGGACTGTGTCTGACTGGGGCAATGTCATGTTTACTGATAAGTCAGATTTGCTCTGGAGCCAGATGACAAGCGTATAAGGATATGGCGTAAACAAGAACCGCAATCAGTCCCAAACATCACGAACCTCCGCATTCCGAGGGAAGCATTATGGTGTGGGCAGGGATTTCATGGATCGCACCGACCTGCCCTCTTTAAACGGGGTTCTGATTGGCTGTCCCGGGATCGAGATGAAGTCCTAGAACCATTTTAGTGTACGCTGCAGCGTGGTACTTTTGTTTTAATGGACGATAACGCGTCCCCATAAAGCTGACATCGTCATTTACTACCTGGAGAGTGAAGGGATTGGGGTATGCGTGTCCAGCATATTCGCCCGACCTAATTCCATTGAAAACCTTTTTGGGGTGTTCTCGGCCGTGCTGTATCTTCACGTTTCCCATCTGCAGCTACTCTTATTGAGCTGGAAACTGCTCTCACAAAGAAGAATGGCGATTACTTAATTCTGCGGGTTGACACCTAATTGAAGCATGGTCAGAATATGTAAACTTTGCATACAGATGAGGGGATTACATACCCTATTAATGTCCTTTTTTTCATTTATGCTTTTTTTTTCATTTATGCATAATTTTTTTAAATTTCCCCAGTATGCTATCTGATAACACAAACAGTTAATATTTTTTTTCATTTCTGTATAAAATTATTTATTTTTTTTTTTATGTAAAAATATTTTGCTACTTTACTGCCAAGTTTTGTGTCAGTTCATTTGTTGATTTTTGCATTTTACATCTTCGTGCTTAATTTTTTTTGGGAAAGTGGTTATTATTCGCTCTGTATTTCGACAAAATATTTATAAAACCCGTACAAAACAATTGTAAAAAATTAAAATTTTGCCCAAATTTTAATGTAGTTTCTACAAAAAACAAATCTTAAATTTTTTATTTCTTTATGATACTGAAAATGATTCTACGAATAAAAGGAAAATGTGTACAAATTCAGATAACTTTTGGGTTTTTTAACTATTATAGAGGAAATCCTTTAAAAAGAGTTACACATTACTAATAATATAAACATCTTTATAACAAATATAATATAAAATTATATATAAAAAAATTATATTTTTTTAAAAATAAAATTAAAATTTTTTTAAAAAAACAAACATACCTCAGATAGAATAAAGTATTTTCTACTAAGAGTCCAACCACCTAGCCCTAGATTTTACTCTGGTAAATCAATCACCTGGGAATCGTAGCAAATTTGAATATATCCCCGAAGCATCCCGGGGGCGTGATAATAGAATCTGCATGCTCTCCATTTTGTTCTACTTCCAAAAATGATCATAAGTAAATAAATCTTCATTCCTTCATTCAACAGACCTTGATGATGGAAGCAATCTCTTAATGAAGACAAATTGCAATCTTATAAATAAAGAGAATGAAGCAACCTTGTTCATTGGAGCTTACCGTGGGCAAATTCATTAGGGATTTATCATAGAATCAAATAAAAGTTAAGAGTTCGCACAGAAGCAATACTTCACTTTGCAATCTCACCGGACGATTAGTAACATTAATATTTGATTCGGAACAGAATATTTCGAAATATCCGGTGGCCTTCTTCTAGTAAGTTGCATTCACAAAGAAGTAAACATCGCAGACGCGCAATTAACTTTTCGATTCATTAATTTATCGCTCGTTTTATTCAGAGATAGAATAGTTATTATTAAAATCCGTTGCTTGCAGCGTTATGGAATTAAATGTTTCACTTTCGTAAATGCAACTATTTACAGATTATTTCATTTTAAGGATTGAGAAAATGTGCTAAAATTGATTTCCCTTTAGAAAACTTTGGTAAATGTTCAGAAGGAATTGTTATCTATTTTTCGAAAAATAAGTCGATTAGGACAGAGTTTTTTGTTGTAATTTGTGAAAAAAGTAGTATTTTTTTGTAATATCTCTCTTATTACTTTATAATGTTAAAATGTATGTTTTTATTCGCGAAATCTAATTAATATTTAAATAATTGCCTTTTTTATTTTGTTCAGAGGTAGGACAATTATTTAATATAATTTCTTACAGTGTTTTGGAATTAAATATTTCATTTTCACTCTTGTAGCTACTTACGGGTCATTATATTTATTTTTTTGAGGTTAAGATTGAGCAAAGATTGATTTTTCTCTTTGAAAACTTAGGAAAGTCTTCGGAAAAAATCATATATTTTCATAAAATAAATGGATTAGGAAATGAAAAAATATTATAAATGCCTTTCTAAAAGGAATTCTTAAGGAACCATTCCTGTATAAGACCTTTAAGCTATGTGACCATTAAAATACGATTCTTGCATGTTTTTGCTCAAAATCACTTTGACATTCAACTAATTTTACAGAACTTTCATATAAACATTACTAAATCATATATGTTTGATTGCATTTTTTATTAAATCTGAACAATACATTTTTTCTACACTTTTAAATCTACTTGTATATGGGAAACATCAAACACGTGTCTTTTGAATATTTGCATCTAAAAGTTTTGAGCAGTATGTGCACAAAATATATATGTCGCAGTATTTACGTAAGCATTCCGTAGTTCTAAATTTAAAGTCAATAATAAAATTTCATATTTTAAGAATGTTTACTTTTCCCAAATTTTCAAACATTTTTATATTATACAAAAAGCATGCGGTCTTTTTGGTTGTGTCAAATTTGAATTTTAGAATCGAGTCTTTCAAAAAGGTCGTCATTCTTGTTGATACTAGATAGGCTGTAGAGGAAATAGCCATTCAGTATTGCTCTGAACTTCCTCCAGAGCAAAAAATAAAACAAGATTTCAGGCAGTTAAATATAAACGGTAAAATCATAGAATTCTAGTGGAAACCATTCCATATATATATTGAAGGCAATAAAAACAAATCTATTGGCAAATACAGGTACGGATTATCTATTGGACGGGGTCCCAAGCCTTTGAATTTCGTAAGAAAAGCATACAAGAAATATTATGTTAGCTTGTAATTCCAAATTATCAACTAAATTGAATAATATACTATGAGAGAATATTAGAGGTGACTAAAGTGAGTTTAGTCGTAGTCCACGTAAAGAAGATGTGGCTAATTTCAAATTAAAAACACGGCATGACTGCGTAGCCAAACACATCAGCAGAATCGGGCTACTGACAAACAACGCCTATGCCATTTAGTAAAACAGATACTATGAATAAATAGCACTTTGCTCGTTTGCCCGGATCTTGAAGGAGAAACAAACATCATAGAGATGATGTTTGTTTGCTGTATTGGTCAGGGGATTCATGTACTGATCGAAGATTGCTTTCCCTCCAGACCAGGGGTACAAACCTTTTTTTCTGCCAAGTCACAATACATATGACAACTATTTCAAGAGGGCCGCAATATGAGGATTAACTGGGGAAGCGGCAATATCAGATTAATGATATTTAAAATGTGAAAAATTGATATATTAAAACTCATAATTTTGGGATTGAATTTTAAAACTATTTTAAAACTCTTACAAACTCGACTCACAAAAAATAGGTTTTATGCATTTTTTGACCCAGTTATGGGGCAATTTCGATTTCCTTTTTGATCCTAAGCTCCCTGAAACATTTTATTGATTTGCAAAAATTTTTTTAAAGAAAGTTAATTTATCTCTTCTTGAAAGAGATCCTCAAGAAAAAGAGCCATTGAAGATTTGTGCTTAGTGGTATAGTGACGAGCAAAATTGCAATTTTTTAATATAACATTTTTACGACAAATCAAACAAGTTGTTGATCCATGTATGTTTTTCTATACAAAAAAGTTAAGAACCCAATCATCTTGAAACAATATATATATTCTTTAAATGTTTTTCTCTGGTCATGAGGCAATTAAAAAAATTTAAATTTTACCGAATTTGGGTTTTACCCACTTTTTTTTTTGTTACCACTAACCATAACAATTACAAAAAAATAAAAGTTCTTCCGCAATTCGTACCAGCACGACATCTATAGCAAAATTTATATATGTGGTTTAATTGATGGAATTTCTTGCTAAAATTTAATGCATAGTTCTTAAATAACTGAATTTGTTAGTGTCACTGGCCATGACTAGGCCACTCAGAAAAGTCCGATGGGCCACATGCGGCCCGCAGTTTGAGTATCGCTGCTCTAAAACTTTGCGTTTTGATTTCCTACGGTTTTAATTGTGTAGTTTTTGTGTATTTTTAGCTTTTAGTTTAGTTATGTTTTAAAATTGTAGTTTTGGGTGTTTTGATGTGGTATTGATCTTTGGGGAGTATCCTGTTGTAAATGGGTTAATTTACGAATTTTCCGTGTGAAACAACATTATGAAAAATATTAACTTTATTTATACATAACTTTTGTCAGGTGACTCACATATTTAACCAACAATTTTTTTTACTTATTGACAATGTACTTATTTGTTCAGGAATAACTAGTAACAAAAAAGTATGAACAGACAAATTAATCTTTTTTACACTTTAAGGCTTTTCAATGCTACTATTTATTATATTAAACAATTATATTTGTTTTTTCTAAAAGTAATTTTTAGATTCAATGACCAAAGCTATACTTTGTCTACAATATGTTCCAAAATAAACGACGCTTACTGCCCCTTCTCCAGAGTACACAAAAGAACTTGGCTAGAGTACTTACATTTCCTCTCTCGACCTATTACTCATACTTAGAAAAGACAATCAGTAACTTTCACAACACTATCCATCAATCATAACAAATTCACTTGTCAAACCGAATAACAACGCCCCGTAGACTTATCTAACATGCTGCCTTCAATAAATAAAGAAACATAAACAATATTTATCTATCTTCGCTGTCAGCTAGCTCTAGTTGTCGGAAAAGAAGAGAAGGAATTGTGTAATATGATCTATTGCACGCTTCCGACTTCCTTTCAAAAATTGCATGTTGTGTTCTAACAATACATTTAAATTAATGATTTTCGTGCTCGTATGTTGTTTAGATTTATATTTAGAACCTTAATTTTTCCTTTATTAATATTTCTTTCTATTTCTGGAATTAGAAAATAAAGAGGAAAATAAATTTGCTTATACTTATCGATTAAAAAACTGGACAAGTAAATTGTGACAAAAATCTTTTTTTGCTAACATTGACTAATATTAACATTTTTCTTTTTTGACATTTGATTAACTTACATTTAAAACGCTTACAATATGTTTCGTAATGTTTACAAAATAATGATAGATTCTTATTTTTTTGTTGAATATCACTGTATTTATGTGTGTGTAAAGCTTTTAGTAGAGAAAGAACTGACTAATAAAAAATAATGTTGTGGTTTGAATTTTAGAAAATCGTGAATTTCCTTTAGTAAAAACTTTTGCTTCTATTTGTGAAATATTTTTCTGTAAACTAAATACAAATATCACATCCATTTTAAGTTGCTGAAATAATTCGAAAGTCTCTATTTAGGTATATGTACTGGACTGATTGGGGAAATAAGCCTCGTATTGAAAGGTCTGAGATGGACGGAGGAAATCGAATGACGATCATCGCGGACACTTTGGGTTGGCCGAATGGTCTCACTATTGACAAGGAGAATGCACAGCTTGTGTGGGCGGACGCTAGAAGACATGTACGTTTCTTCCTTTGCTTTTGTTTCTATAGCAAGCTTATACATAAACATACACTTAAGAGCTTAAAGACATGGAATACGTCCTGACAGTCTAGGATATTTTTTGCCAGGCGAAATGAAATATCAATGTACATTGATTAAAAATTGTCAAAAACCTTTCCCCGCTCTCTCAATAAAGAAATATTCAACCCTCTTAAACCTTCTCAAATTGCAAAAGTGTTCCAAAGCAGAATCATATGTATGAACTGACCCTTTGATCATGTTCCATGAAAATTGGATGGAATTTATGTCTGGCGATCTAAGTGGTCAAGTTATTCACTAGAATTGTCTAAAACGTTTCTCAAATCCTTTGTGGATGATTTTAGCCAGGAGACATGATACAGTGTTATCCTAGAAAATCTCATCATTGTTTGGGTACATGAAGTTCATGAATGGCTGAAAATGGTCTCCAAGTATCTTTACATAATCATTGAAATTTCATAAATAGTGGTTCAGTTTGGCCAGAGGCACAGCTCATGCCAGATAAAATCTCCCACACTATTATGGAGCCACCACCAGCTTACACAGTGTTTAGCTGACAACTTGGATCCAGGACTTCATACATTTGATCATCAGATCTTACCTCTTGGAATCATGACTCTCCTAACCATGCAACGTTTCTCCAATTCTCGTGCCCAACTTACATATTCACGAGTCCAGAAAAAGTATTGGCATTCGAATAGTAAAGGCATTCGAATCAGTCTTCACCAGCCATATTCCCTCAACTTAAAATTTTTTGAACGGTTCTCATTTAAACGTTTGCGTTCTACTGATTTTTGCTATTATTTCAAGCCTATTAATGTTGATACATTGTCTAATGTGGGAACTTGCTCTCGTGTCCATGGAATTGGCAAAGAAAAAGAATAAGAACAATAGATTCCCCGAAGGAGGCAAAAACTTCTGGTGCCAATTCCGGAGCTTCCTGGCAATACAGGATCTCCTGCATTGGGTCCATAAGTAGAAAAAGGTGAAGCATTAGTGCTCTTGGGGTGAAAGCTGGGCACTCGAAGATATGTTTTGGTATGAGCGGTTGAATTTCTGGGCAGTTTTCACACTAATATAAGATGTTGTTTCATCATTGTGGATTTCCATGTCCTTGTGTAGTGATGAGTTCTTAATCTTTTGATTGTGGATGTTATAATTCTTGGGAAATTAAATCTGTCATGAGGGTTTTTTAAAAGGAATGGGGTAAGAGTCTAGATTTGGCTATAGCGTTTGCATTAGTAGTTGCGATGGTCGCACTGGTTTGGCCATCTTCTCTGGATTCTTTGGTAAAAGTATCAGCATACTCAATTCGTTAGATATTTACATACGCGGGTATCCATTGTAGCACAGGATTTCCCGTTGTGATGCAACTGCTCGAGTAGTAAATTTATGGAAGAGGAGATGGAGTTTTATCCCAAGATGGGAAGTAATACCTAAAATAACATGTTCAAAGCTTATGAAATCCAGTCGTGAGTGGCTATAATCGTATTGGATCACTTGAATAGAAATGAAAGCTCTGAAAATGCACTACTCATTCATACATTTGTCATACAATATACGCTTCTGCCTCCCTTGACTTATGGCACTTCAGTGTATTTCTTCTATAATATTCTATGCGATTGTATGTGAAACGTTGAAGTATAATGTATGTTAAGTATGTATGTATGTAGTATATTTCAGACTGCTCGGTTGGTTGATTGTTTACTAATATAGCATTTCAAAGTTACACGAATGCCATTGGCAACGACTCTTGTAATTTTGTACTGTGGTCAAATGACGAGACACATTTAAACCAGAATTTTTCAGAAATATTGGTACAAACATGAAAAAGTAATGGGTATAGAGCATACTTCAATATATCTTGTAAAGGCAAAAACATAAACACTCTAAAACATTAAAAGTTCACCTTCAACATCAATGACGAGTGTTTTTTCAATGTGCAAACTTATATTTCCTCCAAGTTACTTAAATGGTGATAAGCAGTACTACTTAACTGGCACTACAAAAATCCATTTTACTTCGTCGCAACTTCAGGATATTCTTGAAACATACTAGAATTCATATTCAAATGCAATGTAACGAATGATTAGTTTAAATATAAAGTCTCTTCCCTTAATCAGGGTTGAAAAATGCATTAGGCTTTATTAAAAAATTTGCCAAGTTTTCTTTTTCAATACACAAAGTTAAAACTTCACAGACATAATACATCAATATAGCATCCATGTTATCATTAAATAACATTATTTTTATTGATAAAGTTAGTTTATAGCATACATTGCCGCATGTATTTAAGTTTAGAAGTCTTTTGTACACAAAACATTTTCCTGAAAAAATTAAGAATTTTTTACATCCAAATGAATGCTTCTTAAAGTGATTTTCTAGGTTTTAAATTCTTCACACCAGAAAAGATTAAGTGTTTATAACATTATTTAGTTTATTCCAAGTCAATGTTCTGGGATTTTTCTAAGTGTCTATATTGAAAGGAAAAACTAAGAAATAAAATCAGAAAAACACATTATGGTTGGGATATGCACAAATCCTGCACTTAAAAATATCAACGAATAAATATATTTTTTTCTTTAAAACACATCTTTTTATGTACTTAATATTATTATTATAATTTAGGTGATAGAGGCCTGTAACTTGGACGGTCAACATCGGAGAGTTTTGGTCAGTGATGTGCCGCATCCATATGGGATTGCTGTTACGAATCGGTTTATTTACTGGACTGATTGGTCAGAAAGATCCATCCTCCGAGTAAACAAACATACTGGGAGAAGTATGGTCAATGTTTGTGCTAACCTACCAAATTTAATGGATATGCATTTCATACAGTTGAATGATACAGGTATTGTTTAAATATTAATAATCCAAATAACTGATGTAATGTGCATTAAAATATTAATTCTTTTGCCTACACAAATATTGATATTTACGGTAACAAAATATTAAATATATTACATGCTATACTAAGATAGAGTTTATTTTGAGTAGATTTAATACGTTGCTATAAATTACATTAAAAATTGTTCGAATTATTATTTTTTATCACAATGGTAAGAGTATGAAACATTTTTTAAAAAGTAGTACCAAATATTCCAGCGTATAACGTGCGCTTTTAACATAAAAATAAGATCGAAATTTGTGGATGCGTGTTATATACCGGGTATAAAAATGATAGTTTTAAAAATAGAGAGATAAGCATAAAAAAGTAGACTTCTAATGTATCTAAACGCTGCTTATTTAAAAGATGTGGCATACCTCATGAAGCAATATTGGATAACATGAAAAGTTAGTCATATTTTTTTTTCTGTTATAATTTCATGCATATCATCGAATTCTGTTTCATTTTTTCACCATAAATATCTGATCTATAAGTAAATAATCATCATTTGTTTCATCTAGAGCAGGGTTACTCAACCTTTTTTCCGCCAGGCCGCATACAAATGCGGGCCACAACATGAGGATTAATGGAAAAACACCAAGAGACCAGGGCAATATTGGACAAAAAGTGGAAAATTGATCAAAATATTAAAACTCATTTTTGGCTTTTAATACTATATTAATCTCTATCAAACACACATAAAAAAATTCTTCCTTTTATGCATGTTGTTCTGAGTTGTGGGATAGTTTTGGTTCCATTTCATTGATAACCATACAGACAAAACTGCCAAGCTGTTTGATAATTTGATTTTTGTTCTTTTGACAAAGATTGTCATTTTTTCCCCAAGTATTCATTTATCAAGCACAGAATGGCAACAAAGCGGAGTTTTGACTGAATTCCATAATAATTTTAACAAAGGGCAATAGTCAATCAAATAAAAGCCACCCAAATACCAACTGATATGAGGTTGCAGCTCGAAAGAGCTGGGTACTCAAGTCATCCACCCAACGGTAATAATTCCATAGGAAATCAGTATTACTTGTTTATAATTAAAAATCAGATTCACATATAAAATGTTCACTCTCTAGTTCATTCCTATTTCATTGTTATTTCTTATTACTAACCGTTACAGTCTGAAATAGAAAAAAGACTGCAATATTCGCACCCGTACGATATCGACAGCAAAATTAATCTATTTGATTGCTTGATTGAGAATGCCGCAAAATTTTTAGTACATTATTCTTAACTAATTGAATTTTTAAGGGCAATGGGCCATGAGCAGGCCACTCAGAAAAGCTCGGTGGGCCGCAGGTTGAGTATGGCTGATGTACAGCGTTAGATATACTGCATGACTTACATAATTTTTGAATTATGTCAGTTTTAATTTCATTCGATGCTTTTATTACCCATTCGCACACTCTGTCTAGGCTTTAAAAGATAAGAGCTTTACTCATATACATTTTTCATTTCTTTGTGAAAAAATATGTGCTGTAAATGGCGAATATACATAAATGCAGTTTGAAAGTATAGAAGCGCGTTATACGCGTTATTACGGTAATTCACTTTCAAAATTAATAGCTCAAATGTTGTAAAGTGTTACTTTGGACTATAATTTAATAAATATAGTTTGTTATTAAATATATTTTTACCCCAAGGAGTACTTGGTATAAAAATAAAAGAATAATATCGTAAAAATTAAAGACATTGTTTCTGCAATGGTTTACTATTCTCCTTGTTCAAAAACGTCAATCTTCTTCAATATCCTTAAAAAAAATATCATTTAATTAATTTATCTCGATCATTGTAGTAAAAGTAAGAAAGCTGATTTAGGAAACGTGATAATCCTAAGTGAAGAAATAATTATAAATATATATCTAAAAAAAATTAAGATTTACTACTGATGTGATTTTAGAACTTGCTATAAAAGTCCGCTTCTCCTTTACTATTCCTTTCACTAACTTCAGCTATACATGGATATTTGAATACGATATTTTTAATACTGAAGATATCAGTTTAGGTTCAATTAATGCTTCAAATAATTCAAAATGTTGTTCTTTTTTATTGGAGGAAGGAGCTTCCTTTCAAGGCTTCTCTTTTTTTTTTCTGTTTCTTTTCAAAAACACAAGACTGAAAATTCATGTTAAAAATATCATAGTGGTGGTAACAAAGGGTTAGGTTGGGGGGATTCAAATCCCTTCCATTCATGAAGAGATTTTTAAGTTTCAGTATAAAGATTGCGTCTCGGAGCTATCGAGCGCGTCTACGCGTTTTTTTTTAAATTTTTTTTACCTACCATAAAATAATATCCCGAACTTACGTGATAGGTGGGATTTAGTGATAATTGAGTAAGTCGGTGTATAATTTCGTATATAAATATGCATAAATTAGTTTTAGTTGGGGCCGGAGACGAAAGAAAAAAATGTTTGACAAAATCTTAGAAAACACAAATACAATTTCATAAACTGAAGTTATTTGGATGCAGAAGGTTTCATAAAATCTAACAAAGTAGTCTGTCGGCTCAAAGATATTTTTTCTCCAACAAAATTTCCTCTATTATGCTAATAACTTTTTTATTCTTTGTTTTGTTGAAAAAATATGCTCATATTTGGAGTCTATATTTTCTAAAATTTGTGGTGTATAACTCTTTATCAATTAAACTGAGACCTTCTGTAAAATACCCCACACTATCATACGATCTTTTGATTGAATTGGGTGTAAATACTTCGTTTCTAGACTTGGAGTTTTATTTCGTTTTTATGACATAGCCGTCTTTTAAATATGTGTGGCGGTGGATATCTATATGAACTAGTATCAACATCACGCGTTGACGATCGTTTTGGCGTGATTGGTTACGTACTTGCGTATGGAACGGAAGGTACCCAGAACGAACCTCTTCCTCCTTCATTGGTGACCCTGGCCGTGTAAAGGAACCGCACCCTTCACGCACCGCAGTCGTGGAGCCATCTATCCACCGCACAAGCAACTAAGCCGTCAAACATTGACGCAATTCTCAAAAGTCGTCTCACACAAATGACGCAATCAAAGTCGTCTCACACACATGACACAATCAAAGTCGTCTCACACACATGACGCAATTCTCAAAGCCGTCTCGCACGAATGACGCAACTGCTTACATACTCGCCACGAATATGGTATCGTTATTCGCCGAAACACTGGCGGGGGAGTATGTGGCGGTGGATATCTATATGAACTAGTATCAACATCACGCGTTGACAATCGTTTTGGCGTGATTGGTTACGTACTTGCGTATGGAACGAAAGGTACCCAGAACGAACCTCTTCCTCCTTCATATGTATAGATATCATACACATCAGTGCCGGTTTATCCATTGGGTACTTGGGGCGGGTGCCCAGGATATGCTGGACTTACCAGATTTTCTGGTTATAAATTTCGATCCTCCAGTGACAAGGGGCTCCGTAGATTTTCTGTGCCCAGGGCCCGAATTGAGCTTAAATTGGAGACTGATACATATAACAATTAAAACATGTAATGACAAACACACACTCCGTTGATAAGAAATAAATAACACAAAATAAGTTATTGTGACTTAACGTCGATTTCGAGTGACATGTCCGAACATATAAATTAGCTAAACAGCAAGCGAGGAGTCTGTGCAGCGCTTAAACAAAAAAATCGACGAGATTTAAAATCGGGTAAGTCGAGGTATTACTGTAGTTTGTGTAAGTATGGGAATCATAGTAAGTAATTAACAAGTTGGTTTACATTAGAAAATTTAGAGACTACTACGAAGCGTTTGGGCTGCAAGAAGCAAAATGTAAAATTATTAAATTGACCTTACAATTTTTTATTATCATGAGGACTAAAACAACAAATAAATTACTTACAAGTACTCGTAATGTAATTTTTTTAACGTCAATTCCTACTTCGTTAGAAAAACGTACTTGTGCCATCTGTTGAAGTTAGATATAACTACGACAGAAATAATGCAGAACGAATTTAAAATTAGAAAATAAAATTTAATTAATGAATTAGTACATGAAAAACTGTATAAACATCAAGTGTCTTCCATTGTAAATTAAAAAAATATTTGAACTTGAATGGATGAATAGAAAAAGTATTTTATTAACGATTGAATATTTTAACGATATATGTATAGAGAGAGAGTGAACTATAAAAGTAGGAATTGAAAATTACTTAAAAATATATTCAGACAAAGGTTGTTTTTTTAAAAATATTTAAAGAGTTTATATGCATTTGAAAGCACACCCTGAATTTAGAATACTTAATTCCCTATTTCTCTTAAAATATTTTGATTTTATTTCAATTTTATTATTTTTTCAACAAAATACTGTAGTATTCTTATATTATATTATTTTCATTTAAATTCCAGGAGAGAATAAATGCGCGAGTCACAACGGAGGCTGCAGTCATTTGTGTCTGAGAACCTCCTTAGGTTACTCCTGCGCATGCCCGACAGGAATTAAATTACAAGACAACAATCACATTTGCGAAGAAGGTAAAATAATTTAAATTTAGTCTCACTTTTCTCTTCATACAACACCCAAATTGCTACCATTAAACATAATTAATATTTCACTCTGGAAGATTCATTAATAATTTTCCCTCTCATTTTAGCATAGTTGAAGCTGTAGGCACGTCTACTGTACACTCATTTTCGGTTAAATTTGGATAATAATACTTCACGCCGCTGTAAGCTTATACCAGAGATTTTCTCGTTCAAGATTTAAAATTAATTTAAGAAAATTAATTCTTAAATACTTTTACATATTTTAATGTGTGTGTGTGGATGTTAATGTGACGAAAATATAACTTCCAGAAAATTGCAAATTTTGTTCTTAATTTTGAAAGTATTTTATATTCTTTTCACAATTTTAGAACTAAAATATATTTTTAAGCACTTAAAACTAAGCATGTTTAAATTTCCATTACTTTTTTGTGTTTCCGAGATATAGATTTTTCATTTTATTTATTTATAAATCTTTAATTTCTAACCCAAACGCTCACATTATACTGTTAAATTGTCTGATAATAATTTTTTTTACTCGAATTTTAATAAAACAGTGCAATTTTCTTTAAAATAAGAAGTGAGATTGCTTATTGAAATTCTCATCACAGCTTGAAAGTTCATGTCAGCTTTTACTTAGATTTATTCTTGTTGATCTTCAAGTAACAAAAACTTTGCTCACAAATATAGCAAATGTTTTCTTTTTATTTAGTATGCCGACGACTGACTAGTCGAGATGCAGAAAAACTCTTCGCGGCCACTGTTTGTCCACTCCTGTTGTTATAGTATTAACAAATATTACAAACAGAAATCAAAGAAATATTTTTTATCAAGTGCCAGAAACAAAGCAGTGTTATTAATACTACTTATAAATAAAGGTGTTTCTGAAATTTAACAAAATATATTTTTTTCTTTATTTTATATAAAACATTCAGTAATAAATAATCTAATACGAGTTTAATGAAAATCATGAAAATTTTTTTTGTAAAAATAACAAATATTTTAGGCATGCGCAGACAGTGTCAGACAGTCACAACATGCAGGAGGATTCTAAAATCATAAGACAAACTTTGAGTGGTGGCAGAGCTCACTAAAACAAACAATTTTTGTTTTGAAATATATGGGTGTAAGTGGCGCGTTGTGTGTAGTACAAACAGAAAAATAACACATTAACGGAAACATAAAATGTTCATTAGCAGCATACTTAACGAGTGATTCGGTAGAGAAAATGTGAAATAATTTTGGAAATTGCATTCACCAATCGTTATGCATGCTTAGTTACTTTTATGCTGTGATTGGCTGTCAATATTGTCTATAGTTTGAAGGCCGCAAAGCGGTGTGTCATTTCTCTGCTACACCACCAAAATCGGCATTTTCGCTTAAGATTTCGGTCATTATGGAGGATTTTACTAATAGCAAAAAGGCATACATGTATCTAACGTACGGTTCTGTTAATGGTCACAACAAAACAGCTCGACGACTGTATCAAAAACGCTTTCCAAATAGACGCATACCGAACCACAAAATATTTCAACGATTACATCGACAGCTGTGTGAAAGTGGTTCATTTATTACCAATACTGATTGAAAGGGTAGATCGAGGACTGTACGACAAACACACGTGGAAGAAGTCATCTTGGACCCTGTGGACCAAACATCCGGTACAAGTACAAGGGTTGTAGCATGTCGTCTACATGTCAGTTAACCAAGCGTTTGGTGAGTTTTACTGTTGGACTGTTGGTGGATGCTTCTAAAACTGTTGTAACATTTTTTTATATGGAATCACTCGTTATGTATGCTGCTGATGAATGTTTTATGTTTACTTTAATGTGTTATTTTTTCTATTTATGCTTCAACGCGGCACTTCCACCCATATATCCCTATCCAAAAATTGTTTGTTTAGTGAGCTCTGCCACCCCTTAAAGGTTGTCCCATGATTTTAGAATCACTCTGTATATATAAAGAAAATTGTATTCATATAAAGTGTGTGTGATGCATGGTTCATTAACGTACATATTTCTATATAAATGTATTTTTTAATGTTACAGCGCCCTCATCGTTTCTGTTATTTGCTAATCGAGAGAGCGTGCGTCGAATATCTTTGGACACGTCAGAAAACATGGATGTTTACCTTCCTATTCAAGATACTTATAATACGGTTGCAGTGGATTTTGATTACGAAGAAAAGGAAATCTACTATTCTGATATAAAATTAGATGTCATACGGTATGTTTATTATTGAACCGTCAGTCAATTTTTTAAGTGCTAAACACGGTTATGTATTAGTCTGTTTTTTTATTTAATATCATTTGCTAATAAAGGTACTGTTGGTACTATTAACTTATTGGTTTTATAGTTAAGTATGTAAAGGCTAGTCACATTGGTAAGTTTAATGCATTTGAATTTTTAATGATTTCATATCTGCGCATAAGCTTTACACATGATCAATTTCTATCGATATGGGAGGCTTCAATAGTGGTCATTAATGGAAATTCATGGAGATGAGTGATCAGCATATCATCCTGCATATAAGATAAACTGTAGATAACGGACGAAATTAGGTGACACGTACGATAGTTTTTGGACGACCAATATTACTTTTTATCGTTTCTAAGAGCCACAAATGCACCATGATGCCATTAACGGTTGCTTATCGGAGATAATATTTTCTGAGGTATTGGAAATACGAGAAATTGATAGATCAGTGATATAATAAAATACTCTTAACGTATAATAGCATATACAGTCTAATTAGTGACTGGTCGTACAAACATCCAAAGATAGTGGAGAATATACAATGACTCCTCGAACACACCGCAAGGTATGGTTTGAAGTAACTCAGTTGTCTTTGTGAGTTATTATCCTCAGTACCTATACTGCTTTCATATATTCTACATAGTTTTAGTCATTGATGCCTCTCTCTACTCTTGATACCTACTACGAAATATCAAAAACAATGCTTCAACTCTTGCTATTGTAGAACTTTTTTGAGGAAAGATATTCAGTGGATGGATTTGTTAACACGATCTCTGAATATAGACTCAATCGAACACGTGCGTGGCACTCCAGAAAGACCCTTAATACTCCATTAATCATTAGCAGAGATTCTAGAATTACAATTAGAGCTAAAAGAGAAATGTGTAGTAATGCTTGAAATGTTCGTTGATAATCTTGTACTCAATATGGAGAGAACTCAGTGGTGATCACATTTTCTATCAAAGGCTGGAATTTTCTTTCAAACCACCGAACACATGAATGTGCCAATCGTCAGTCCGTTTGTGCTCGATGCTTATTTTTCAGTAAAATTCCTTTTTATCCCATGGATTTCTTTTTTGAAGAGTTTTGTCCCCCCGTACTTTTTATCTGCTCGTATGTCAATTTGGAGCATTTTTCATTATGTGGCATAAGAAAAAACTCGCCCTTAATTTTACACACCTGTATAATAATTAATTTGTTCTTTACTCTAAAATTCTGAAATGCTATCACATGTATTTTCTTACTGAAACGGATACTATTAACTATCGAAAACTTACTATTTTTTAACTCTTGATAAAATCATAAAAATCTTTAAAAAATTAAGTTATAAAAGTATGAACTTTTTCTTTGATTATACAACTTAAAAGTTACTTGTGATATTTACTCAGACATCTATACTTAAATTAAAACATTAAGTATAGATTAAATCTTAATGTAACCAAAATGCAATGTATTCATCAAAATGCAAACCAAAGAGTCTTAAAATCTATCTAAAGAAGTAACTGTTTTCCCTAAGGCATACATTGAGGAAAAAAAAGTTTAATCACAAGCCATTTGATTTTGTTGAATTGGAAGAATAAAAAGAAAACACAGAAACAAAATGCATTGATTCTTAGACTTTCGTTTATTGAAAGTTTTCTATAAAAACAGCAATGCAATTTGTCTTAACACTGTCAAACACACAATTAGTTCGATTAAAATGAAAATAAAACAAAGCTTGAATCATTCTTAAAGCAAAAAAATATCATTTGAACTTAAAAGATTTTTCTTCCTTGGCGGTCTTTTAAGAAAATTAAACATAAGTATGTCTGGGGATCTGTGTATCAGCTAAATACTTTTAACTGAACTGATTTAAAACAGCAGATGTTATTCTACGTTTAGTTATTTTGTTAAAAGTTTAGTATTTTTTACTTTCCACAGTCGTAGTTTAACAGATTATTAAAGAAGGTTGGATTTACAGATTTAAAATTTTTTAAAAATAAACCTCCGTAAGCTGATTTAGTATTTATTTTTGACTATCCCATTGTTTTTTGCATGTCTGAAAAAATTATTATTGCTTTAAAATACTAATCTTCTTTAATAAGGCAGCTGATTTTTTCGTCTTCTTGTATAAATAAATACTGAAGAGCAAATATTTTAAAATTAGTGTGGTTTTTATTGACTTTTACTATTGTTAATTTCTTTAAATATGATTAAATATATTAAATAAAGCGTGTGTTTAAAATGATGAAATCTTTTCGAAGTATTATTTCCCCATAAAGTTAGTACTCACTTTGCAAAATGAATAACTATTCTAAACTCTACATATTCGGTTTACTGTATGATTTGTGTTCTTTTTCTGTAGTAATTTTCAAGTAATTCCCGTTATAACAGTGATATTATTTCACACACATATCTACAACTCATCTAAATAATGCGTTAATTATACCGAATATGCAAATTATGGAATAGAATACTTTGGGTGCATTTTCGGCACTTCGTAATATATTAAGTGAGGCATTTTATACCATGCAAAAAAAAATAGTGTTGATATATAGCAATTAATACATAATGCATAATTGTACATATTCTACAGCATTTTTTATTATATATCTTTAAATGAGCACTATATTTAGCACAAGTGTTTGAATACCTTATACGAGAGAGATTTTTGTTGATTACATAAAAGTTTAAAAACACAACTAACTGCTCCGTAGGAAATTTTAAACACGCCACTTTTTGCTATATCGATGATTACTCTGGTAATCGTTTACGTACAAAATCCTAAAAGTATTTGTCTAAAGTAAAATAGGGAAATAATAGGAGTTAAAATTTTAATCAAAAGTACTCAAAACAATCTAAGCATATACTATCTAAAATAGCTTTCAATATTTAAAAGTAAATTTTTAAGTCACTGCTTATGGTCAGCATTTTTGTTATCGAGTCATGAGTTCGAGTCCTGGTACCACCCAATACCCACCATGTAGAAACTGGTTGACATTAGATAAGTCGAGAGTTTCAAAGTCCTCACGTTTACGTAATGTTAAAGTTTGAATAATGGGATACAAGCCCAAGTGTCTTTCTCATCAATCGATCATGGCTCAATTTTACAGATTTGTCGCCAATATCTCAAAAACTTTTTTTTGAGAGAGAAGGGAATGGATTGTAATATTAATGAACAATCGATCAATCAAATTGCTCAGTGAGTGAGTGAGTGAATATTAACTGTTTAGATATTCATGGGCTTTTGGCGATAGACTTCGTAATTTTGAACCATGGATAAGTGACGAGGACGACACCTGATCTGGTACCAACTCTCCTAACTTCCACAACTCCCCTCTCCAACGAAAGGACGTTCGAGCCTCGACATATTTCATGTGCATCAGCCCCTCTACACGGTGGATTCTCAGCATTACTAGTCTCGAACTCACGGGTGGTCACGAGTTCGTTACCTTGACCACTAGGCTACCGTGGTCACCCAATCCAATTGTTAATCGGAGTTGAGTTGAGTTGAGTTTGGTGTTTTATGGCGCAAGAGCCAGTTTTGTGGCTATACTGCACCAAACATTCATAGGTCTGTGGTCTGGACAGGAAAAGAAAAAGAGAAATTGGATGACAAGATGGAGGGTCGAAAATAGAGAAGGATCATTGGGTACCCCGTCGTGACACCTGTTTAAAAAAAGATAAAAAAACCCTTTGGGGAAAAAGGAAAAGATCATAGGTACCTGGGGTTTTGGACACCCACCCACCTAAAGAAGGTGAGCCCCCTGAGGGGAATTGTTAATCGGAAAGCAAGTTACATTTTTTTTTTTTGAACTCGTGGAAGAACAATAAAAATACTAGCCAAATGAAATTATTGGTAAAATATTTTATATAGTTTTTGTAACAAGTCTGAAATACACACACATTGCTATATACTTACCTTAATTTTTCCCTTAGTAAAATGCCTAACTATTTCATACTAACTTGCTTCAATCTTGGAGTACTTTGGAACTTTGTTCGATACAAATTTTCAATTTTTAAATCATTGAGATACTCTGTGTAGAAATCTTAACTACATTTATCGCAAGTGGTTAAAATTTTTCATTAACGTAATTAATAGACAAAAATTTCCTGTCGTTCTTATCTCTGACTTGAGTGAAAGGAATGCGGAATATTTAATCTTTAAAACTCCGCTTGAAGTGTAACAGGAAATGTTTGCGAGCAGGAAGTATCTATGTACGAAACTTTGTACAGAGCAAAGTTCACCATGACAACCGAAAATAATGTCCAACTAACGATAAGACTAAATACTCTGTGTCAGACAACTGATTTCGAAACTATGTAATTAGTTACTGCTAAAATCCAATATATTTTAATGAAATTTAAACAGAGTTAGATGTATAAATTACTCATTGTATGCAAAGTAAATTTATCTCTCTCAGCATAGTATGTTTATTAGTAAATAAACTATACTAAATTTATATGAAGTATATTCAATATATTAGGGAGTATATGAAGTGCAGTTATTACATTTATATACAAATATTCTCATCTATTTCAAAGGGAATTTTCTCACTCGTTTCAATTTTTAAGCCACAACATTTTTATTATATTTCAATTTTTATGGAATTTTATAATAAACTTCTCGATAAATGGAAGTTATTTGTGCACATGCGCGTGTTTTTAGTGATACTTTTTCAAAAATATTATTTAAATAACACGATAGTGAAATCTATTGTTGGAAGTTTATTATTCCATGCATTAGATAGATATGAATATGAATGCATAGAAATATAAATTAGTAAAAAGTGAAGAACGATTCATTTATCGTAAAATCAGATGGAATACAGTTTAAAATATACAACTTAATGACTTCTACGGATTTAGAGGATGTCCACTAATCCATTTGTCTAACTGTATATACATAAAAAGAAAAAAAATCATGAGAATAATTCATTCGATATAAATAGAATTGAATTTCACTATTTATAGTTGTGACTTTTTTCTTGAATCAATTTTTGCTTAAATGGAAGCATAAATCGCTTGAAAATATGTTTGAATCTAATATATACCATCGTTTTACGAATGTTTAATAATCATTATTCAAACTTCACGAGTTAAATTATGCGGCATTTAATTAGAGCCGTGGTATCATAGTGGTTATGGTCATGAACTTCTGGCCGGATTGTGATGAGTTCAAGCCTTAGTGCCACCGAAGACCTGCCGAGTAGAAGAGCTGATGCACATCAAATCTGTTGAGGAATGTTGGAATGTATCATAAGCTAATGAGTTTGACTTTTAAAAATTTAAATTTGTTGTGCTTAATTTTTCCGTCTTGTTGTAAAAATAACTTATAACCCCCTTTTTAAAAAAGAAATCATTAGTTAATTATGCTTTTCCTTCTTCTTCTTTTGAAGTGATAACTTCTTTAGGCGCGTTTTGCTGAAAAGTGAACTTGAATGAATATCAGGCTTGGGTGTGGAGGCTTTTTTTCGTCTTTAATCGGAAATCGTGTTTGGACAAGGTTGCACAACCCTTAAAAGATATCACGTAACCAAAAGAGGGATGTTTTTCCCGGGTTTTGAGTGATACTCAGCCTTCTATCTTGTACGAGGTCTGGCTATTAAATAACGAGACTGGTTGCGAAAAAGGGTTTTATTATAAAAATTATTTTACATTCGAATGTTTCAATATACCCCCCCCTCGCCACACACCTTTCCATACGTTTTTTCCATTGATCGAGGCAGTGCTGGAAGTCTTCTTTGGTGAGGGCCTTTAGGAGCGTTATAGGCAGGTGCGTTGTCCTGGTGCAAAATCCACGAGTTGTTCTTCCACAACTCGGACCATTTCTTACAAACTCGTTCTCGCAGTGTTACCAAAACTGACAAATAGTACGTCTGGTTGACAGTCTGACCCTCTGGAACCCATTCAGTCATTACGATACCTTTAATGTCGAAAAAAAACGATCAACATTGCCTTGAATTTTGATTTGGACATCCTTACTTTTTTGATTCTGGGTGATTCATGCGTCTTCCAATGCATCGATTGCCGCTTTGTTTCAACATCGCATTGAAAAATCCACGTTTCGTCGCAAGTAATAATGTTTTTCATCAGTCCAGGATCTTCTAACCTGTCAAGAAAATCTGAGTAGATCTGTTGACGCAAGAGCTTTTGGTCAGGAGTCAGGTTTTTTGGCACCAACTTCGCACAGACATTTGTCATGTGTAATTCCTCGTGTAACATTTTTCTAACCATTTCTTTATCGGCGTTTACAGCCTTGGCAATCATCCGGATGCTCATTCGACGATCTGCACGCACAATTTGGTTCACTGTTTCCGGAGTTGAAACAGTGACAGGGCGACCTGGGGGCTGGTCATCTTCAGGGGTCTCTCGGCCCTCACTGAAGTGTTTACACCACACAAAAACACGCGCACGAGATAGAGAATTGTCCCCATAGGCTTCTTGCAACAATTTATAGCACATAGTTGGAGTTTTTTTTAACTTAACGAGAAATTTGAGATTGATACGTTGCTCCTGTTTTTCGTCACACATGGCTTCAGCACGAGAAAAAAACACGTTCGTTTCAAACCCCGCTACTGCACAGATACTATAATAGTGACGAAAACGTGTTTTGGTATGTGAATAGAGATTTTAAGATACCCAACGCACTACTGGTTTTTTTCCCACGCCTCTAGGGCGCCCTCTAGGCGCGCAGTCTCGTTATTTAATAGACTGACCTCGTATGCTTATTAGTTACTCCACATGCATTTATTACTCAATAAGAATAACCATAAAGAAAGGTACGATATTTATATTATTGTATGAGAATGTTGAAGGGACAAATTATTTGAGAATTCTGGATAGAGGAGGTTTAAAAATGTCCACAGATAATAATATGAAAATTATTCCAACGCATCATTTTATTTTTACTTTGTTAATATCGAAAAGATTCGAGTCAAAATATCTTAAAGTTTATTGCCCCTTATCTTGCTTTACAAGCATAACAGAATCATATCTGGAATTACATGAATTGTGCGGAATGCCTTGCATTCGTTTCATTCATCTTATCTTAACTGTAACACACCTACATTTTCATATTTTTAAAAAATATATTGATTACATTCTGGCATATATGCATAAATAATTATTTAAAATAGCTCCAGTGAAGAAATTTTAACGGCGAAGGATGATAAAAAAATGAAGGCATTTAAGATCAATTAAATTAATGTTTGCTTTTTATATTTCCCTGTTTTATTTATTTAAATATTCAATTATCGATTCGATTATTATTCAATGTGCATGTACTTCCTCATAATTCATTTATTATACTATATAGGGTATGGATGTAGCATCAAATACTACAGAATCATTTGAGTTTATTCAGTCACGTATTGAAGAAATTTGTGCAGCGAAATGTTGAGCAGAAAATGGACAAATAATTCCAATGATTGCTATCTATATTTCACCAAATCAGAGTGTAGAGAAAATTATCTAACAAATTACCCATGATTTTAAGTGGGGGTTTTAATGTAGATTTTTCAAGAGACAAATCAAAACCTTTAGTTGATTTTTTAAAGTAAAAATTCAATTTTTAATTATGTCAAATGATCCAAATGAAAGCACGACAAAGTACGGAACAACGCTTGACGAAGTTTTTTTTTAGATATTTAAATAATTTTGAACCTAAAAAATTATAACCTATTGTTTCCTTCTTAGAATACAATTAATTCACAAATATAATTGTATTTTTTGGCAAAAAGTATTGCTTTATGAGTACATAATTTTATATGACAATACTAATATCCCCTTGTTTATTATTCATCGAACTAAGGTGAATAAAAAACACCGGTCAAAAGCACACGCACTTTTTTTTAAGAAAACGTAATTCAAATCTGGTAGTCTAGTTCAGTGTGACACACAACCTTTTTTTCTCCGCGGAACGGTCAAACTTTTATAATTTTACCGCGGTCCACTGAGGGTGGGACGTTGATTGCTTATTTTAGACTGTTTTGATTTAACAATTTTAATTTAATTGTATTTAAATAGGCCTTTAGAATAAAATACAGTTACAGCAAAAAATGAATATAAAGTGATTTAATGTGGAATATAACGTGATTTTCATTGAAGTCGCACAAACTTGAGATAAATACACCACAGTAAATACAATGGAAATAATTCATTGTTCCTTGGGCGGCCCGGTACCATTTGACCCACGGACCGGTTCCGGTCCTTGACCCAAGGTTTGAAGACCACTGGTCTAGTTGACAGTGTCAATTTGCTAGTAAGCTCGCTAGTAAAATCATGTAGATGTCATCAAGTGAGAGAATGACAATTATTTTATTTTCTGTGTTTAAACTAATTCTCGCACTGTTTCGAATACTTAGTTAAGAAGAATTTAAAAATGAGGAAGGTGATATACTAGCTAATATGTTATTATCATTACTAACTTATGAAGCACAAATACGAGGTTTATTACTTATATCAATTATGCCACTTTAAGGGAAAAAAATCTTTTTATGAAAATAATACTTATTTTGTTTGTAGTTTCTTAAAAATCGAAGTTATGTGTTTCAAATCATAGGAGATTCTAGCAGCCGAGTGATTATATTCACAAGTTCTTGTTCGACATTGTCTCTGTACAGTCATAGGTTCGAGTCCTGACGCTACTTAAGATCTACTCTGTAGAGAGGGCGATTTATGTTAAATTTATTGAGACAAAATCATCGAGTTAATGTGGTACGGAAGTTTCGAGAGTGGACAGTTAATGTGCTGTCCTTGTAAATTTAAAATTACGATATGCAGTGAAATACGTTTAACGCAAAAGCGTTTCAGGTATCCGACTACGTTCGGAACCATGATTTTGAAAAAACGTATAAATGGATAATTTTTATGATATTTAGTGTCACTTAGATTAGAAAACGTATATAAAACATTTTTAAGAATATTATTACAATAAAAAATTATTCAAGTACAATATTTTGATATAAAAAGAACATAGAATGACCAATTTCCAAAACATTCTCCTTCTATGAAAAAAGCTTCTGTTATAATAATATTTTGCGCGTTTATAGCTCAGACTTCTGTACAGAGGCTCAACTAGAATTTTTGAAATATATAACTTAGAAGTAGGTTTATTCATATTTTTGTATGACAGAGGGGAGAAATTTAAAGAAAAAAACGCCGATAATTATTTCAATGGGTGGTAACTCTGAAAATAATGTGAATTTTTCAAAATTCCTAGTTCAGACTCTCTGGAGAAAACTTTACTTTTTATAAGCAAAATATTATAATTACAGACGCATTTTTTATAAAAGGAGAACGTTTTGAAAAAAAAAGGTTATTCTAAGTTAATTTTTTGCCAAAATATTGTATTTAAATAATTTTTTTTTGTCAAAATGTGTCCTTAAAACAATTTTATATATCTATTCTAATCTAAGTGACAGTAAATATCATGAAAATTATCCATTTTTGCGCTTTTTTAAAATCACGGTTCCGAACGTAGTCGGATACCTTAGGTGAATAATACAACAGTCCTGACAAACAACTATGTATTATCATGCATTTTTCTTTATCTTAACGCGAAAAGATATCCTTTCTGGGAATAAACGATATACGAAAACACCAAACACTTAATGAAATGTTTGAGAAAGTTTCTGTATTATAGGATTATATATCCTATTGTATCATCAGAAGAGTTCATTGCAGTAAATGATGTTACTGTGCAGATAAAGATATTTTTCAGGTTGTCCAAAGTTTAAAAATAATTGATGCAGATTCCGGTGATGAAATTAAATTAATAATAGAGTTCCTGTTCCCACATCATCCGAAATAAGGAACATCATGAAAATATTTGCAATTATTTAGACTCACATTCCGATTGTGAAAGAAATAAAAAATGCAACAATTCGAACAATTTGTTAACTTTATGATAAAAAAGAGAGTGTAAAGAGAAATATCAGATTATTTTCCAAAAACTCAATAAATGTTTTGTTTTTCAAAAAGTCGAAAAATTTTGTATTAAACTTCATTAAGGTATCCGACTACGTTCGGAACCGAGATTTTGCAAAAGCGTATAAATGGATAATATTTATGATATTTAGTGTCACTTAGAATAGAAAATGTACATAAAATTATTTTAAGAATAGTATTACAATAAAAAATTATTTAAGTACAATATTTTGACAAAAAATGAACATAGAATGGTCAATTTTCAAAATATTTTCCTTTTGTGAAAAATGCTTCTATTATAATAATATTTCGCCTGTGTATAGCTCAGACTTCTGTACAGAGGCTCAACTAGAATTTTTGAAATATATATTTTAGAAGTGGGTTTATCCATGTTATACGACAACAGAGGGGAGAAATTTTAAGAAAAAAAACGCCGATAATTATTTCAATGGGTTGTAACTCTGAAAATAATGTGAATTTTTTTTTAAAAAAAATAGTTCAGACTTTCTGGAGAAATCTTTACTTTATATAAGCTCTCTCTCTCTCTCTCTCTCTCTAAATATTATTATTTTAGAAGCATTTTTTATAAAAGGAGAACAGTTTGAAAAAAGGTTATTCTAAGTTAATTTTTGCCACACAAAATATTGTATTTAAATAAATTTTTTTCTCAAAATGTCCTTAAAAAAATTTTATACATGTATTCTAATCTAAGTGACACTAAATATCACGTAAATTATCCATTTATACGCTGTTTTAAAATCACGGTTCCGAACTTAGTCGGATACCTTAAGTTCTTGTGAATTTTTTTTTTGATTGATTTATATTTAATACATATATAAAACACATCAATATAAATAAAATGTACTTTAATAAACATTTTTTTTGCAATATTCTTTAACACGAAAAATCAGATTCGTGTTAAAGGATTTTCACTGCATGTTCCCAAGCCCTCGTGTTGCTTTAACAAATACTTAGTTCATAATTATCTCAAATTCTTTATTAAATAAATGAATAAAAAAATGTTTGTTTTTTTTAAACCAGAAATACATTTTAGTAGAATGAAAATTTGACTCAAAATGTTTCTTTTAGGAAGTCAGCCATTTTTTCTCAGCCTGTTTTGAATAGTCACTAAAACAAGGTTTTCGAAAGACTGAAACATCAATAGCCAAAGGCAAATATAATAAAAAAAGAATCAATATTTTTTTTCCTTTTATATTTTATTCTGTATTTCTCTAAAATTGCTAAGTTCCATCTCAAGATGAACTAGCTGGGAAGACTGAATTATTCAAGAATTCGCTGCGAAAATTCAACTACTGCAGAAAAAAATCGATGACTTTTCTTGCAGTTTTTCATCACACGAGTTTTGAGTTGGTAGTGCACTTATCTGTTTCTATATTTACGAATATTTTTCCTTTTTCTACCATTTTTCACGAAACTTTATTTTCGTTCGTTCCACGTAAGTTTCTGGATCGGTTGCTTCCCTTTCCACCTTAATTCAATTTCAGGTATTGCCAGTAGATACAGTAAATTCTCCAGAAAAAAATTTTGGACATTTTTTTCTTTATTCTTAATATATTTTATAAAAAATATGGAATATTTTAAATATTTAGGTTTAGGTTTAAAATAATATTCCAAAGGCAATTAGATTTATTTGTTTTCAGTATGGAATATGATACTTATCATGAAAGGAATAATTTTTTAAATTACATTACAGAAAATTCTAAATTTTACATGAAACTATATACTTAGTTTTAAAAATAATTATATTATCTTGGTATTAAAAAATAATAAAATTTGCGGGATAAAAAGGATTGTTATTAGTCTTACATACAATTATCTTATTTTATTTATTTATAGATAACTGCTTAAAGTATCCGACTACGTTCGGAACCACGATTTTAAAAAAGCGCATAAATGGATAATTTTCATGATATTGTGATTAGAAATATTATTAAAAATTTATTAGAATACATGTATAAAATTGTTTTAAGGACATTTTGACATAAAAAAATTTATTTAAACACAGTATTTTGGCAAAAAATTAACTTAGAACAATCTTTATTCAAAACGTTCTCCTTTTGTGAAAAATGCTTCTATTATAATAATATTTTGCTTGTATATAGCTCAGACTTCTGTACAGAGGCTCAACTACGATTTTTGAAAAATTCACATTATTTTCAGAGTTACAACATTTGAAATAATTATCGGCGTTTTTTTCTTAAAATTTCTCCCCTCTGTTGTCGTAAAACATGGATAAACCCACTTCTAAGATATATTTCAAAAATTCTAGTTGAGCCTCTGTACAGAGGTCTGAGCTATATACAGGCGAAATATTACCATTATAGAAACATTTTTCACAAAAGGAGAATATTTTGAAAATGGGTCATTCTATGTTAATTTTTTGTCAAAATATTGTACTTAAATAACTTTTTATTGTAATACTATTCTTAAAACAATTTTATATACATTTTCTAATCTAAGTGATACTAAATATCATAAATATTATCCGTTTATTCGCTTTTGCAAAATCACTGTTCCGAATGTAGTCGGATACCTTAAACAATCTAGTTGTAGTTTTGGATCCATTGAATGATAGTTTTGTTCTAGCAGGACTATGATGAAAGGATAGTAAAAAGGAATTATAGATCATTCAAAACTTCATAAGTTTTTAAAATAATAACAAATAAATTGAATTTTTTAGAATTCATCAGAAGGCACATGCACATATATATTTTTATATTACTTATTTATTTTTAAAATTTTAAGTTATTTCAGAGAAATAACTGTTTTAATCACCACACAGGTAGCATTTTTGAAGCATGCCAATTTACTAAACTCTCGTTTCATTTTTAACAAGATATAATTGTAGCAACTCCTACACTTATTATAATTTAAAAGTCTCATCCAATGGAAATGGCTTGCTCCTACAAAATGTCTTATTTATTTGTTACTCATATCAAAAATTTACGCAAATAAAAAATTTCTAAAAAAATTAATTTTTTTAAAAAAAAATATTTTATGCTTAAAATTTAACACAAAATGCATAGAACAAATACTTTTGCTAACGATAACGCAATTGTTCTTTATTTTGCGTTTTTTTTAAAAAAATAAACTGAAAGTTCTCTAACACATAAGTCCTCTATTTTAAATTAAAACTAGAACAGATATGAAATTTTCTAAGTGTACATTCCCAAAAAGCACAAGTATTCGAAAAAACATAAAATAAAAATTTAGTTTAAGTATTACGCTTTAAACTCCATATAAAATTAAAGCTATAAAAATAAAGAATGGAACAACAAATCAGTTTCTGGGTGAACATTTCTAGAATTACATAGTTAACAAGTTATTAATTAACACTAGTATTTTAGAGAAAAACGTATTTCAATACGTTATTAACAGTAAAAACTTTAAAGCATTTTAATATATTTTTTTCTACAAGCTAGCTTTTAATCAGTGGAGAACGAAGGATACTGGGGCCCCCCTGCTAAGTCAAGTTTTAGGCTTCGAGCCGAAATACGCATTTGGCATCCAATCACACTTTGGGCCCTTAGAATCCTGCCCCCATGATGTGGGGGTAGCAGGGGTGTACGTTACACCACTGGCTTTAATATATAGGGAATAATTGAGTTACATATTTAAGATATTTACGGCACATGCTCTTTTTTTTTTTGTTTGTTTTGTCTGATCACCAATGAAATAATTTTTTATAGCTGCATGCAGTATTTGTATTTTTACACCCAATGGTATGAAATCTTTCTATGTAATAATCTTTTTTTGTTTATTTAATAACAGATGTGCTCTTTGGAATGGATCAGATCCTAGAACTATCATATCAACAGACCTCGTAACAGCGGACGGCCTTGCTGTAGATTGGGTTGCCAAAAACTTGTACTGGACAGACAGTGGACGAAAAATTATTGAAGTTTCTAGAGTGGACGGGTCAAGTCGAAAAGTTTTAGTCGATTTGGATCTTGATGAACCTAGAGCCATCGTTGTATTTCCTCGAAAAGGGTAAAGATTATTTTATCCCCAATAATTATTCCTTGTTGAATCATTCGTCAGACTATTTCGCTTGAAATACTAGTTGAAACCCATGATTTTTTTGGAGCCAAAAACTTTCGCAATGTGATGCCAAAGGAAAAGCTATAGCCATACTGGCCAACTTTTGCTAAATCCTAAGCACTCATCTTGCGTGCAAGGGTTGCTAGTTTAACCCTAAAATACTAAAAAATTAGCGCCAAATGTGTTTTGCTAAATCAAGGGGTTCAACTAGGATCCAACTTTGCTTTGTTTATTAATCTTGTATTTTTTCAGGTATCTTTTTTGGTCAGATTGGGGTAAACCGCCAAAAATTGAACGAGCATATCTGGATGGAACTGGAAGGCGAGTGATTGTTGCAACCCAGATCTAGGTTGGCCAAATGGATTGACTATAGATTATGATGCTCGTCGTCTGTATTGGGTTGATGCTCAGTTAGACAGGATTGAAACATCTGATTTGAGTGGAAAACATCGTTTGCAATTGGTTGATGACGTAGCTCATCCTTTTGGTTTGACATTAGTAAGGATTTAATTGTATTCATCCATTATATTCAAAATAAGCTATATAATGTTACTATTTATATTTATGCGTTATAATCAATATGAACAACACATTCAGAGATTATTTATATTTTGTGATGACATCTTATTGTTTAGTATTTTTTTTTTCGTTAAAGAAATGATTTCTTAAAATTAGTTTTTTGTTAAATTTTTTATCAATTTTTTTTCCAGTCCTGAAATCAAACAAGCGTGAATTCTCATGTTTTATTTTTTCTACTGTTAACGACGGATTAGATATAGCATGTCATTTGCAGAGATACCAACCATATCCGAACTTATTAATCCCTTTTTGTAAACAATATCTGTTTTCCAAACGGGATTAGTGGGATTCGTATAGGAATCGTACCATGTTTACTTTTCACTGGCGCCCAGACGAGATAATGATTTGTGACACTCAATGCTATACCAAAGGCCGAGGTTCTAAGCCCGAAGAAGACATGGACGTTTGTAAATGTGCAACAGGGAGACATTCTAAATATTCGGCGAGCCGAAAGCCCTCTCCGACAGAAGCTACGAAAAGAACCTTTATATTTTAATGCTTTGAAAAGAATGATTAAGAAGTTCAAGGAAAAAGAGTCGTTGACAATTTGCCCTGGTAGAGGATGTAAGCACTGTGCCAGAAGAGATAATAACAGTTTTTACGACAGCTCAATTTCATTGTAATTCTGTACATGATCCCTGTTCCTGTTCTCTGTTCTGTTTTTCTTTTAAAAATTGTTTTTGTATTGTGCTGCGCTATAAACGCGATTTTTACTTTTTTTATATATCGTTATTCGTCTCAATACCGAGTTTGATGCCATTTCAGTTGTAAGAACGAGCTACAAGTAGCTCTGAATAGTGCCAATAAAAAAATATCCTGTATATATATTCTTATTTATTATCATATACCAGGAGAACTAATATATATTTTTGCGCCAAGACAATCAGAAAATAATCCGCTTTGAAGCTATATTTCTTTCCCGAGACGACTAAAGATTCGTCTAGTATGTTACATTATGTTCGTAAACTTAATCCTTTAAAGCTAAACTTTTTCAACTACAAATACTAAAAGAATAATACAAATTGAATAAAATCCCGATTTAAGTTACACTTTGCTCTTTAATTTTTTAAAGTTAAATGTTCTTACAACTACAGATACAAAAGCACAATAATTAAATTGAATGAAACTCCCCCAATTTAATTTAACTTATGCTATTTAATTTTTATTTTAAGATTTATACATTTTCTGAGATGCAAAGTTAACTAATAAATGTATTCATTTTAAATAAAGCCCCGGTATCTTCCTCTTCCACAATGCCATCCTCAAACAAAAACAATTGCCCAACCCTGTCGTATGCAAAGGTTATTTACTTCTATATGCTAACCATTTTAAGAATGTTTTAAATTTTGTCAGTGTCCTGATTTGTGTACAACCTTGGAGAGTAGAGTATCTAGCCATTACATGGGAAAGATGCGAGCGTAACCTAACGAGATAAAACACAAAGACAGTAAGACTACAATACAGAATGTAGTGTAAAACGCTTTATTACAAAAACAAAAAACAATAATAACTTAAAAGTGTGACATTAAAGCATCACAGGAGGTGTTTGAAACTGTTGCCATTGGCTTGTTTGCACGCACGAAATGGAAGCAAGATGGATTGAAGGGCATGCTCGAAAATACCGAAAGAATTTCACGGATCGTAACAGCAGCGATTTATATTCGTGCCACTAGGTCATTTCAGAATTTATGGGCGTGTCGTCAATCGTGGCTCTGAACGATCCATGTTCCTCTGGTTCTAATGCACCCGAGTGAATGTTTGATGATTCGATTGCCACCTCGTTGGATATCTTTCCTAATACAACCGAACAACAACACGTCTATGTCCGTTGGCGGTGCCGTGGACATCCGCCGACTCGGGGTTCGTATAATGATTCATGTCGGAAATGAGGTAAACCACATATGCGAATATCACGTACTGCGTCACCCATCGCTTTCCACCCTATGATTTCCTATGAAATTATGGCTCCTCGCGATGTTCTCTACCTATCCTCCAAGTTTGTACATGGCATTCGAGGACGCCCTTGTATAAGGAAATAAGACTTAAATAATGTTTATATTCTGCATAGTGTTGCGATTTCTAATATATGCTATGCAACAAAGGTTATTTTCAGATTAATAACGCTGTGACGGGGCTTTGCCGCGTTTTCATACTAATCCTTTTGGGGAATCTTTGGGGCCAGAATTGAGTTTTTTCATATTCAATCATCTCAAGAAGAAACCACGATAAGCAAATTAGTTAATAGATATATAATGGAGCTTTGGTATTCGCGTGGTAGAATAGAAGAAGGAGAAAGGAAGCTGAGATGCTGCACGCCGTAAGCTGCTGGTAAAATATTAAAAATAAAAGCATAATTAATTGAACGGGCTTTAGCGTGTTAAGGAATTTAAGGCAGATAAAGATTCTTAGAATAACTTCTCATAAAGATAAGTGGTTAGGATTCCAGGCACTATTTACTTAGAATTTAGAAATACGTTATATCGCTCCTGATTGCATCCCTATAGTAAGACTTGTGTTGTTTGAATCAATATATTGGAATAATAATAAATTAGTTTGATTATGGCTGACTTGAGTGATCAATCATTTCCTCCAACAAATCTATGTTGCGTAGATGAAGAGATGGTACCCCAGGGTCGGAGGGTATCACAATGCTAAATTATTCATACTTAATAAATTATCTCTGTAAAATAATAATAAATTCAAACAGCAATTTACAGGCAAGAAGCACGATAAATAAAAAGCAAATCTTTCGAAAAAACACTGCCAAACCTATCAAGGAAAAACTATTTAGTCTACTATCAAAACCTATAACACACTTTTAGCTTCCCATTTGTTATATATTTAATGACACATTTTTCTCTTTGTTCTTTCAAATCTCTCAGATTGAGAGAGAATCAACGAATAAGGACTCTTAAATTGCGTCCTCAGCATTGCAAATCTTCTTAAGCGAAAAAAGAAAGAAATCAAAGTACGGTCACCTACTTTTTTAATAGCACTTGTTACTTGATGAAGTTCGTTCTCAACTAATTGGCTTTAAGAAATCCCAGAATCTTAGGGGTAATTGCCGTAAAGTTGAGTTAATGGGCTACATTAAAAGTAAATGACATCCTTAATTGTTTAAGTTGCCTTATGAAAGGCGAACTGGTTACAATAAATTTGTTCCTTAAGCAGGATTGGATTAATAACTTTCTTGGTGTATTTCTCATATTATGAAAGTAGAACAGATGTTTTAAGTAATTAAAATATATTATGAAACTCAGATTGTATATCAAGTATATAAAGATTATATCTTTATTTTTTATAAATATTTCGTTTATTCACAAATATATTTTGAAAGCATAATTTAGGTATTTTTTGCTTAATATTCATAAAAATTTTATTTTATAATTCTCTTTATAGAATGGCAGAACTTAAGAATCAAATTTCCTCATAAAATTAAATTATTAAGAACTTTTCTATTTAAAATATTTAATTAATAGTTTTAAAAAAATTTTGTGTGAACTATTACTTTGTATTAAATTTTTCTAATGTGTAAAATTAACGTAAAAAATTCCTCAAATTAATTCAATGATAGGATAAAAACTTACTTTATGTTGAAATATCGATATAGTCATTTTATATTTAAATGTTAAAATATGTATTTTTCAGGTAGAATTAATCTTTATCATTTGGCACAGGTTTGAATATGAATTATTCCAATTAGGTAATGAGGTTGAAAAAGTGAAGACATAGAATTAAAAATAATTCCTTAATATATAGCACAATCAAATATCATGTAGTAGATTTTATCTGCCTGAATATTCAAATCCACTTTGAATCGCATATTTTTATAAATAATACCGATATAAGAGTTACTCAATAACATTTATCAGAGTACATTAATCTAACAAATCGTTTAATCAATGTTCATTCAGTTTCTCCAAATACACTTGAAATAATCTGGCTTTGACACAAGTATTTGGAGCTTAATGATCAACACTCATTTCAAAACTTAACAACTTTTATTTAACCTCATCAAAGTATCTTAATGGTAAATATGCAATGGAAGAGAAATAAAAATTGAACCCTAAGCTGAATAATAAACATTCATTTGACTTTAAAAGGTGCTTTGTGAGGCTCAACCACACAAGCTTCAATTCCTGAAGTCGCGACATCTGTTCTCTAAGACGACTTCATATATAGCTTTGACAGTTTCAGTCTTATCTCGCAGATTCTTTTTTAAACAGCGTAGAATTTTAACTACTGTATTACACTTTACAATCGCAATCTCAACAACCTACAGTTAAATCTCTTTAAACAATCCTAATTACCATATCATGGTTCCTTCACAAGGCGAAATTGTCAAATCAACAATGAACGAATATAATCTACAAAGTTAGTTAAAAACGCGTTTGAGTTCCCTACACACTCTAAAATATATTCACAAAAATGTGAGCCTTCAAAAGGAACTTATAATAATCCTGATGTAGCTTTGCACTGCTATGTTAGTATAACTCACGGCGATCCATGAGGAAAATCGAACCGATCCCATACCATCAAAAGTCCTTTGTCAGTCACCAGAACATGTTAGAGATTTGCCAGAAGAAAGAGAACTAGTGAAATACAAACGATTTCCTTTCAATTTGAGCCGCGAACTCCGATTGTATTTATTGCAAAATTAGCTAAAGATAATTTGTCACGAGCAATCTCGAAGCAGTTCATTGGACGCTTAAAAGTGTGCATGGATTTGTAAGCCGAACTATTGGCAAATAGTTCGGTTCACAGTCGTATATGCCTCTCCCCTTAAAATAGGAAATTTGAAGATATAAGAGAATCTGTCCAATGTAATTAGTGAATGAGCATGAACAAGAAAAGAAATTATTTTAATTTCTAAATAATTCAATAATTTATACTTTACTCGCATTCGTGAGGCGTCCGATACTAGATTACCTTGTTAGTTTGACATATCTGCGCGTTGACCGTCAAGTAAAGAACTTGCTGGTAAAGTTTATCCATCCCTATTCTGTTCAGTTCCAAGCTGATCAGACTCAAACGGAATCACGCTCAATAAAGGGTAAATAGCACGGCAGTGTTTATTGTAGATTCCTGACTCACAATAAAGTTGTATGATTTGGGATACATGATCAATTTATTGTTACTTATCCAGGGGCCTGTTGCTATTCTATCGTGGCATATCACAGTTCAGTTGTTCATAGACGACATTTTGTGAGCCGTTGTGTTAATGTTTCCTTTTCTGCCACACCGAAGTTATATTTCAACAAAATAATGCTTGACCAGACATGACACCTTTGGCTATCAGCTTTCCGAACACTTTCTTGGTGAGTTAGGTCACTTTATTTCTCCCTAAACAGCACATTCAGGACCTGATAGGAAGGAGGTTGGAATCATCCCAGATTGTTGTCAGTGTCCCTCGACAGTTGGAGGAAACTTGGCAAGAAATCCCACGGGATATCCTGCGAGAGCTTCATCGATCTCTATCATTCTGGACGATTTCTTGAAATCTTTCTCATGTGATTGAGCTTAAGAATAAGTCATCTAAATGTTCTGATATTGCAATCATTTAATATTCTATGCATGTGTATATGTTCATCTAATTTATACCACAATTAAATAATTACTTCATGGTGCACTGATTTTATATTAGTTGTTACTTAAAAAACTGTTCAACTGAGATCATGACTGCGATTTGGAGATCTTTGAATTGGGTAAAAGCAAACAATTGATAGTTTTTACTATAACGTGGAACAAAAGAAAAGAATAGTATAAAGTGTGCAATACAAATTTTACGGGACAGTTACTGCATCTCAGAAAAAAAAATTAAAATTTGAGATTATATTGCTTCTCCGTTAAACTTCAAATAAATATGTGTGTTCTGGATAGATGTGTTATTCCTTTTTTTAATACAGATGCACACAATTTCTCTTCTCCTGAACTGTATAAGTAGTAGAGAAAATGTATATAGACATACCGTAAAATCCGGCGTATAATGCGCACCTATACTTTCAAGCTGCATTTTTTAATTTTAAGGTATTTTCGCCGTATAACGCGCACCCCTTTTTATGAAGAAACTTGAAATGTACATATGGAATGCTCTTATGTTTTGAAGTCATTTATTCCAGGTATTATCCTAGACTTTTGAAAAAAAAATATATACTTCTAGAACTCTTTTAGTTCACAAGGCATGCCATTTCTTTGAAATAAATTGTTATTCGATAGATGTAGAAATAATTTTTTATGGTCATCTCTTTTGTTATTTTGAAAGCTATGGTTTTTATACCAGGCGTATAACGCGACCCTTAAATTTCGATCTCATTTTTTTGTGTTAAGAACGCGCGTTATACGCCAGATTTTACGGTATATATAGTACAATATTCCCCAACTAGAGATGTATAGTTAGAGTTCTGGGCTGGACTTAACACATTTCAATTTAATGAATGAAATTCATAAAACTTTTATTCTTTCTTTGTGAAGAATACACTTAAATAGAAATATATTTCTTACTTATTTCCTCTTATTATATATTTTAAAGCAATCGATTTATACGTATTTTATTAGAGAACATTACTGACACAAATATCAGTATCTTTTTACTTTTTTTCCGTATTTCTTTGTGTTCATTCAGTATCTCTTCTCAGTGCAAATAAAACTAAAATATATTGAAAGTTCAAACGTTGTTATCTCATTTCAGTTTGGTCCTCATTTGTTTTGGACAGACTGGCACACAAAATCAATAGAAAGAGTAGATAAAGACACTGGTCGTAATCGGATTGTTATACGAGATAACATAGAATATCTGATGGAAATTAAAATGGTCGCTGCATCCAGACAAACAGGTAACATTGTATTATATACTCATGATTTAACCTTGCTGAATATTTTATGAAGAATATATTGAGATTCATTCTATTATATAAAAATTAACTTCTTTCAAAAATGGGATGATAATTTTTAATTTTTAAAAGTTAAGTTTTTTTTATAAACTTTAATGTTACGTTATGTTGCGAAAGACATGTTACCGTGCTGTTACATATTAAATAAATTTTACTTATTTTAACAAAAAATATATTTATTAAATTTCAAAAGATATTTTTAAAAAATATTCTTTGCAATAAGATTAGTCTTCCATAAATCTTTGCTTAGTAAAATCATTAGATTTATGTCTTTAAAGAGAATATTTTATTTCTCAATATATACATTGCCAGTTGACATTTATTTTAAACAATTAAAATAACACAGAAAAATGTGAATAAAAATTTTTGAAAAAGATTGAGATTAAATACCACACTTATACATAAGCATTCTCCTCATGGGCTGTTGCACCACTGTACTCAGTTCAATATGTAATATTGTATCTAGGTACTCAGCAGTAAATTGATTTCTGTCTTAACAAGTTTCAATTTGGTTTGAATAAAAATTATTCTTGAATATTATCTCACTGTTAATTATATATATATATATATATATATATATATATATATATATATATATATATATGAAGATAAAAATCATTATAATTAATATGGGTTACTTTTATGTAAACATAAGTTTACTTAACTGTATTATTAGCAGATAAACCATGTCGTTGTACTTTGATCTATTGATAAATATTACCATTTTAATTAATATAATTTTCTTTAAAAACTAAAATATGAGAGCGTTAAAATTTAGGAACTTTATAACATAGTTCATAAGTATGTGGGATACAATGAAGTTCTTAAAGAATGAAAAAAATAGTAGCAAAAGTTTTAAAAAATAATAGAATTCATACAGCATGGGACGAAGAAAGTACATAAAAAGTTTTGTCTGACAGAATGGCATTGCTGCAAACATAGTCTAGCTAAGAGGGCGAACAACAAACTAAAGTCCCTTAGTAAGGGATTCCTTTAACTGCAGAGATTTGCACAGGGGGCACCATCTGTTCATATTCAACTCTAGATTATCCATTAGTTCTTGAGGCAAGGACTCTCATACCTCAATGACTGTCTATGTCAGTTGTCTAGTGTTCACTGGAGAGGATAAAACTATGCTGTCAAGCATCTCCCCAAATTATTCCACACATATTCAGTAAGATTTAAACAGAGAAGCATGCTAGCTAACCTATTCTATGGATAATTGTCATTTTCTAGAACCTTCTGAACAACATGCTGTCACATATGCTAGTACATAAAAACAATGTCTGGGACAATTACACATTGAAATAGACGCTGATAGAAAGGGAACACTTTTCAAATTTACGATATCCGGTACTGTTGAAAAATGACTTTTTTTGCTGTCGTTTTGTGTATGTATAGAATATATTAGCTTTTTCATATGCTGATAAGAAAACAAGGGAACTAGATGTTAGTCAAGCCGAGTCAACAGGAATATAACGAAAAATTATCAAATTTAATCAAGCTTGAGAAAATAGAATAAATAAAAAAACTATGCAGTTACCAAAATTATTATATTTAAATAGCTTATGACGTAATCTCATAGTTTCCTTTATTTAATTGTTAACTAAATGGGTGTTTTAAATAAGTACCTAACAATCACGAAAAAAGTGTTTCATACCCACACAGTCGATGTATATCTATATATAGACTAAATTACCATAAATCTAATAAAGCAAACCAATAAGTAGAAAGACAATAAAACAATATAGAACAAAAATAAAATAGCCTCAGTAGTATAATAGCAAACTCTTAGTTATGGAACCAAGATTGTAGTGCTAAACACAGTTGCGGTAGCCCAGTGGTCAAAGTGTGACGGGCTCACGCGTCTTTTCTTTAACATGTCCTTTGGATACCTCTTGGGGCCAAGATTAATGGCAATTTTTTTCCAACCAAAACCCAAGAAGTGAAACGTGAAGATTAAATGTAAATTAGATAGCTTTTAAATAACAGAAGTTTCATTAAGTAAAATGGCAATTTGAGAAAAGTTATGTGAGAGATTGATACAATTGTGAAAGGACGGCCAACGGAGGTAATTCCGAAGATAAGGCCATTAGGTCAAGGTGCATACCGTTGCACTCGCGTAAAGACGCCACTCCCTAGAATCGGAGCTACGATTGGATTAAGGTAGGATTGACTATTTAATATTAAGACTTGCTTCATTATTGAAAATGAGATTAGGCGGGTTAGATATTGATAGTGGTCCGAGTAAGGTTAATTCGGTATTACTTGTATTGTGTGTTTGTTCATCGTAGATTCTCACATATATAACCATTATCTAATCTGTTAAAAGTTTAAGTTATAGTTCTTAATAAAGACATATTAAGAATATAAACATGTCTGTTCCTTTTGAAAATCATACACCTCTAGCTCACGTGGATAATCAAAGAGGAGGTCACCCGAGGAGGCCTTTTCACAAAAGTATCGGATCATGGCAGGCATGTCATGAGTTCGAGCCCAGTACCACTAAATTCCCGCCGTGTAGGGCAGCGATGCACGTTAAATCTGTCGAGAGCTGAAACCTCCTCCCGCTGGTGTGGTAGTTAGGAGAGGGGGTGCCAGCTCAGGTGTCGTTCAAGTCTCTTGCGCATGGTTCAAAATTACGTGGTCCGTCGCCAAAAGCCCTCGTGTAGCTGAACAGTGCGACGTTAATATTCCCTCACTCACTTGTAGTGCTAAACATATTTAAGACAAGCCTACCTTCCCATATATTTGCAAGTACCATTAGACTGCAATGAAGATAGTGTAAGAGTAATATATATACACATATATACAGCTTGTACGTTGAAGCAATTAAATGTATTTTTAATAATTTTCTTTTTTTTTATGTAGGTAGCAATCCTTGCGGAGAAAGGAATGGCGGTTGCAGCCATCTCTGTCTCTTCAAACCTGAAGGACGCGTCTGCGCATGTCCGTCCTATAACGATAGTCGTCGTTGCTCCACAGGTACCATTATTAAAGTTCCTTTATTTATTTTTGAGGCGGCATTCATTTATTAGTTCTTTAGCATTTTTAATACCGAAAAATGTATCAAGTTTCATTAAGCAGAAAAACCCAAATTGCACAAAATGCATTAGTTAAATTACAGGAGATTAATCTTTTTTTCATAAAAACGCCAAATGATGCAACATTGAAGAAACTTTCGAGAACCCTAAGATATTATATTATATCATTATTTAGATAATGGTCCGGAAAAATGTCACAAAAACAGATCGAAAGTAATATAATAAAGTTTCATCTAGATATTCCTTTTTTTATTTGTACATGATAATGTATTATAAAAATAGCTAATCTATTTTTGTTTGTATTTGATTGCTACATACTTAAACTTTTCTATGTAGTAATTAGAGCAGTTATTAGGAGCATCCAAGGAAAAGTAAGAAAAAGTAATTTACTTTTTTGTTTTGTTTTGCTTTTTATAAAGGGGGCGAAAATTGCATGGTAGTATAATAAAAACAAATATTTTATATAGAAAAAGGTTTTCAGAAATATATGATTCAATGAACATTTATTTATACGCGTAACTGAGAGTATAGAAGGATTATAAAAAAGAGTTTTTATTGAATACATAATAGAGATGATTTTTAATAAATCATGCATCAATAAACACCGATTTAATATTAATATAAATTGTGCATATAGGTAATTTTCCTCAGAAAAGTAAGTAAAACTTGAATAATTAAATTCCCTATGAGAAATTAACTTAGGGATAATTTTCCGTTTCGCGGGTGGAAATCTCGCCAAGTTGACGCGTTATTGGTGATAACACACACAATATACACATAAAAAAATATTAATAAATATTAGTTCTTATTGGTTTTTCATCCATTTTTGATGTATTATGAAAAAGACGTTTCTGATAAGAAATGACTACAATATGTTTGAAAATGTGGTGGTAAAAGTTTACCAGCGGGTATATACTTTTTGTCGTCGTTGTGTCATTTTTGGCGGCTTTATCGCCTGCACCGGAGAAACGAAAAAGTACCAAATATTGTTATTAAATTAATTTTTATTAAAATTTAAAATTAAATTTGAATAAGAGTATTTTGATTTATTTCAAGTGTTAAGTAAATACTTATTAGTTTTATTATACACAATAGAGTAAAAAATGCAACAATAATATTAATTTATTTTGTGATCTCTATATAAGGTATTTATAAGTTATCTGACAAACATTAATTAGTTTAGAGCAATGCTATACATTTAATTAGGAAGAAAAACTAATTAACACAGATTAAAGAATATTTCAAAAGGAAGAAAGAACATTTAAAAATTTACCATAAAATTTGATATTTTTAATAGTAAACATCAATTTGCTTAAGGAACTGGCAACTTAAAAATGACAGAATTTTTTAAATAATTATTTAGTGCTTTATTTTTAAAGATAGAATCAATTAAACTAATTACAAATATGTTGTATCTGTACAATAAAACTTTTGAAAAAATGTTAAATCAAAATGTTTTCCTTGACAATATTTTTAAACACATTGGTGTTTTTTCTATAGTATATTATTTCAAAAATTCTGTAAAAAATTATCGCTAAAATCTTGGGAAAAGTTTTATAATAATCTTCCAAATTCTAAAAAAAAAAAAAAATTATTCATTTTTTTCTTCTTCTTATTCTACTACATTTTTAAATGAGAAAACGGATTGGAAATATGATAAATCTCGTAATCATTAAAAAAATTTATGCATTAAAATTATACCAAAATTATATCGTATTTATTAAACATTTTTATGAACCAAGTTTTTGAAGAAATTTTTTGCCAATTTTTTCTTCGAATTACTTTTTTTAAGCATTCTCATTAATATGTTTTTGCAGTTCCAGGTGATATTTTACTTGAACCAACTAAAAAGTCAGAAACTGATGAGAAAGTAACAGTTAAAGATACTTCAGTGCCTACAACATTGCCAGCAGATAGTAGTACACGGTAATGTTATGTGCTTAATTTAACTTCTCATCTTTTCTATTATTACGTTTTTAATATTTATTCACATAAATGGCTGATCATTTTATAATTTACTTCATCTTATCTATCTTTATATTGTAAGCAACTATTTGCCAATGAGTGGAACGTCATCAAGAAGAATCGAAAGGAACTTTTAAAAATAGTTTATTTCACTACTTCAGAGTCTTTTTCATTATATTTAACATAAATAATCTAAACTGAGATTATCATTTCTATGTTTTGATAAATAATTTGAATACTTTGAAAATTTTAATTCACCTTGTTCAGTTATCAGACGTACCTACTACTGTTTTAAGTTTTCTTCTCCGTTATACTGTGAAGCTTTTCATTTAATTTTTATAATTTGAATACACTAGAAAAAATTCTTTTTATTCTTTAAAATATATTTTTACACGTTGTTTTTTTTCATTTATAATATTTATTTTAACACTAGAAAGACTTATACTTAGTATATACCTATATTGCCCAAAAGCAGTCAAAATGACTGCATTGTGATAGAATGATTAATGTGCTAGGAAATTTGCTTAAGATTATTTTTTAATATAATTTATTGTCATATAACAAGTAATTCGTAAATTTTAACAATAAAAAAAAATTACTTCACTTGGAAAAGAAATATATTCTAAAAAGTTCTAAGAAATTCTCCATTATATATGTAATTTTTTTCTAATTGAAATTCAAAAGCAGTCAAAATGGCTTCCTTTGGGCAATCTAGTGTTAAATAAATTTTCCACTTTTTTTTAATTATATATATTTTGATGAACTTGTTACCTATATAATAAGAGAAATATTAGTCATTAAATGTCAAACTTAATATTTAATCATTTTGTTAAATCTTTAACTAATCAATATCAAAATAAATTTTATATATATATATATGACATGTTTCGAATCAGAATCAGACTTAATTTTAAAAAGGAATTTTATTCAATGAATTCTCAACATCATCTGACGCTAAGAGGCAGAGAGAAAAAAGAGCGCCTCAGTGAAATATAAGTGTTTTACCACTTACGCTAGCTGTGTGAAGTATCTCGTATTTTATTATATGTACTTGAAAGCTAATGCTGACATTTAGAGCTATTAAATAATTCTGTAATTCTTATAATATTCTGATCTGGAATCAGAAATTTTTAGGGTTAGGTCATATGTTTCGGAGAAATAATTGGATGATTAATTTAATACTTGAAGATGTAATGAAAAATAAAAATTAAGTGCTATATAGTGGGAATTTAATTTTAAATCTAATTTAATTATCCTTACATATATAAGGTGATTTAACATAACCTTCCTCTAGTTATAAGAATTAAAATAACATTTACTTTTCTTACGATTTCTAAAAAATAGAATTCAATAAAGAGATGTGATTCAAACTGATAAAAAATCATTTCTGGTAAAGTTGCTATGATCTCAGTTTCGTCTATGCTACATATGATTCTTCTGATTCCTTCTAATTCTTTCGCCTATCTTTCCTTTCCTATAATGCTTATATGTATTTATTTTCAGATGTTCAGAAATAGATATTCAAAAAGGACGGTGTGATATTATTGGTTACCCTCCACCTGGTATGTAATTAACATCAGTTTTATGTTTTAAGAATACTTGCATATGAGACAGTGTTTTATTTATCTATATTAAATGTAAAAAATAAATCTCCTTACATGATTTCAAACCACCTATAAAAAATGTTTATGCATTTTTAAATCTATAATTACGTTTAAGAGAACGTTGTTTAATTTTAAGTAAACATGTATTAAACAATATTATTTTGACAGAATGTTAAATTTACTTAACTTTATTTTTTCAGGGAAGTTATATATAACTTTAAACTACTATTTTGAGTATCCTACCTATACTCACAATTTTTATATTCCTTTCATTGCATTTTAGATCCAATTTTACAAACTGCCTATATCGCCTTGAGTGTTATTCTTCTAATAGTAGTTATTGTCTTAACAATGGCTCTTGTTTTTTGGAAAAGAAAGTAAGTAATATTGATGAACTTAAGATTTAAATCTGAAATAACATTTCCTTAAAATAAATATGTGTTTTACTTGATTAAAGCACTATATTAAAGATTTCTTTTATGTTAATTCTGTGCTAATTGCTTTTTATATAAGGATGCAAAATGATTGGTCCCAAATGTGGAATCTGATATATATATATCCCATTTTTATTCCTATTAATAAGTTTTGGATTTGACAAACATGTTTAGAATTGCGGAGGAAGATTCCAAGTAATTTTTAGGGTGGAATTAAATAAAAATAAAAAATTATTTCTTATTTCTCTAAGAACTTGTATCTAAATAAATATTTTTCATTTAAAGAATTCTATAGCATTAAAATAAGCGAAAATTTCGTAATCCTAAATAAAAAATTAAAAAAATTGTATATACATGTTACAAAAAAAAAAGATTATGCAGATTTTATGACTTCCCTTGGTAAATATTGACCATTAATTTGGCAATATATAATTAATACTAATCAATATATTACATAGACTTGCAAAGCCGATATCTACTTCAAAAAAACTTTTACTTCCAGTATCACATTAGTCTCCAGTAAATCCTCACATTATGAAAGTTTGAGAAAGAGGCACATTATATATACTTACATAATATCGTGAAGCATATAAATCTATTCATAGGAAAAAAGTAGTGAAAATAACATGGGACACAAAGATTTTGTTATGAGAAAACAAATACAAATAAATATATGTGTGCGCATATTTTATAGCAATAAGCGTCGGAATGAAGATTTGGAAGATACCCTTACGTTCTCCAATCCTACTTACAGTACCTCCAGTGGAGACACCCTGCCATCTGACAGGAAAGTTTGGCCCTGGAAGAACCAGCACCGCAGCAAGAAACAGGTACTAATTAATATAAATAGTCAACCTTATAACGAACGAACATTCGTTCCTATTTTTCCAATATGATCTTCTAACTGATCCAATGAAAACTCAAAACTTTATTTCTTTTATATATAAGATGAAATTACAGTCTAAGGAAATTGATCCATAAACATATTTTAATCTTTTAAAAACTAAGAAAATTACTTACAAAGGTTATAAACTTTGTAGTTAAGAGGTAAGAAGTTAGAATTTATGAACGACAATGCTACGAATAATAAGCGTGTTAGATTAAATACGGTGTAATTCATCAAACGCGTGCAATGAAAAAAGCCTCAAATTGTTCACTCTTCTGAATTGATTATTAAAATATGTAACTTGAAAACTCAGCTCCAATTTATAAGTTTTTAGAGTCATTTAGGTATCCGACTACGTTCGGAACCGTGATTTTAGAAAAGCGCATAAATGGATAATTTTCATGATATTTAGTGTCACTTAGATTGATATATATAAAATTGTTTTAAGGACATTATGACAAAAAAAGTATTTAAATAAAAATTATTTCGCAAAATTAACTTAGAATAACCCTTTTTCAAAATGTTTTTCCTTTTAAAAAAAATACTTTATAATAATATTTTGTCTGTATATAGCTCAAACTTCTATACAGAGGCTCAACTATGTTTTTTGAAAATTCACATTATTTTCAGAGTTAAAAACCCATTGAAATAATTATCGGCGTTTTTTTCTTAAAATTTCTCCCCTCTGTTGTCGTAAAACATGGATAAACCCACTTCTAAGTATATATTTCAAAAATTCTAGTTGAGTCTCTGCACAAAGGCCTGAGCTATATACAGGCAAAATGTTATTGTAATAGAAGCATTTTTCACAAAACGAGAATATTTTGAAAATGGGTCATTCTATGCTAATTTTTTGTCAAAATATTGCACTTAAATCATTTTTATTGTAATACTATTCTTAAAACAATTTTATATACATTTATAATCTAAGTGACACTAAATATCATAAATATTATTCGTTTATACGGTTTTGCAAAATTATGGTTCCGAACGTAGTCGGATACCTTAAAACAATATTGATTCTATCTATAAATATCTGCTACTACAAATGTATTTTAGAGAGAAGAGAGTGATGATAGCCTAGAGGCAGGTATGCTATCCTCGCCGTCAGCATTTCACAGATTGTTCTATGGAATTATAAATTTTATTTAACGTTAAATCCACCTTGGTTTGAAAGTCTATTCGTGGTGCTGCTGAGATATTTTAAGAGATAGGAATTAAAGTAATGTTTTTATAACCTAATTTTTTAGCACAAAATTAATAGGTCCACAGTTATAAATTATTAAATGGTGAGTGTAAGTGTAAATTTAACATTAATATTTTTTCCAAATTTTTATTTAATGTTTGCTTACCAGATTTAAGTTTTAATATATAACTAAATAAAAATTCCTTACCTAAAATCTATCATTATGTATATGTAATAGAAGATATGAATAAAATACTGATTACATTTTATTTGATAATCTTAAAGCTTTAGAAATGTTTACTTCAAGTATTTAATTTACTTAAGTTATATTTTGTAATTTTATTGACGTATAAGGTTCTTGTTTCATATAAAATTTTACTCTCTATTATTTAAATGAACTAAAGGATGTTGATTTAAAATCTTAACATATATTAATGTATATTTATATTATATGTTTTATTTCAGTAAAAGTTTTAACTAAGACATTAAAATTTCCCTTTTTGGTATTTTAAAACAGAAATTTATGATATGAAATGTATATGTGCTAAAAATAAAGAAGGATATAATATTTGACCTTAGAATCGGGGATACACAACCTTGACTTTTAAATAGAAAGGAAGGAGAGATTGTACTTTTTCAGTTCCTATACTATTAATTCACACACACACACACACACACACACACACATATATATATATATATATATATATATATATATATCTTGTTCAAATTTTCACAATCGTTAATAAAATATTTTTTATTCATCCACTCAAATTCCCATACATTTTATTTTAAACTTTTAGTAGATTACACTTGATGATAATACAGTTTTTTTTCAAATTTTAATTCATTAATTAAATTTAATTAACTAAAATAAAAATTTCTCTTTGTTGACACAAGTAGGAACGGACGTTAAAATTTTTTAAATACTTGTTCTCCCTAAATTCTATAATTTGAATGGCCAAAAACATTTTTCAAACATATTTATGAATTTTGAGTTAAACATACAATAATTTTAATTAAAAATTTCATCCCCGAAATAAAATATTGAAAAAATTATTCAAAATTTTAATGTTAATTAATGAAAACCTTTCACGGTTCTATAAAACTTATCATGTTCGATGTAGAACTGCGATCCAGAAGATGTGAAATGTTAATGTTGCTTTATTTTAAGATTATCTTATTAAATCTCCATCAACTGGCTTACAACATAACTAAAAGAGGTTAGGTATTATTTCAGAAGTATCATACAAGGAAAAAGGTATGTGTTTATAATACGCATTTGCGGTTGGTGCATCTACAAACATCGTATCGAAGTCTATCATGCTTTTTGCAGGTGTAATTAATATCTACAAGTATGTGGATCTAAAGGAAAAATATTTTTCTAATGGTTAATGTCTCCATATATTTTTCTAATTATGCTTTTGTTTCGATGTATTCTGTCTCTGAAGTCGTTAGATATGCCTGCTTTATAATAAATAATAGGTAACGATAATGATATTTTCACTTTTTAAAACTTTCCTCGTATCCCGTTAATTTCCCATACTAAATATAGTACTTTACGAAATTATCCATTAAAATTCTAAAAAGATCATTATAGAGTTAATTATACTTTATGCCATTTCAATAAGCATTTACCTGTTACGCATATTTTTAGGATTCGATTACTTATTTGTGAGGACATTCACTGCGTATTTAAAACTTCCCCGCATTCAAAAGTGGAATTCGTAATAAAAGTGAATTTTAACAGTCTTTTAAAAACCTTTTCCATGCATCTTCTTCACACGTATTATTTTCATATCTCATGTTACGTTTCTTAATATTGATTTTTAAAGTAAAATTAGTTACATAAAGTGAACTAACACGAAACAATTTGCTTAAAATTTCTTTCATTACCAAATACTTTACCATTTCCACTACAAAAGTGAATAGAAAAACCGCAATTAAACATTACAGGACCATAGAAAATAAGTAAATGTTAGTATGTAATTGTTTATACTAGCATTTGTAAAAAAATAAAGTACAAAAATCATAAGAAAAATACATAACAATGTGTAGTTTGTTTTTTTTTCCGATCAATTCGGATCAATGTGTAGTTTTATCAGACATTTGTGTTCATTTATTCAAACACTTTGTTATTACAAAAAAATTATATTTACCAAATAGTATAAACCGTGTAATAAAACACAGTAATATATTATTACAAGAGACAAAAAAAATTGATATAAGTAATAAAAATAAGAATAAATCCAGGAAATGTTTTATCATGAACAGCAATTGAATTTGGCAGTTCTTTTTCTATAAACGTTCCCTTTTATGTAATTGTGTTCGGCACATGTTCTGTTTGATATTCTGTTTAACCCTTTCATGGACCTTGGGAAGAGTACTTCCTACCTACATGATCTTACAAATTACACCTGTTGGAAGCGCAAAACCCATTATCATATATAGACTTTGCTATTGTTACGATGAGAAGACTAATTCCCGCTTCAGTTTTATGCTACTACACATAATCCAGCGATTATAACACCTATAAATCGAACAAAAAATGCTGGTACTAAAAAAGGAGTACCTTGTCCAAAAGCTGTCGTTGTATATAACAATGTCATGGGAGGGGTTAATCGCTTCGATCAAAGAAAAGAAAGATACCAAATAATAAGAAGATTTGTAAAATAGTGGCATCGTATTTTTTTATTTTCTTATTGACCTTGCCATCATAAATAGTTCCATACTGTAACAAGTGAACGAAACAAACAAAAGTTTAAACTAGTTTACATTCCGTATAGCATTAGCTCGTCAGCTAATATTCCTCAAGAAAAAGGAAAGGAGGTCCTGATAGTTTCCAAGCAAAGAAGTTTGTAGTTCCAAATGATGCGAGTTTAGCCAGTGTGGGAAATCATATGCCAAAGATGGTATCCAGTTATAGATTATTTAGGAAATGTATAAGAAAGGGCCAAGAAAAGAAGACCCGCTACCTGTGTCCAGAATGTGATGTCCCCTCGTGCATTGTAACATGCTTCTTATCTTTTCATGGCAAATAATCACCTCTAAATTTAATTTTCGTTATGACGGTGAATGGTTCCTTGGGAAGTATCCTTTCCATCCTTAAAACTTAAATGCAAACCTAAAATTCGGCAAAATAAAATATATTTTCTTAAATGCTATTGGTTTAACAGTTATGAAAACATAAGAAACTGCATGAGAAATTCAGAAGAGAAATAAATGGCCCATGAAAGAGGTATAAAATAAAGATAAAGTATAACTAAATACGACAATCACCAATTTTAAAATGGGAGAAAATGTTTGCCTTGGTTCGTAAAAGTGTTAATTCATGTGCCTGATGGGAAAATGCTTGGAAAATATGGATTATTTTTGCAGAAAGGTTTTTAATGCATGTTATAATTTATAAATGAATTCGTAATAGTTTTCAAAATATACAAATGCGCTATTTTAAAATCAAATTTCGAACTTTTGTTTAAATTTATTAATTTTTACATTATTTATGATATATATTCTTCATAAATTATGAACATAGGTGATTTTATTTATAATTCTAAAAGCACTTAAAAGTTCATTACTAAAATATTTATTCATGTGTCTTTGAATCAATATTTGATTCAAGAAAGAAAAAAAATATTTGAAATCTCAAATTACTAATCTGTCTTGAGGTATAAAATACTTCGTATTAAATCTATAAAATAACGAGGACAATTATTGTATTCGTAAAGAAGTCGTTCATTTTGTGTTGAAATATGAGTTATCTTTCTAAAACAGTTTTTCCCCAAAGGACAGTTTAGAGAGACGTTCAGATAACTCGTTTACCAAAACCGACAAAGTCTGAAGCAATTTATTTTAAATTGAATCCAATTTTCTTAAAGAAACATAACAAAAAATACATTTTCTCGAATCTGACTACAATTTATCTTGTTCACAATCATTTATTTCGGAACAATTTATTTTATTCTAAAAGTCGGTTGGTACTAATTTACTCAGTTCGGGATACTAAAGGAACACGATTTTTGCTGAGTCGTGTTTTAGGTCAGATGATAAACGACAACTCTTTCTTGAATGAGCTTATCGATTTTGCTCGTAATAGGGATTTTCTAGGGATTATTTAGGTTCTTTATGCTAGAAATTTATGCGTCAAGAAGCTTCTGACTTAACACGCTAAAATTCGATGATTTATTGCGTATTTAAGGATGGTTTATAGGTTACTTTGTACCTCTACTTTTATGGCAAACTGCCTTTTAAACTTTAGAGCTCTATAAATAGTGAAACAAAATGGCAAAAAAAAAAATTCTTTTAAAATTTCCTTTTTTTTACATCATTTAGTAAATTGAATTACTTTAAAATACAATGATTTTTCTAAATTAACATAGTCCTATAGAAATTAATTAAAATGTTATTTAATAACAATTTATGTTAATTCAAAAATTTAAGAGTATTATTAATAGAAATATAATATTATGATATTATTAGAAATATTAACACATTAATTCTTAATTAGAAAATATTAATAGGCATCCCATAATTAGGAATATAAATGGAACTTAATCGGAACTTTAATAGAAATTAAATATTTAGAATATTAATAAAATTCCACAATTTTAGGTATATTAACAATAGTTTTATTATTCTCGGTAATGAAAATCTTAATTATTTATACTGAAAAAAAAATTCTTCTTTCCTTTAAATAAGGAACTATTTTATTATATACAGTCTACTTCCGTATATAAGATGAAACATTTTGAAACTTTTTTAGGTAATGTTTAGGTAAAGTTAAAGTTATAAGGTTTTTACTTTTATATGGATCCACTAATCTCGGGAAAAAATTAGTCAGGAAAAACTATTTCATTAATATTTTTCTTTATTCATGCGCAAGCGATTCCAATATTTGAACTTTTGAGTTGTGTTGAATGGAACTTTAATTCTAATAAAAACGTCGGTTAAATCCTTTAAAGTCAACGTCAGAATCGGATTTAAATTTCACATTATATCGTTGGGACGTCTGAATTCATATGAGTATCATGCAGTGAATGTTTCTTCCAAGTCATGAACATATGACGACTTTCATGTGCGATATACGAATTTTTTCCCGCCATTTTTCTATTAAAAAAAACACCACTGAAAAATTAATTATCACAGACAGTGTATACGGGAAAAAATTATTGGGAAAACATAATTATAGCTTCAGATAAAGTAATCAGAAAGGAAACTATTTTCGTTGGCGCCTGGCGTTTTACCTTACAGCAATTTCATTGTAAAATATTCCACACGTTTTATCTGCTTGAGAACAACTTCACCGTCGTGACAACATGTTTTTTTTTCTATTTGGCTTACATACGGGTAAATTTTTGAAGGAAAATGCTTTTCCGGTTTTTACGTGATCGGCTTGTATTCGAGAATATATGGTAACTGAAATTTTATACTTCACGTGCTACAAAATAAGTTTCTTTATGTGTTATAATAGTGTTTGAATAATAATATTATCTGAAATAGTTGAATTTAACGTTATCTTTTAAATTTAGTTGGAAAGAAATATTGTGATTGAAATATAAAAATATAAAATAATATTCCAAACTATTTAATAACATTTTGAAACTAAAAGCGTGGTTATTCGTTAAATGTTTATTTACTATTATTTAATTCCCTGGCATGCTACATTAATAAATGCACGAAGTACCTTAAAACAGAAATAAATTAATAGCTTTCCCCAAGCATGTTTTACACATGTATATTTTTAGCAGTATTTATTTTTTTACACTTTTGCAAAAAAACAGATGAAGTTGCAAGTACTATAATGATCTGCTGCAGCTAAATGAGTAAATGTCTTAAGTAATTTTATTATTATAATTAAGATTTGTACAGAAAACATTAAATTATTTTCACAATCCATTTGAATACTCTAATTTCATCATTTTTACTCAAAATATGGACAAAATTTCTTCAAAGAAAGCCATTTCCAGTGAGCACAAACTCTCATAACTTGATAACATAATTTTCACCGTTCATATTCCTTATCAAGATTGAATAAATACTCCTTACCCTTACTCATATAATCGGTTATGCTAATGTAATAAGGAACTTACTTCCACAAATGCGATCCCTCAGGTCCGTGTTTTAATCGTCATTCCATGAATATGATATCAGCAACGCCTTTACGTGTCCAAATGATGAACTTCCCCTCTTATTGATACATTTCATCAGATCTTTGTCGAGCATATCTTATGTCAATATTCATAATAGAATTACGATACCTCCTGAGAATTAACGATTTTAGCTGTAAGCATGAGGTTTAACTTGTAGAAAGTTTCTCTAACGTCAAAGATCACCGATTAGAAAGTGTAGGAAGTGCTGCAGTGGTGTTTTAATTTCCGAAATTTAGTCGTGTGTCTATCTAATTTAAGGCAACGAGCCTCGAATACGTAGATAAATTATTTAGATTTTATACAATTTGCGAAGATTAAAGAAATGTTAGGTATAATGAGGTAGCTTATTAGTATCATCTGTTTCTAGGTATATTGTGTTAATTTTATTATTGATATTCTGATTCGTGTACGGAAATTTATGCAATGATGTGAAGATAATCTAATTATTGAAATTTACATGACAAAGAATAGGCAGGGATAGAGTTTAGGTCAATATTTTTGTCTTATATCTGTTATGTAAAGATAGAGGATGTGTTTGTTAATTTTAGAAATCTTTTATCTGGAAAATTATCATCGCGCTCAAAAACATGTTTTAAAAAAAAGATGTTAGAAAAATTACTTTTCGTCCTGGAAGTTGCAATTATTTGTTTATTTATAAATCCCATTCAGTATTTTCACCATTTTTAGTGCTTTTCATACACATGTCTCAGGGGAGAAACTTTGCAGTAAAATTTAATAACAGGCCATTCAATGTCAAATTAAACCAGTTCTTAACAATAGAGCTCTTAAAAGTATTCTATGCCACATTTAACACAGAAGTAAATAAATTTTAGCTAATATCTTTCAATATGCATTTATTTAAACTATTTTTCAATGAAGTATTTGCCAAAATGTTACATCATTTTGTAAAAAAAAAAAAAATTAAGTAAATATATGTTCTAATATAAAAAATACCCTTCAAATAACTTTTTTGGAATTATTCATATTAAATATATGACCAATAATTCGCTCACATACCATTCAGAAAAAAGATTTTCAAAAAATTAAATACAGCAAATACATGCTTAACACAAATAATTTTTTTTTAAAAAAAAGTCTTTATTTAACCTATCAAATTAAAATAATTAGTTTCGTAGAAGAAATTAATGAAATTTTTATTAATTGAATTATTTATTGTTTGATTTTATCCATTCTTAATTTTTTTTACTTAAGTAAACACAACGTTGAAAGCCATTTATTTATCTTTCTTTATTTATGTATATTTATTGATGAGCTAATCTGCTTTTCTGAATGACACGAATTGTTCTTACTTCATATTTCCCTTTTCCTTCGTTTATTATAACTGTCTTTACACTTATCTCATTATTCATTATTGAGAAATAAAATGAGCTTAGATAAAAATGTGTTTGAAATCTTTTAATATATCATTCGTCTTAGAATGAATGATTTTTTTTGGCTTATAATTACGTTTAATGGCTATTAATATTATTAATAAATTCTACTCTCCTTCTTGAATACCAACGCTTGTTCCCTTTACTTGGAACAGAATAGTATATATTTTTGATTTATAGAAATGTATATATTTATAGTATATATTTTTGAATCTAGAAATGGCTTAAGCTCACCCAGACTAACTATTTGATTTAAGGTATCCGACTACGTTCAGAACCGTAATTTTAAAAAAGCGCATAAATGGATAATTTTCATGATATTTAGTGTCACTTAGATTAGAATACATGTATAAAATTGTCTTAAGGTCATTATGAAAAAAAATTATTTAAATACAATATTTTGGCAAAAAATTAACTTAGAATAACCTTTTTCAAAACGTTCTCCTTTTATAAAAAATGCTTCTATAATAATAATATTTTGCTTATATAAAGTAAAGACTTCTCCAGAGAGTCTGAGTTAGGAGTTTTGAAAAATCACATTATTTTCAGAGTTACCACCAATTGAAATAATTATCGGCGTTTTTTTCTTAAAATGTCTCCCATCTGTTGTAGTAAAATATGGATAAATCCACTTCTAAGTTATATGTTTTAAAAATTCTATTTGATTCTCTGTACAGAGGTCTGGGCTATATACAAAGAAAATATTATTATAATGGAAGCATTTTTCATAAAAGGAGAATGTTTTGAAAATGGGTCATTCTACGTTCATTTTTTGTCAAAATATTGTTCTTGAATAATTTTTTATTGTAATACTATTCTTAAAACAATTTTAAATACGTTTTCCAATCCAAGTGACACTAAATATCATAAATATTATCCATTTATATACTTTTGCAAAATCACGGTTCCGAACGTAGTCGGATACCTTAAAGTAAAATGTCTTTCTTTACATTCTCTTTCTTTGATATTTAGCTTAATGGGAAGATTACATGCCCTCCAATGAAAAACTGTATCGTAGTACCAAAGGGAAAAAACGTGGCTCTGAATTCATTTGTATATTCTGAAGAATAAATAAAGTAAAAATTTAAATAATCAATTTCCCTTCAATATCAATATCTATATAATTATTTACCATCACCTGCTCCAGCTAATCTTTCACATTATTCAAAATTCTCGCAGGATTTGGAAGATCTATAGTAAGAAAACTAATACTAATATAACAAAAAAAGATTTGGAAGAATAAAAAAAGTTTCAAGTTTTATTTACATACTTTACAGGTGTTTTATGACGGCGAAATCTTTGTTACATGGTATGCATCAATGAATTGATGTCCAGTTCTTGCCATACTCTACTCAACATGGTGTTATCAAAGGTATTGATAGCCCGTGTTATCTTTTCTTACAGTTCTACATCAAGCCACATAGGGGTATGAAAGCTTGGTCTTATGTAAAACCAAATTTTCAGATAACACGTGCTGTTGATAACTTTGATAGCACCATATTGAGTAGAGTATGGCAGGAACTGGACTCTATAGCATCAATATACGTCATTTAACCAAGATTGACACAATAACACCTGTAATGCATGTAGATAAAACTTGAATTGTTTCTGTATTCTTTCAAATGTTCTTTTTTGCTGCATTCGCCTTAATGTTTTTCTATAGCGCTTCGAAATCCGGAAGTGGATTACGAATGACTCTGTATTTTTATTTATCTCAAGTCATCTTTCCAGTTTTTTTAACCCCTTCAGGACCATAGTCACATATATGTGATCACTTCAGGGACCACGGTACGATATGTGAGATTGCGTTTTCTTTTTTGTGATTGCGTTTTCCTTCCTTCACACTGACGTGATTTGAATTTGGAACGTGCGGAATTTGGAACGGTTATAAACTATATATTTCGGCGTATTTTATTGCAGTTACGATTTTATATAATTTTTTTTCAAATGGAGTTAAGGCCGTATCACACATACATTTTTCATGCAACTTTTTCGCCCAATATGAGGGTGAAGGATTGCCGTAAACAAAACGACATGATCTGACGTCAGCAGCGCTTTATCTCCATATTGAAAAATTACTTGCTGATTTTTCTGCTTTGGAAAACGAACATCCAATATTATTTCTTTTATTTCGCTCGAGCTTTTGTTGATGGGCGTAAACAAAAATAGAGCACTATTCTGTTTAAAATATTATACTCCGTTAAAATATAATACGCCATATCTGACGCATTTGACGAGACCGAAGCCGTCATCTTGTTTATGACGTCGGACGCAGAAGAACCCCATTGGCTGGAATTTCAGGTAACTTTTATTTGGAACAACTTTTTCAGCTCATTGGCAAAAGTTGTTGCTATGGCAACTATTTAGAAATTGTTCGGAATTGGTTGGGAAATTGCTCGAAACGTGTACATGTGATAAGGCCTTTAGACTTAACAGGAAAAACCACGCGTTTCTGAACGGTTTAAGGTATCCGATTAGGTTGAAAAAGTGCTTGTTTGATTATTGTGTTGTCTGGGTCATTAGGGAAAACAGAAATTGATTATTGAGGAAGAAGGACTAATACATAAAACTAGAGAGTTTTTTAAGTTCTTTTTATAGCATTTACTTTAACTAAAAAACAAAAAATTTTAATTCGTTTTTTGAAGAATGAACTTTTTATGATAATTTGTGCACGAAAAACGGGATATCTTCTAAATAATCCAATTAAATGCAATGAAATTTATAACATATATACTATGGACCCTCAGAGTGTAACAAACCGCAGGTTTTAAGACAGCTACGTTTAATCACATTTTACAGCCATTTTTAGCTTAGAACATGCAGTAATTTTGACCAAAAATCATGACCATCAAATTTAAATGCTAATAAAATGTTTATTTCTTAAACTATTTTTTATCCTGCGGTTTGTGACACTTCAGAGGGACCAAGAAGTATATCAATGACGTTAAAATTGCATAATGTGCAATTTATTTTTATTTATAACGTTTTTCTCAACTTAAAAAATTCTACTAAATTTTCCTAAAAATGATTTTAAAAAAAAAGTGATACATGTTAGTTATTTAATAATTATGACTTTTTAAGCCTATTTATGTTCTTTAAAACAATAAAATTATTCACAAAATCAATTTTTGAAAAAATTATCTCCGAACCTAGTCGGATACCTTAAAGAAGTTGTTGATTTTTTGTTTTTGTTTTTATTTCTAGCAGGCCCGTTTGATGGGTGTTTGCCCCAAAGAAAGTCAACTGAACAATTTGGAAGTGTCCGCCCTGGTGAGCCGTAACAAAATGTCGAGCTTAAACGTGCTGCATCCCCCAGCACCTCCCCAAAGGATCGACAGCAGACAGAGCTTCGCTGGGATGGGTGCCAGCCCCTGCAAAATGTCCCATAGCCCCTTACCGTACAGGACGGTCGAGACGGACATCTGAACGAACGCCAGTGCAATGCCCATACTTCCCACAAGCTTTTCGCCCTGACAGCAAGCCATGACGAAGCTGAAGAAAAATGAAAAAGATATACACTTGTCGAATTATGCAATGTCTTTTTTCGAACGCTTTTATACAATGATTTTGAAAACTATAGGTTGATATACAATGAGCTGAGAATATAAGTCTGTGGCTAAAGCTATGTTCATTGTTAATGAAAATTGTAGCATTTTTATTCATGATTATGCTGTTAGATATTACTGCAAAGGATTCTCGATTATATGGAAAGGCAACGAAGGGTGTCTGTGTCAGAGCAAATCATTTTCAATTATTTGAGTAATCGTTATGTTTTGTTACCTGTAAATGTGGAAAAAAAAAAATTTCCCAGATGATAGAAACGTTTCTGAGCTCAAAGGCCGAATTAATTTAGTTAAGTCTCCAAAATGATGTCATAATAATTTATCTGCAATATATTAATATCTTTTTATGTAATTTCCAACAAATCAAACCCAAAATTTAGTTTAGGTATCCGATCAGTTGGAACCGTGATTTGCAGTAGGGAAAATTTTATGATATATAGTGTATTTAGTTTAGAAAAATATGTATAAAATTGCTTTTAAAGACATTTTGATAAAAAATAATTATTTAGATGATTTTGGAAATTAACTTAGAATAACCTTTTTTCTAAATGTTCTCCTTTTGTGAAAAATGCTTCTATCATAATAATATTTTGTCTGTACATATCTCATACCTTTGTACTCAGGCCCAAGTAGAATTTTTGGAATATATAACTTAGAAGTGGGTTTATCCATGTCTTGCGACAACAGAGGGGGAAAATTTTAAGAAAAAAACGCCAATAATTATTTCAATTGGTGGTAACTTTGAAAATAATGTGACTTTTTCAAAACTTCTAGTTGAGCCTCTGTAGAAATGTCTGAGCTATGTACAGGCAAAATATTATTATAATAGATTCATTTTTCACAAAATGAGAACAGTTTGAAAAAAGGTTATTCTAAGTTAATTTTTTGCCAAAATAGTGTATCTGAATAATTTTCTTCTGTCAAAATGTCCTTAAAACAATTTTATGCATGTATTCTAATCTGAGTGACACTAAATATCATGAAAATTATCCATTTATGCGCTTATTTAAAATCACGGTTTCAAACATAGTCGGATACCTTAAGTGGGAAAAAAATATTGCAATGCATTCTATTTTCAAAACACTTTTTTCTTATTTGATCAATTTCGAACAATGTCAGATATAAATAGACCCACTCACAAAGGAATTGATGATTATATGAGCGAAGTATGTATCATTATAAATTAACTATCCATGGAATACTTCAGCTGTAATTCAGTTACTCGCAGGTGATTCTGTTTTGTTGTTCAGTGAAAAATAAGCAGAAAACTAATTAAAAAATGAAAGAAGGTATTGTGCAACATCTAAATTAGATGAAAATGGGACGTTTTAAGGCCCAGAAATCTGAACGAGGGTTTAAATCCCAGTTTCTAATTTTGAGTATTCTTTGTAAATATTATAATTTCAATATTTCAATGAAATATGTGAATTCCTATACCTAAAGCGATAAAAATTAATTAACGTCATGTTCACATTTTAGACGGATTTAAATAATGAAGTATGTTATCTATATAAGTATGTTACTTGGAGTATATTACATACCCTTATTTCATTTTTATGTTAAAGTATAGAGGTTTTTGTATATGATAATTAATTACAGGTTTGGAGAATGTTAAATGGAAATAGTTAAGGTTATTACAATTATCCTGAAACATAAAATGTTATTGTGTGCTCAAATTCATAATTTAACTTTTTCTTTGAAGGTTTCAATTTGAAAGCTGTAAATTTAAAATAAAAAAGCTGTTTTAAAATTAACTATAAAAACTTTGCATGAACTATTCTTATATATTTTAGTTAAATATTAATATAATGTTTATCATCGAGAGTCCATTGGCTATAAAAGAAACAGTTGAGTCACAACTTTTAAATATCCTAAATTGAGGTCGTATTTTAAAGAAAGTTCACTGATGTGCTTTTTCTTTAAAAACACATTTTGTTAAAGTTCGAAGTGCATCATGGATACTTAATTTGAAAAATCTGAATGTTCATTGAAAATTGCTTTATTAAATATCTCTATTTGAAATTAAATGCACGTCATAAAATTTTTTTAATACAAAATATGAGTTGATAGAGAATTGCTGAAAACTCATATGATATACATGAGAGCTCATTACCCATGCTCCTTCTGATTTCTACCTTATTTAAAGGTCTAAAATTGCTATAGATAAAATAACCTATTAAAATTAATTGCTTTTTATATCAGATGTTGTAAATGAATTAGGTAAATGAATTTTAGCAAAGTATATCGTATTTATTTCATGAAGATTTGAAAAATTGAGATGTTAAAAATTTCAGCTATTTTTAGTAAATTTTTATATGTTAGAAAAATTCTTAGCTAAAATGCTTAATTACTTATTTTACCAGTGTATATTTTCCAACCTTTTGATACAATCATATACATTCTTTTGCAAATATTTTTTAATCAAATTAAGAATTGCTGCTAATATCTTATAATAATTTCATAACAATAACATCTAGTTTGAAATTAAATTATCAGATAATTATTTTTAATGTTCATCTTACAAATGAGACATTTCGATATGATTTTAGTTCTTTCGTCTTGGAATTTATACATATATTTTAAAAGAATATGTTAAAAATTTTAAAATTAATTTTTTCGTGTTTTTCAGTAAAGGCAAGGCATAAGTGGAGACTGAACTGATTTTGAAAATATTATACACTTGCTTTGGTTCTTTGTCTTACATTAAACGTGCAATTTTATATTTAATGTAAATCAAATTTATTTTTTTCTAATTTATATTGTTTATTGAAAATTAGGCAAAGATTCAATCTTCAAATATGTTCAAAGTTCCTTAATTTCTTGCAAAAAATTCAACTACCAATATAGTATCCGAATGTCCAGATATAGCACAGCGATTTCTATAATGAAAGTATATTGCTTTTAAAATTTTGCTGAAACTCTTTCTTCTCATGAAATTTTGATATGCATTTAAAATTATACTTTTGTGCTTAAATTAGATTCATGTCTTTAAGAATTGAGATAGTGCAACATTTCATAAATGAAATTTCAAAAAATTATTCGTTATTGCTCTAACATAGATAAAATTATTTTTTCAATCTTACAAGGATGCTTTTTAAATTCATTATTTATATCAAAATCATTAAAGCGTGTTTATTCCTGAATTATTTAATTTGAAAATGTATATATATATAAATTTCTTGCAATCATTCTTTTTAGTTATTTTATAAATTACTTGTACTTATCAGGGTTTTAGATATCATTGAGATTGATATTTTAAATATGATTTGCAAAAATTTATATATTATGAAATGCCTGGAAAAAAAGTTTTTATATCTCTATATTTTCGTTATGTTTATATAAATTGGTATACTTATATTTATATTGTTAGACTTATATTTATATTTGTGTTTATATTGTTATTCTTATATTTATATTTTTATTTATATTGTTATACTTATATTTATATTTTTATTTATATTGTTATACTTATATTTATATTTTTGTTTATATTGTTATACTTATATTTATATTTTTATTTATATTTTTATACTTATATTTATATTTATTTTGTTATACTTATATTTTTATTTATTTTGTTATACTTACACTTTTATTTATATCGTTATACTTATATTTTTTATTGTTATACTTATATTTATATTTTTATTGTTATACTTATATTTATATTTTTATTTATATTGTTATACTTATATTTATATTTTTATTGTTATACTTATATTTATATTTTTATTTATATTGTTATACTTATATTTATATTTTTATTTATATTGTTATACTTATATTTATATTTTTATTTATATTGTTATACTGATATTTATATTTTTATTTATATTGTTATACTTGTATTTTTATTTATATTGTTATACTTGTATTTTTATTTATACCATTATATTTATATTTGTATTATATTTCCTTTTATGTTTTCGTTAATGTTTTTGGTTTTAAACATTTTTACAATTTTTTGTTTCAAGTAAAGACACCTTATTTTGTGTTGTTTAAAATATTTACCCACTCCCTACAATAAATTGAAATAACAAGCACTTTTATATACAAGGATAACGAAATTCGTATTTTTAACATAATTATTAACCCATTTATTATAGTATAAGTTTAAACATTAGTGAGAATATGAAATGTTATAAAGTTCCTTACTTTAGTATTAAACAAATACGTATCCAAGTATCTATCCTTAAATGTAGATAATATTTATGTAGGTTAAGTGGATGTTTTCGAATGTATTATTTTTCAAAATGAAATATTAGTCAACATATGTTAGACCTAACTGAAACTCTCCCTACTATCTAATACATTAAGTACTGCTTTCTGCACCATATTGAGTATTACTTCGTAAGACAGTACTCAGTGCGTATATGTATTTGGCGAGATTGGCATGTTTTTCCTAGATGAAGCTCAACTCCCTCTTCACAACCATCGAATTCTTGTGCGTGCCTGCGTGGTTCCTCGAAACCGTTGGTGATATCAACAAAACAAAAACATTCCAAATGTTTTAGGTATCTTGTTAGCAGTTGTCAACAGAGCTTTGAATTTTATTCCATATATAATCAATCTTCATAAATAGCTGTGCAAATATGGATTAAAAAGAAAATATGTTTTTCGCCAAGCTCGAAATTCTTTTCCAACGCAACTTGTGAAGTTACGTTCTTGTTTGAATGAAGCATTTGAAAATTTGGTGAGAAAAAGTATTATAGAGTATTATCTTTGATCGCCGTCAATCCGATTAGGATTTTAGAATGTAAATAATGTGCTGTAATTGAATTTTGTTCCATATTTTCGTGATATGTATATAAGTGTGATTGATTATGAATGTTATTATTATCCTGTTTGTGTGGCAATAATTGTTATGTGTGTATATATGCTTAAAGAAAATTATTTGTGTTTCATGTATTTATCTACAAAATCAAATAATTCATTCACATTTACCATCGTAATTTTTGTATATATCGTAAATATATCTCCTGCGGATCACCAATAATTGTAGATAATATATAGGTCATTACAAGTTTAAAATTAAGTAAAAAAATCAGATCATATGAGTCAGTTTGAATATAAATTATGAATATAGCAAAAATTGAGAATTAGAAAGAACTGTTATGATCAAAATTGTCATTGCTTATTTTAATATATGCTAATATAGTACCACTTTTATCATTTAAGAATATTTTTCCTGCATTACAAAGATAAAATATATTAAATTACTGATAAAAGTTAATGCTGTGTACACAAATTTATTATGTAATATTTTTTTAGAAAAATAGACAAAAATTTATATGAAAATATAAATGAGAAAATATATCTCATTAAAGTGCATAATTGCTTTCTGTGTATAATATATTGCATTTATTTAATATTTATAAGTAGTTTGTAATGTTAAAATGCAACTATATCCATCCTGTATTTTAATTTTGTTATGAAATTATCAACAACCGAAAGAGTAATCAATATTTTTGTGATAAAATTTTATGAAAAAAATGTATAATTGTATCTCGTAAAAATTATATACCTATGTTTTCCTTTTATAGTTTTAAACTTGATTTCTCCTTTTATAATGTATTATATCTATTTTACTTTTCTTGTAAAATTTTAAACTCGTTTACAATAGACTTAACGGAATTGTAAAGCTTTTTTTCCAAGTAAGTGACTAGATAGTGAGATTCATTTTCTTAGAGAAACGGTACTTTTCCGTTTCGCCAGTGCAGGTGATAAAGTCGCCAAAAATGATACGACCGACGTCAAATGGAATATACCCTCTGGTAACCATTTAGCACAACATTTTCAAAACAAGTTGCGTTTTTTCTTTCCCTTATCAGTAACGTCTTTTTCGTTATACATCAAAATAGTCAACCCATTGAGAATTAACATTTATTACCATTTTCTTATGTGCATATTTGTGTTGTCGCCAATAAAGACTACATGGCGAGATCTGCGTGGGCAGAACAGAGAAGTAACCGAAAAACTAAAAATAATTGATTAATTTCTATTTATGTGATTTAATTTAATTTAAAATATCTATATATAACGATAAACATCTATATTGTGTATATATTAAATTGTGTTGAAAGACGTTATAACAATCTGTCCAAAAAAAATTCATAAACTATTACAGCAAATAAATATTTCCAATAATATGAAATTAATTACCTTCATAATATAATTTTTCTATGCTTAATATTTCAAGGTATCGCTTATTGAAGAAAGATTTAACATAAATGTCAAAACAGGGACTTTAAAAAATCAAAACTATAGCTCATAGAAAACGACTTAAAATTTATTTAAAATGTAATACATAAACAAAAACAGTGACGTGCGAATTCAAAATGTTATGTAATGCACGCATTGTTCTAAATGATAAAAAGAAACATCTTGTTTTTAACAGATTTAAAAATATATTACTAAAATCCTTGTGCCAAAATAAACAAATCACATCTAAGAAATAAGTTTAATTTTGTGTGTAGTACACACGAAGATATTTATTCATGTAAATAGCATCATTTCATTTCATTCATTCAAACTATGGAATTGTGTTCAATATATTAGATGTAATTTATACTTAGTTTTAAGAATGATAAAACATCTATACATGTGTTCCATTTATATGAATTTGATTCTTCATCAAAGTTACAGAAATATGTATTACGTGAAATTGTATAAGGTTACATATCATATTTGTCCAGTTATGATCATATGAAATGTATATATAACTGTAGCTTTTATTGTAATAAAATTGTATAAAATCATATTTTCGTAAATGTATTTTATTTCAATTTTTTTCAAAATGGGACTATACCCCCCATTTCCTTTATTTTAAGCTATGTTAAAGATTTGTTTATACATCATGTTTAAACATCATATATATATATATATATATATATATATATATATATATATATATATATATATATATATATATATATATATATATATATATATATATATATATATGTCTGGAGCAGCCACACTCTTAAATACAATAAATTTAAAGAAGGACATAAATTAAATATTATGAAATCTATTTACTGTGTTGTGATTGAATTAGAGCTATACAATGAACTAATAGTGATTTAGTCCATTGTATGATTCTAATTCTCCTGGAAGATTAGTCCATTGCGTAATTCTAATTCTCCGATTAAAGATTAGTCCATTGTATATTTCTAATCCATTTAGTGTAGATTAGTCCATTGTATATTTCTGATGCATTTAGTGTAGATTAGTCCATTGTACATATCTATTGAAGTTAGAATATTGAACACTTTGATAGTATTTAGCCAGAAATAGAAGACTACAGTATGTGCTTAATTGAAATCTAACAGTTTTCACACACAAATGAGGGTTAATTTAATACGACTAACTCAAAAATATATTGCGTGTATTTATTTAAAAAGAAGGACACTTATTAGATATATAGATACATATATACATTAAGTATACATTAACGTTGTACTATAAACCAACACTAGAGCTACTAGCAACGGATCTCGCAATTTTGAATCATGATTAAGTGACGAGGACAATACCTACGAAGGCACTCCCTCTCCGAGCTTCCACACCACGTCAATGGGAGAACATGGAGCCTCGACAGATTTAATGTGCATTAAACATAGTGTGAGGACAATTTTATCAGGATGTAGTCCAGTAATTTCAGAAACACTTTTGTTTTAGCTCCACATTTTTCATCCATAGAGTTATAACAATGGACAAAAGAGTTTCTCTCACTTTTTATACTTCAATGTATCAACAGCGTAGTTTCTCTAGAGTTAAAACTACGGTAAAGTGTTATTTCTCGTTAAAGTATCAGACTACTTTCGGAACCGTGATTTTGAAAAACTTATAATTGGATAATACTCATGATATTTAGTATCACTTAGATTAGAAAACGTATATAAAATCGTTTTAAGAACATTATTACAATGAAAAATTATTTAAGTACAATATTTTGTCAAAAAATGGACATAGAATGACCCATTTTCAAAATATTCTCCTTTTATTAAAAATGCTTCTATTATAATAATATTTTGCCTATATATATCACAGATCTCTGTACAGAGGCTGAACTAGAATTTTTGAAATATATAACTTAGAAGTGGATTTATCCATATTTTACTACAACAGAGGGGAGAAATTCTAAGGAAAAAAAGGAGATAATTTTTTCAGTTGGTGGTAACTCTGAAAATAATGTGAATTTTTCAAAAATCCTAGTTCAGACTCTCTGGAGAAATCTTTACTGTATATAAGCAAAATATTATTATTATAGAAGCAATTTTTTATAAAAGGAGAACATTTTGGACAAAGGTAAATTGTAAGTTAATTTTTCCAAAATATTGTATTTAAAAAAATTTTTCATCATAATACCCTTAAAACTATTGTATACATATATTCAAATCTAAGTGACACTAAATATAATGAAAATTATCCATTTATGCACTTTTTTAAAATCACGGTTCCGAACGTAGTCGGATACCTTAAACGGATAAACTAAAAGTATTAATTACCGAACGATTTAGGGTTCAAGATTATCATAAATTAAGGGAAAACCCTCGATAGGCAAGTTTAATTATACAGGATGTTGCCAAACTCTACCGACAAATTCAGAGGGATGATAGTAGGCAGCATGGGGACGACAAATCAACATAGAACAAGGGGTTGCAAACCACGTTTAGTAGGAGTAATTCGCAAAAACAGTTATGAAGGGCGTGATGTATAGTGGGTTGAAAACAAACAATAAGAAATACATCTATTAGACGCAAAGTATGTTTACAATAATAACAATGCACCACAGCTTGATGTCAGAAATGCAACCAGATTACTTTGAAAGCATTCGACAATCCTTAATCCGTCGTTGTTGGATGCTCTATGATTAACGCGGCAGCAACTTCGAAAAATTTCTGAGAAAATCATAGCTATTCTTACATTGAGCTGTGATGGTATTAACTATGGTTAAAATTACAATGTTGCACAATGGTTTATCATTCGAATTTCTCCTAACTTTCCTCTGAGGTTGATTTATATCAAAATTTCATATGATCATCTCGCTTTGAGAAAAAAACTGCAATATTATATATGCAAATAAGCATTGCGATCTCAGTAGAAATATAATGAGTGCGTAAGAGGAGGGATATATATATATAATAAATATATACATATATATATACAATAATTCCCTTTAATTTTATCCTAAATAACTATTTAATTGTTGATGGTCGTCTCCTTAAGGACTCGCACTTAAATATTTAACTAGCTTACCTGTATACCGGGATTTAATCGTAATCGTATCTTGATAGTTAACAACTTGCATCTTTTAAAAGTAAGATTGAATCAGAAACTATCGAGCAATAGCTTTCCATCAATCATAGCCTCCGTGTGAATAAGCAACTCGTAATCTGCCGCCTCACATAAAAAGCCAGAACTCAAAAGCTCCCTGCCTCCATTATGTAGAGTGCAAGTCCTTTTTTGTTTCTTTATCTTCGTCTTGTGAAAGTTTGCTGGTGCTTTTTGTACTGCGATGCAATTGTTTTATAATCGCCGTAGCTATGTGTTGTGATGTGTTCTACTTTGCGTTTGTTGTTAAAGTTTAAAAGTGTCAAAATGAAGAATAAAAATGGATTAGATTACAGAAAAGGATGCATCCTCCATTCAACAACTTGAAACAGATCACCCCAACATGGAATACAAAATACCATTCTCCGCGTAGTGTTATATAAATATAAATTGTACTCATATTGTTACGTAGATCCGAGAGTTTGGGGATTTTATGCAAAACAATCACAAAGAAAATAAACAGTTCTTTAAGAGCGAAGCGAATTTATTATCAAAAGTTCAATCCTTTAAATACAGGATTTAGCAGCAATATTCACAGAGTAAATCTCCGAAGGTCTTCACACCTTCAAAAGCACTCAAACACAATTGCCAGTGTTTAAAATACACGCATGTAACAGATTATTCACAAGCACAGCCGAGCTAATCGCTGGTCAAAACAATGTTCACTCTTGGCTGGTTGAAAGCAAGACTGACTGACTGCGGCTGGCATTGCTCTATTTATAAACCCGACGGAAACTTCCAGAAAAATCCGCACGCGCCATAAAGCGTGAACTTCATAGCGAGATTCACTACTTTCTAGAAGAATCCAGAGAGACCCAAATTCGCCAACATGGTAGCCAATGACGCCAAAACGATAGCCAAATTGGAGGCCAACTTAGTCGCCAAAAATGATGCCAATTTGGCTCTACCGCCAAGATTTCGCCAAGTTCTCATTGAATCGCCATTATAATGTAAAGGGCGGCATTGCTTGTGAATAGCAAATTTTTAACATAAAATAAATATAACAAAGAGTAATATAAATGCATTAAACATCCAAATACAAATTATTTACACTATTTACACAAAATTTGTAACAATATATATATATATGTCAAGTCTAACATAAAAACTAAGTGAATAATAAATAAAAATAGAATGAACTTCTTACTACCGCATAGGGATAGTAGGATGAATAGAATAGGACTATTATATATATAAAGGTAGGGCGAGCTCTGATGTAGATAGATCCACCAATCAGGAAGCTCCCTCTCAGTCCAGGACTCTCCATCACAATGTCACAAAAACATTCGATATGGGATGGAGGAACGCTTCGCGTTCCATTTCTCAAAGATGTCAAGCGTTCAACATAGATAGAGCCTAATCGAAGACAGAGACTGGTGACACCTCACTGTTATGTTGTCTTGTGTTCCTTTTGATTAGGCGCCAAATGACCACGATGTTGGATTAACTATGCTTGTAGAATAATAGAGCTCAGATATTTTAAAGAAGACGCCTTCCTTCGTTTGCCAACAGGATTAGGGCCTAACATATATATATATATATATATATATATATATATATATATATATCTTTTTTGAGATGGGTTAAGATAAATCACTCCACAAATTTAATTTATTTTGATACTGATTATTCAAATATTGAATAAAGTGGCTAAGCATTTAATCTCATCTTTTACGTAAATAATCGCAATAAAGATTATAATTATGTCTCTAACTCTCAGTGAAGCGTATTCGTTCTTCACTAGGTCCGTTACCAATAACTTTCGTGTTGCATCTCTAAGTGTGCTATGTTAGTAAATAATCAATCACCATAGAACTCCCATAATAATTTAAGGGTTCACAATTAAATCAGAAAAAAGAAATCACGTCCTTGCAAATTGCTTGCAGCTGTTTGGTATAACTTAGCTTTGATTGCCTTTCAATTGGGATGTGGTATTCAAGCCCTTTGTCTTAGGGGGATGTATGCCGATCACACATATATTACAAATTTCATATGCGGAGCATATTACAAACCAACCAGACGGTGTGTACGCAACTGAGATTTGCCCGACGACATCCCCGTCATTACAGAAATCACAGCTTCAGAGACACCCAAATACACACCTCAATATATCTGTCTGAGACGTAGATACGTTCAAGTTGGAATGTTTGGGGACCAATAGCTGAAATTATTGTTTCAGTTGTAAGGAGACCTCATCTTATGTAGAGTGGTATGACTCAAAGGCTATGTGACTAAATATATAATTTTGCATCTACATATTGGATTGAGACATTACAGATCTCTACGTTCGATAGAACTAGCATAGTAAGAAGGGCAAAAGAGATACACATTAGAGAATATTAACATTATACTTAAATATCGCATACATCTTAAATATGCAATAGTTATCCATAAGGTATCCGAGCATGTTCAGTATATTTTTTTTAAAAAAATAGCATACTAAAACATTATATATACTTTTTAGGAATCAATATCAATAAATATCACTACTTAATAGGCAATATTTAAAATAATTTATCTAAATTTTACAAAAAGCACAATCTTAAGTGAAGTTTTAGCATTTTCTTGAAAAAAAAAATTCATTAAAAATAGTTAGAGAAAAAAAATTAATAAACTTATATCTCAATAAAAGTATTACTAAAATTAACTGTATACATTTATCTCGAGGAAGTACTAAAATTTTTTAATGTTTTATTAATATATAAGAATTTTAGAGCCAAAGTAATAATATTACTGTAAATGGGACACATTTTTGAGGCTATTATTCAAACAGGCCAGAACTCAAAATTATTCATACAGCAAGAATTATATTTATTGTATTACATTCCCTAAAAATAATAGATTCAAAAAGCTAAAAGAAAAACATTTATTATATTTTAAGTTATCACAGACTCGCCATGATAGATTCTAATTTTAATATAATTTATTTTTACTCAACCTCTCTGTAATATAGAAATCAAATATCGTATGCTTTGTAAAGCCAAAAGATTACTATATTTAATAAGATAAAAATAATGTGAGTTTTGATCGTCATTTCTGCGTGTTCCGATCCCTAAAGTTATTTTCTGTTTATCTTACTTATATGAAAATTATACATCCAAACCACATTATATATTTAATTTTGAAGAAAAATGCATTTCATTTAGATACAGATAAATTGTTATGAATCGTATTCCACTGTTAATTAATTTTAAATTAAACTCAAAATAAGCAAAATTTTATCAAAATTTCATCTTATTTAAAAAATGCGAATGTTTCGTCTTAAGGTATTCGACAACGTTCGAAACAGTGATTTTAAAAAAGCGCATAAATGGATAATTTTGATGATATTTAGTGTCATTTATATTATAATATAAGTTGTTTTAAGGACATTTTTTAACAAAAAACAATTATTTAAATACAATATTTTGGCAAAAAATTAACTTAGAATAACCTTTTTCAAAATGTTCTTCTTTTATAAAAAATGCTTCTAAAATAATAATACTTTGTGTGTGTGTGTGTACGTGTGCGTGTGCGTGTGTGTGTGTGCGCGCGTGCGTGCGTGCGTGCTTATATAAAGTAAAGACTTCTCCAAAGAGTCTGAACTATTATTTTTTTTTTTGAAAAATTCATATTATTTTCAGAGTTAGAACCCATTGAAATAATTATGGATGTTTTTTTTCTAAAAATTTCTCCCCTCTGTTGTCGTAAAACAAGGATAAACCCACTTCTAAGTTGTATATTTCAAAAATTCAAGTTGAGCCTCTGTACAGAGGTCTGAGCTATATATAGACAAAATATTATTATAATCGAAGTATTTTTCACCAAAGGAGATTATTTTTTAAATTGGTCATTTTTTTGTTCATTTTTTATCAAAATATTGTTCCTAAATAATTTTTTATTAAAATACTATAACACTAAATATCATAAATATTATCCATTTATACGCTTTTGCAAATTCATGGTTCCGAACGTAGTCGGATACCTTAATTGCCGTTCAACCGTTTCTTGGAAAAAGAGTCTTAGATCATCACTAATAGGACAATGAATACCTTCAGCAAGTTTCTGTTGTAATGAATCGATCATTTAAGGAAAGATTCTGTGCACTCAAAGCAACATGTTGCTATTTTTATTGTGAAGTTGCGAAAGCTCATTAGAAAGTCAATCAATCCTAATTAGAAAGTCAAGCTTGTAAGAGGTCTTGAATTTTCTGCAATTTTGAACTTTTATTGGTGAACTTAAACTTTTATTTCGATTTTTCTATTAACAGAAAGTAATTCTAAAGGGAACCTTGCATCATTGCAGATAGAAACGTAAAGCATTTGAATTAAATGATGTTTAATTGTTGCATTTCATATTAAAGAGAAATGGCTGACGAGTTGAAAGTAAATATATATATACTAACTTCTTTAAAAGAATTGAAATTTTCAACAATTGTTAAATAAGTTTAATTATCAGGGTTTATTAAAACTAAATTTCTTATTTGTTCATCACTACCTAAAATATGTATACGTTGTATAGAAGCAATTTAATTGTAATTATTTGAAAAGAAAGTATTATTATTCAGCTGTGATGCCTACATGGGAAAATTTTGATTTTAAAAAGCCACAAAGTATTTTTGTTTTGAAATGTAGTTTATAGTATAGTTTTATAAAACAATCAATAGTTATTATTTCGTATCTCATAATATTGAGTGTAAGGGAAAGTTCTGTCGATTTTTTCCAAGGGAAAAATAAAAGTTTTTTAATTTTTTATTTAAAACTTTATCTAAAACAAATTTGTGTTGTTAGTTACGACCCACACATACATTGGGAAATGTATTGCCGTGACCCCGAAAACCAAGAGCATGGGAAAGCTATTGAATCCCTGGCCACTATGAGTTCTATCCCGAGGCACCTGCAGAAAGCCCTGGCTGTTGCTCGGTTTCGCATAACCACCGGACATGACTTCTTGGGAGTATAGTTCCACTTGCTTGGCCTGGCTGCTGAAGAGTCCTGCCCACCCTCGGCAATGCCAAAATGCATGGTGACCGCCTGCTCCAATGCACTGGACTCTAAAGATATCCGATTGACGACGTCGTCAGTCGATTCTGGGAGACTAGGCGTCAAATGGTCAAGAAGCCAAGCACGGGCGTTGGATAAATGAAGTTACAACTGTCTACCATCTTTCTTTGGTAGCTTATCTAACCCCTGGAAAAGAAGTCCTATTTTGGAGACAAAGTATGCTTCCACTGCCATTTGCCCCCCAAATAATTTATATACTCCTTTCTATCAAGAAATGAAAGTTCAAGTTCAATGACCTGAACAGATGACAGTCAGATGGTGCATTATTAGGAGTATATGCTGTCTGAGGTAAAGTTTCCCAACCCAACTCTACAGTTTTTTATGCGGTGTCTCTTGACAAGTGTAGTCTAGCTTTGTCTTGATGAAGAATCACACCCTTTTAGTTGGCCAAAAGATGGACATTTGTATTGAATTTATTCAAAACATCAAGTTACAAACAGTAACGACCGTTTCTTCTTCTTTCAGTAACTCATAGTGCACTACATCCTTGCTGTCTCACTAACAACACAACATAACCCTCTTTTGATGCACACAACTCTAACCACGTGTTTATACACTATCCAGTTTTCATCTCCAGTCACCAAGCGGTTCAAAAATGGTTTCTTTTGTGACGAGCAACTTTTGAAGAACGTATCGAAATTCTATCTATCACATTTTTTTCGCTTAATTTGTGTGGCACTCAAACAGAGAGATTGGACACTCTACAGAGCTTTTTAATGTAACCTAAAGCGGTAATATGATGAATTCCAAGTTTACAGCCAACTTCTGTAGAAGTTAACGTTGGATTTGTCCTGATCATACTGCGTAGCACTTTGTCACTGACATCTGTGATGGCTTTCCTTATTCGTTTGTTCAAAGAAAAATCATCCAAGCGAAATTTCACAAGTCATCTTTGGCATGTTCAAGCTTTTATTGCTCCTTCTCCAGACAAATTACACGTTTCTTTTTGCTCCATCGCGTTATTCCCATCTTGGAACTCGAAATACATACAATGTCTTAAGTGTATTTTTTCAATTCCTACAATTAGCTGGCAGTCTCTATTTATTTATTTATTTATTTATCTTCGTGGAATTTTTAATTGTTAACAAAATACATTTTACAGCGCTCAATTGAGCTGAAATTTTATATGCATGATTATTTTGGATGACAATATAATTATTTAGGTATAATTAATAAAAATTAATTGATTAAAAATAATTATTTAAAGAATTACAAATACAGCCACGTTGGCATCATTTTTGGCAACTCGTGTTAAAACTTGAAAAGTTTTTTTTTCCTCATGTTTTAAAACATTCAGTCGAACAGAAATTTTATAGACACGATTGTTTTGGATGACAATATGATACTTTACTGATAATGAATAAAAATTAATTACCACTTAATGTTGTGATTCTGTTATATGTGTATACATATTTATATTGGTTGTAATTATTTAATAAAAAGTAGCTAAAATAAATTTTTCTTGGTTTAAGTAGGAATTGACTTAAAATTTTTTTATATTACTTTTCTTCACTCGTGTTGACAAAAAATGTGCATAAATCATCAATAGTATACTAATATAACTTTTTAAACCGGTTTCAATTGGATCTGAATTCTTTCTAAGGATCTAGAATGCCTAGAAGTGCACATGTTGAAAAACGACAGAACTTTCCCTCATACTCAATAATATTTAGAAGATTATAATAGTGTGATTCAATTTGAATGGTAATAATAAGCTCTATTTTTAAATCTATTATTTGGAAGTATTAAAATCCATTTAATTGATTTTTTAACAATATGGTGGTAGTTATAATTGTGAACTGGTGACTGACAATGTTTCTGCAATGTCGTGAGTTTGAGTCCTAGGAACACTAAAGATGCAGAGTAAATGGGCTGATACGTGTTAATCTATCAAAGCTCAAGTTATTTATATTGGCGTGGAGTGCCAGTCCTGTACAAGGTTTTGAATTGTATTAATTAAGATTGAACTTACATAACCTATATACATTTAAAATTGATTCTAGATTCGAAATGTAATTTAACACAAGCGCACATACTATATGCTTTCAAAATACATTAAATTTCTTAAAATGAAGAAAATTAATTTTTTAAAATTTTTTATCAAAAACATTTTTAAATACATTGTGTAAAAGCATTCATTCAGTAGTTTTTTGACCGCAAGCAGACAAAATAATCTACAAGTCTTTGCCTCGTCATTTTTATAACAGATCGTGCCTCTCTTCACCATACACATTCTATTTATTTTTAAACGCATTTATGAAATTCGTGCAAGTGCATTTTATATGCTTTATAAATGCATGCTGAGAAACATTTAACGCTACACTCATTCTTTCTTTATAAAATACCGTTGTAACTTAAAATTAAAAAAGAATTTTATTTTAATTTGCGAATCAACATGTAACGAAATAATTCATTATTAGGCAAAATTGTTTCAATTTTGTTGGATTTGAAGTTTAAAGGAAAATGTTAAGATCAACGCTATGTTCAAGCTTTAACGATTAAATAACAAACTTTGAAATCGAAGCTATTAAGTCAATAGTTTTGCGTAAAATCTACGTTATATTTACAATTTATATGTAGAATTGTGACAAATGTAACTTTTCCACATTAAAATAAAAATTTACTGTTGAACTATTGAAAGTGTATGGTACATTTAAAGTTACATGGAATAATAAGAATGTCCGACATGAATAAAATACAATAAGTAAAGTAAACAAACATTTAAGGTATCCGACTACGTTCGGGACCGTGATTTTTCAAAAGCTTATAAATGGAGAATATTTATGATATTCAGTGTCACTTAGATTAGAAAGCGTATACAAAATATTTTAAGAATATTATTACAATAAAAAATTGTTTAAGTACAATATTTTGACAAAAAATGAACATAGAATGACCCATTTTTCAAAACAGTCTCATTTTATGAAAATGCTGCTATTATAATAATATTTTACCTGTGTATATCTCAAACCTCTATACAGAGGCTAAACTACAATTTTTGAAAAATATAGTCTTAGAAGTGGATTTATCCATATTTTACTACAACACACGGGAGAAATTTTAAGAAAAAAACGCCTACTTTTATTTCAGTTGGTGGTAACTCTGAAAATAACGTGAATTTTTCAAAATCCTAGTTCAGATTCTCTGGAGAAGTCTTTACTTTATATAAGACACACACACACACAAAATATTATTATTATAGAAGCATTTTTTATAAAAGGAGAACGTTTTAAAAAAAGGTTATTCTAAGTTAATTGTTTGCCAAAATATTGTATTTAAATATTTTGTTTTTCGTCATAATGGCCTTAAAGCTATTTTATACATGTATTCTAATCTAAGTAACACTAAATATCATGAAAATTATCCATTTATGCTCTTTTTTTAAAATCATGGTACCGAACGTAGTCAGATACCTTAACAGGAAGTATTAAAATACATTTGCAGCAATTAAAGCAAGTTTGCAAGAATTTAAGCAAATGATTAATCTTAAAGGCAAGTGATTAATTGAATACAAGTTTATTCTTAACATTCATTAAAAGAATTTTCGTTGACCCCAAGAAAATTAAAGAGTACTACAGGATAATTAAATCTCTTTTAGGGCTATCAATTAGAGGTTGCATAGCACTTTTCCTAATACATGCTTCTTTAATTGCACATGGAGATCTCGCGTGTAACGTCTCACGGAAATTTTAAGTATCCGGTAATTAATAAATTATTATAAGTATTTTTAAGAGTGTGAGCATATTTTTATTTCTGAGATTATGATTTTAAGTAGTCTTGTAAAATCTCACACATTCCAGAACCTTCAATCAATAATTATTATCGAAATCATACTACAATGCACAATAATTTGAAAATACAGTCGAACCTCTATTTTGCGAATTTTTCTATATAGCGAACTTTTCCTGGAAACCTGAACATTTCATGATTTTCTTCGTAAAATAGCCTCTCTATAGCGACTCTATAGCATTTTCTATATAACGAGCTTTTTCTTTTGTGATTCAATTTTTGTTCCCCCTTTTTTAAGGTATTTCTGAAAAAATTTCAAGTTATTCTCTCTTTAACGCATTTTATGGTGGTCATAAATCTTGACTGGTTTTATTAGATCCTAACTCGCCGAGAGCAATAGAGTTCTGGACTATTCATCCAAGAAGTGAAACCTTTAAACCCCATTGCCCAGTTCACTAGAAACATCTTCGATATTCTCTTTCACCCTGAGTGTAGTTGTCCCGTGTACCCGTGTTCTAATTATAAAATAATGTATGTTTAATATTACTTGAGTGCTTTAAATTATAAAAAATGTCCTTAAAATTCATTAATTTTAGTATAAAGTTATTTTCTTAATATTGAAAATACAGTGAATTCTTTGACATCCTTTTTTCTTGTTTTCCTTGCAGTTTTCTTTCTTTTTTGATGGGTAAGATATATAAAATAAACATATATTAATTTTAAAAAAGGTGTGAATAATTACTTTTTTAATGTATAGTGTTTACGAATTTAAAATTTGTTTTATGTGATTTATATATAAAGTATATTAAAAGATGAACCTCTATATAACGAATTTTCTGTTGACGAACTTTTTCCGGGATTTAGCGACTTCATTATATAGAGGTCCGACTGTACTTCAATTCTAATCACTCTTATACACTTAAACCATACCTGAAGATTAAAATATACCCAATAAAAATTTGTAAATGTGGTCGAATTAATATATAAAAACTAAAGTGTCTTACGATACACTTAAGACAGTACTTCTCAAACTTTCAATGTTTGCAACCCAATATTCAATCCTACTTTTCTCATTACGCCTCCCCTCCCCTCCTCCCACACACAATAGCAGTGTATTGAACTCGATAATTCTGTACTTTGACGCTAAAACTACAATACGATTTTAAACTCTTAAGTACCCCCGGCGTATATAAACGCTTCGCTCATCCATCTCGTTGATTGCCTCGGACGTATATACACGTCTTTCCGAAGTACGACCTTTTCTATGAACTGCTATTCATAAAATTATTCCGAAGGCTTTGGAATGCAATAAGGGGACATAAAAAGTGTTTGCGAAGGATTTACTTATTTCAGAGAATTTGCTTATTTTTCCTTTTCTTCCCCACCCCCCTCAATACATCAAATACGTGTGCCTACGCGGAAAACAGTGACTTTGGGAAGCGAATCGCGTAACTTTTAATCGGCAGTAAAAGGTTTGATTATAAACTATGTTAATTTTTGTATATAAATTTATATATGGCAAGCCCATGGGATTACTGGTAATTATTAAACTTGTTCTTTACTTAGTATTGTTAAATTAATTGTAAAATACGTTGTGCAGTACTGAAACATTTATAAGTGTATTATGTCAGTGTAAATGTGTATTTTATTTTTTATTATGTCAGAATATATTTTGTTTGCTTTCTTTCGAAATTAAAAATTTTTTTTAAAATAACCTTTTTTTTTTTGTTTTTTTCAATATGCTCTTTCCCCTCCTTCGAAAATTCCCTCATGCCTCAAAAGCTTTGAAAACTCGACTTAAAAAAAAAGATAAAAAATTAAGCTAATTTAGACCTACGATATCAAATAATATTGCTAACTTTTAAGCAAAAACCATATCAGAGTACTATGCATATATATATATACCGCATTTACTATAGTCTAAGCCGCCATCGATTCTAGGCCTCACCCCTAATTCTCTACACGTTTTTTGGGAAAAAGATAAAAAGTTGTGAGTGAAAGGGGCATCAATATCCGATACTTAAGAAATTTTATTAAAAAAAAAATTTAATGAGAAATAATTAATAGTTAGTAATGAATTCATTTTAGTAGTATTAAAAAGTGTTGTTTTCCGTGCCATCCAATGAATTCGCTATGCAACATTTTTTTTTAAGAATGTATTATAGAAGAATACAAAAGTGTTATTAAAGACTGTTGAGCTTCTACACGCAAAAATTATACTATTTTGTTTAACCCAACGACATATATTTGTTTCGTAAGTGTTAAATTTTCAGTGGCCGCTGCTACGTTTCCGTTTTTTCTGCATTTAAAATTGCCACCCTTTTCACACTTTGTGACAGGGCCTTACGGAATTTTCTATAAATCCTCTTGGGGAATCTTTGGGGCCAACAATTGAGTTATTTCGCAACCATCCCTCTCAAGAAGAAACCTTGATATGCAGATTAACTAGTATATATATAGTGGATGTTTAGTAATCGAGGAGAAGGAGAAGAAGCTGAGTTATACTGAAAGCAATGCTGTTACAGTAAGGATCGAAATTAAGAAGCGGGATTAAGGACAGACTTTAGTTATTCAAATAAATAAAGGAAGTTAGGATTCTCTAAATAACTTCGAGTAAAGTTATGCTATTAGGTTTTCATGCGTTTATTCATAAATGGTTTTGGCTACCATTATATCACTCTAGATTTTCCCTCTATAGTTGTCTTGTCTTTGATTATTGTATTTGGTAATAATAAATTGGATTTCTCGTGGTTAGCTTGGGTCATCAATCTTTACCTCCTGCAGATTTAGGTCGAGTAGATGAAGAGATGGCTTCCGCAGGCGGGTGGCCATCACAACTTTTCATAATAAACTCATCTTGGTGCCATCACCGATATCTTCGATGTTAAGGTGATTAAATAAGCGTATGCGAAAAATATTTCCTAAATACGAGCAGAGAACGATATATAGGATAGACTGGATACTGGAGATAAGATGAGGAGCAAGAAATATCATCGGTGGGTGATACTTTTTTTTTTCTTCTTGAAAGGGGTAGAAACACTATTCCTCCATTCAGTAAATGGTTTGCCTGCGATTCTAAGCCACATCAATCTTCACTAGCATTAACACTGGGAAAATAGTTCGGCTTAGATATATATATATTGTTAACGTAGATCCGGGTTCAAGGATTCTATGCAAAACAGTCACAAGGAAAAAATAACAGTTCTTTAAGAGTGATGCGAATTTATTATCAGAAATCCAACTCTTTAAATACAGGATTCACAAGCAATATTCACAGAGTAAATCTCAGAAGGTCTTCACACGTTAAAAGCAACCCAAACACAATTATCTGTTTTTTAAAATATACGCTTTAAAAAAATTTTTTCCCAAAAAGCACACCCGGGGCTAATCAAAAAAAATGCTTTTACCCCGCTAGTTAAATTCTTGCCCGATTGGTTGCGGCTGGCACTGCTCTTTTATAGATTTTGGGCAGAAATTTCCAAAAAAAAATCCACACGCGTCATAGTGGTGAAATTATGGAGAGACCCAAATTACTTTTTTAGAAGAACCCCTGGGGGGTCCCAAATTCGCCAAATTGGCGGCCAACCTGGTCGTTAAATATGATGTCAACTTGGCTCTGAAGTTTTCCCCAAAGTTCTCATTGAGTCGCCACTATAGCTTTAAGGAACGGCATTGCTTATAAATATTACAATTTTAGCATAAAATAAATATAACACAGAGTAATATAAATGCATTACACATCCAAATACAGATTATTTACACAAAATTTGTAACAATATAGTTGAAATAATACTATTTTTTGAAATATTTGAATGTTGAATTAATTCAGAATATCAAACAATGATGAGACCGGGGAGGTTCCCTATTTTAAAACCTTCAAAAAGAATAAAGGATTTTCGGACCCAAGGGAAACAAATAAAAAAAAATTTTAATCAAGTATTTTTTGCTATTATTTTTATTTATTTATTTTTAGAGGTGCTAAAACAAAAATTTCGAACCAAAGTTTCTTAATTTTAATAAAAAAACAATGGATGAAAAAAACTTAATCAATCTGATGACACTTTTTTTTAAAAAAAAAATTCTACCAGTTTTTTGCTTTGTATAAGAGTAAATAAAACATTAATACATAAAATTTTCTGTTATAAATAATACATTGGATAAACTTATACGGCTCAAACCATTTAATCCGACAAACTTTAAAAAAAAGCATTCCATATGTATTAACAGCTAATGCACATCTTGCATTTCATAGCACTACATACATTTCCTCTAATTATGCAAGATGTGAAAAGAGAGCAAAGTTATATTTCACCTGTTGATACTCTTCTTATATCATTGTTTGTGCTGCCATCTATGAACAAAATAATGAATTCTTAACATAAATGAAAATTTTGGTGCTGCCATCTGTTTTGGAAACACAAAACGAAAAGTAATATTTGAGGTTTTTCTTTTATCCCGGGAAATGCTTTTTTAAATTTTTCGTCCTGTATGTTAAGTATTTCATACGTTGAGTATCTTATTACTATAAACATCTTATTTAACAATATTATCTTTTGCAGGACAGGGTTAAATTAAAATAAAAATAAGGATATAAATGTTGAAGTAATGGGTTTTAAAAAAAATAATAAAAACTACTAAAAATCTCTACTTTTTATTATTTCAATATTCTTAAATCAACGGGGAAAAATTTTTTTTTAATATTTTGAAATATTTATGCAGTTTGAAGATATTCAAAGTTCCCAAATGAAAGAATTGACATCAAAAGCATCTAATTTATGAAAGCAATTTTATTCTTTCTATTTATTAATTATACTTTTAAGTTTGAAATTAATTATGAACGCACATTTAAAACATTTCGAGGTCCCCACGGAAATGTAACACTTCTTGAAAATGGATAACAATTTAAAATTTTTTAATATGTACCATATTTATTTTATTAATGTCCCTAAACAATTTTTCAGTCCGTAACAGGATACTCTCAGTCTAATAATGTATTTAATAGGTCAATAACGCGTTGCTCTTTTCATTATTCTAATCATTGAAATTTGAAAGAAATATTAAATTTATTACTTTCTTGAGCTTACTCCTTACATTTAATGTATTGTCAGGGGTTTTATTCATGTATAAAATTATTTGTTTGGGGAAAAAAAAGACATTAAATGTTTCTTTCCCAAAGATTTTTATAATCACATTGTATATATATATATACTATGTACACTTAATTTTAAATGTAATGATTCAAAAAAAAAATATTGCATGAAAAAAACTGCAGTAAATCATAATGACGTAAATAAAGAGTTAAATCACAACGAAATAAGCGGGGAATCCCAAAGATGACAGAGAAAAAAACCTGAAAAACAGTCTGCAGCCAACAAAAAGTATACAAAGAAAAATGAATAACATTATTGAAAAAGAATTAAAGTAATTCAACATCTATGAATGATTACATGTTTTATTTAATTTTTGGTCCAAATATGAGGGTAACACGATAGTGATGAACTTAAGTTTAGTAAATGAATACTTATTATATAATTTTTGGCACAGATAAAATCAACAAACTAAAATTAATTACGAGGTAAAAAAAATTATCATTCCCTTCTTACGAATTTTGAAAAATACTATGCTCGATTGAAGAATAAGTTACATTCAAAGGGTTCGTATCCGCATTGAATGTTCTGTATAGAAGTCGTATTTCTTGCTATTCTTTTTTTTTTTTCTTTCATTAAACATGATATCGATGTATTCCTCTCTACTCAAACCCTTATTTAATTTTTAGAAGTGACTGAGTCAGGTTCATTTGTTTTTATTTCTTAGTATACTCGTATATAGACACCTCTTCACTTATACACAGCGACTCACCTACTTTACTAGTGGTACAAAATTTTTAAAAAAATATTGACTTTAAATTGAATTTCTTGAAATATATTAAGCTAGAAGTGAAACAAATGACCAATATAAAACATAAGATTAGGTGTCAATTACTGCAACTTAGTGTTGCGAAGATAGCCAAATGGTTGTGATCATGAACTCGTGATGAAAGCGTTGCAGGTTCGAGTCCTGGTGCCTCTGAAGTCCCACTTTGTAGAGGGGGCCGATGCATGCTAAATCTGTCGAGACTCAAAATGGTGGCGTGGTAGTTTGGAGAGGATAGTGCCAGCTCAGATGTGGTTCTTTTGGGGACTTGATCCCTGGTTCAAAAAATTTTGAGGGGCCCGGGCCCCTAAAAAACCTTGTGTTGCTTTATAATTTAGATGCCCACAAAACTCTCACCACTTTATTTTGGGAAAAAGAAAAATGCTTTTTTGGGTGCGCGCATCAAATTCCGCCCATCGTTTATTTCTACTTCCTTGCAATTTTCTTATTATTTGAGGTAATTCTTAGCAGCGTAGAAGGAAATTCAAAAGTAAACATTTAAAAAATGTAACTACCAACACATTTAGGAGAACGAATGAATTTCTATTGATAATAACACTGATATAATTTCCAAGAGCCTGTGTGTATGTGTGTGTGTGTGTTTGTTTGTTTGTGTGTGTGTGAGAGAGAGAGAGATTTATAGATAGAACACCATAGCAAGGTCGTTCAAGAGATCCAATATTCCTCTTTTAGTGCGAAATATGATAACAATGCAACAACTTTGCAGCTATCACAATGGTTTTATGGGACTGAGATTCAAAGGCTTCTATTTATAAAAGGAGATATGAAGCGGTCTCTTTGCAAGATCTAATGTTTACATTCCAATCCTTTTAGCGCACAGAAGAGCCTGCTTAGTGTGTTGTATATAAGATAGACAAATGGACAAGAAACACATGGGGATCATTAAAATACACCAATCACATTTCTCTTACATAGGTAGAATTACATGACACAGGGGGAATATCATCATTTACAAAAGAACATTTGGAAGACGCTCAGAAGATACTGTGATATTCGACCAAAGAACAAACCTGAAGATGTCTCAAAATGGGAAGTTAGACGTTGTGACGAATCTATACGCGTCCTCTAACTAATCATCTTGGGGATCTTGGGCTAGCATTCACGTTTAATTCACAGCCATCCCTCTCGAGAAGAAACCATGATATTCAGATTAGTTCGACTTATATAAAGTCAGAGTTTTGTAATTATAGTAGAAGGTGGTAGGAAGCGGCTATATTCACTACGCAGGTGAGATTGAACAAGGTTTAATTTCACATGTGAAGATTAACAGTGGTATTTGCCACTGAGTTGAATTAGTGTGGATTTGAGGTTAGTAATCAACGATAGATTAGGTTGAGTTAAATAAGTTATTCGCGCATATTTGCTTAATAGTCATTGCTTTCTCCGAGCTACCCCTTTGACATTCACATAGAGAATAGGTTTGCTGTGGGTTAAGTGTTTAACTGAATAAATAATTGTGATTATTAAAGTTTCTGGTTCTGCTTTCATACCTCCTACACCCTTAGGTAGGCAAGACGGTGAAGGAGAAACTTCAGGTGTAAGTCGCTCACAACGTAAAAAATTTTTTAAGAAAAGTATCCCGAATCTCTTATACATGAGACAAAGTTTTTAAATAAACAAAGAATTTTGAATCATTCAATTTTCTAAAATTCATGGAATGAAAATTTCTGTAATGTAGTTTTGGGAACTGTAAAAAACATTCTCCCCAAAAACGTTATGACACTGTATTTTTCTTTATTTCAGTGATTGATAAATTTTATATAAGTTTAAAATTAAAATTATATATATATGAATTTCTTTAATTTTCCTTTAATATGATACAATAACTTTTCCTATGTCACATAAAATAGTTAACGAAACGCAGTATTAGAGTAATGAAATATACTGGCTGCTTTCAGATAATTTGGTAACGTTCCAACTTTTCGTTTATTACTTTGGGTTGAAAAGGATACATGTTGGCATACTTTTTTCCAAATGGAATTGCCACAGAGTTTCTAAATGGAACAATATACAGAGCTTCATTATATACACATTTTAGTCTTAACACGAAACAATTTTATGACTAAAAAAACTTTTATTTTTTTTTTCCTTCAATATTGATTTTAAAAAA
>BMAV01014987.1:0-71975 GCA_019973955.1 Trichonephila inaurata madagascariensis
TTCTTTTGGCCTGGAAGTTTCGTTTTTCTGTAATGCTTGAATTCAGAATACTTATATTGGAATCAATTAAAGCATCCGCTGAGGGCTTACTTTTAGATACATTATTTTCAATACTATTCCATCTCTTCGAAATATTATTTCTCATAGCAACCTGGAATGTTTTGGCCATGGCATTTTCTCAACAGGAAAAAATTAATGATAAAGCTTCTAAGTTATATAAACTATTTTTTAAAACAAAAATTAGCTTTAAAATCAATTTTAATTAAGAAACTGTGAGAGCTAAAAACCTGACAACTGACATTTCGTAAGTTTTTGTATAGATAATTTGGTAAAAAGGTCATTTAAATATTTGTTTGTCACTTTAAACCTAATCATTACAGAATTTGTACTTCTAAATGTCTTTGAACAATTTAAAAACTATCCGCTAGCATCTTAAGCACGAGGTTATTTTGTGACATTATTCCTTTCGCTACTTTATCTTATTTTTCGCTACTTTATACTACTGTACAAGGCACTGATTGGTTAATATGATTTTAGGTTTTAATGCTTTTAAATACTCAATCTAAATAATTCCTATAATTTTTGAAGTCATTTTAGTTTTTCAAATCCTACTATTAGCTCACTCTCTCTCGCTATATTTATTTATTTATTTATTTTGGTGGAATTTTCAATCGTTAATAAAATACATTTTAAAGAGCTCAATTGAGCTGAAATTTTATATACATGATTATTTCGGATGACAATACAGTAATTCAATTATAATTAATAAAAATTAATTGATTAAAACTAATTGTTCAAATAATTACAAATACAGCCACGTTGGCATCACTTTTGGCGACTTAGTGCCAATTATGATGACTTGTTTTTAAAACTTGAAAAGGTTTTTCTCTCACCTTTTAAAGTATCCAGTTGAACTGAAATTTTATATACACGATGGTTTTATGGTACATACTTTGTTAATTAATAAAAATTAATTACCTCTTAATGTCGTGATACTATCATATGTATATACATATTTATATTAATTGTAACTATTTAATAAAAAGTAGCTAAAATAAAAAATTTCTTTGTTGATGTAAGTAGGAATTGACTTAAATTTTTTTTTTATAGTACTTGTTTTGTACAGATGTTAAATTTTAAGCCGATAAACAGAAAAATCGATATATTTATGAATAAGTTGAATTACTTAAGGCCACTATTCTATAGCTATTTACAAACACATTGCAAATTTCGCGGAATTGTTCATAGATTCTTTCTTTTTCAACCTATCAGAAAGATAAAAAAAAGCCAAGTTTAAGAAAATCTAATTAGTAAATAGAACACAACAACAACAACAACAAAAGTAAATTTCAGTGGCGTAACAGCCCATGAGGGCCAAGGTCTGGTGACCTTAGGTGTTGAGGTGCATGAACAAATTTTCCGTTCAGGTGGTCAGTCTGACGGGAAACCCCTAGAGTTTAGTTCCCCCAAGCAAGCTTGGTACTCATTTATGCACCCACTGAGGGATGAAAGCCTGAGTTGACCTTTTTCAACCCAGGGTTTGAATCCTCGTCCTGTGGCGTGGAAGCGTGATACGTTCCCTCTCAACCACTGGCCGATAGTAAATAGAATCTAATTAAAAAAACTGTGACGGCTCACGTGTCCTTTCTCTAACATAACCTCTGTGTTCTTTGACGGCCACGATTAATGGCAAATCTTTTCCAACCCAAATCCAAGAAGCGAAACGAAGGATAGATGCAAATAAAAATAACCTTTAAAAGGACCAGAAGTTTTAGTAAACGCGATGGCAATTTAAGAAAGTTCAGAAAAGATAGAAGGGAAATTGACGGCCTACCTAAGAATCAAGGAAATCTGCCATTCATTCAAGGTACATACCATTGTACGCGAGCCTAGATGAATATCTGAAGTGATTGGGTAGTTGCTTGGGAATTAGGTAGGAAAGATTATATTCTGAATGCGAATATATTATTAAGATTGAGAGTAGGCGGATATATATAATTATATAGATAAGTGATCCAATTGCGCGATCTGTGTTAACTACGGCTACGTGTTTTGGTTTATTCTCACTTAATATAAGTTTTTTCGATATATAAGTAATTTAAGTTAAACTCTTAATAAAGTCATATTAAAATTCTAAAATGTCTATCATTTTCAGAATCCCACACCTCTAACTTACGCTGAAACCCCACGATATGGTCGATGAAGATCGACTATATCACAAAACGATTAAAAATTTAGTTATTAAATTACAAAATATTTTAGAGGCTAAATTTTTTTCCTATAGAAAATACGATATTAAAGAAGTCTTCGACTATCATTCAAAACTGTCACTTAAATGTCCACACAAAAATAAAAATGTACAGAAACATTTTTAAGTATTTGCTAATGAATAAATAACATGATAGTTTTGCTATTAAAGTTATTGAAATTTCTTTAAATTTTATTTACAAATTATAAAAAATCTGTCAATTGTAGATTACATTGGGATATCGCAACATTTCCAAATGATTTTGAGTATATATTACCTCCTAAGAAAATATTCCAAATTTCGGAAGTGGGTAAGTGGCATGTTGGAATCCGAAGCTTGATCAACTCATCGGTGAAGGAGATGTTCATCGAGGTAATCTCTCACGTTGGCCGACCCAGTGTGGTGGCGCACCATCCAATTGGAGAACGTTGTCATTGTCCTGCAACTGTAGCATCAACCAAAGTGTTAACATATCCAAAAAAGTGGCTCCCGTGACAGCTTTCTAATTTAAAGTACACCAAAAGCCTTTTTAACTGCAGACGTCACAATTTCGACATGCTAGTCACATGACAAGCATGCTATTGTCTACGTCACTTCCCTCATGTGTGAGATACAAACCTTAAGAGCGCATCTATCTACCTTATGGTTAGCTGAGGTGGTGCGTGTTTTTGTAATTGTTTTACAGCACCTGATATATAGGGTGACTCATAAAGAGGTATAAAATACCTCTTTATGAGTCACCCTATATATCAGGGGTGGGCAGACTTTTCCAGGGTACGGCCTACTTCTAATTTTTTCAAGGTGTTGCGGTCCACCCAGTGTTAGTGACGCACGCAAGGGGGGAGGGGTCCATGGGTCCGGACCCTCCCTCATAGCTCTTGAATTTTTTTTTTCCCGATTGATTAAAACCACGTAAAAAGGGAAAGTAAAATGTATAGGTATCCGACTACGTTCTCAGCAATGATTTTTGCGCATAAATGTATATTTCTTTTTATTAGTAGTGTCATTTTTTTTTAGAATACATGTATAAGTTTTTAGGACATATGAAAAACTTACAAATACAATATTTTGGCAAAAAATACTTAGAATAACTTTTTTTCAAATGTTTCCTTGTAAAATGCTTCTATTGATTAATATTTTGCCTGTATATAGCTCGACCTCTGGGGACCGAGGCTCAGCTAGATATTTTTAAAAATTCAAAATTTTTTTCAGTTACAACCATTTGAAATAATTATCGGCGTATTTTTTAAAATTTCCCTTATGTTTTCGTAAAACTGGAAAAAAACCGACTTAAATTTGGGCTTTTTAAAAAATTTTTGCATTTTTGTGCGAGGTCTGAGCTGAATACAGGCAAAATATTAATACCCATTTTCAAAACAATTTGGAAAAATTACCTAGGAAATTTTGCCAAAATTTTTAAAAATAATTTTCCCAATCCCTAACCATGTATTCAAATCTAAATTACACAAAAAATATCATAAATTTTCAATACCCCATTTGCACGCTTTGCAGAATAAAAGGTTTTAAGAAAATTTCCTTAAAGCCTTTTTTTAAATATTTTTTTGGTTAATGTTAATTATTTATTCATAAAATTTTTTTATTTTTGGGGAAAAATCGACAAAACCCAAAAAAAATATGATTGGGGGGGTATGATAACGAGAAGGGTAATTTTTCGACCCTCACCCCCCACTTCTTGAAAAATTCTTGTGTGCGCCACTGCCCAATGTCGAAGGTGTGGGTGGGGTTTGGGGAAAAAAAGGTTATCTTTATAACTTAATAATAAATACGGGGGATAGTACTTTAAAACCGTAACAACTCTTTTTTAAAAAACCCCGTTTAAACCAAAACGGAAGATACACAATAATAATAGTAAATAATATCAAATGATGCATTTTTGGAAACAATTCAAAAAAACATTAAAAATAAAAAAATTTTTTTTCTAAGGTTGGTTTTTGTTTTTTGTAGTCAGGAAAGGAAATTTTGTTTGCGTACTTTTTTTAATCTTGAATTCTCCACAATAAAATTTTAATAGCTTCAATCTTCAGGCGGTCACCCCAAAATGTCTTGGCAATCCACCGGTCGATCGCGATCGACGTAAAGCCCACCCCGGCTACATATTTATAAAGACAGATTAAGAGGCTTGCCCGTAACTATGCAATTATTTGATTTATTATTATTTACAAACGAAATAAGAGCTCCCAAAAATAATTTTTTTTTTGATTACTTATGTTATTTTAAAATGAAAATAACTTTTATGACGTTTCATTTTGAAATAAGATAACCCTTCAATTCTAAAATAAAGTTTCCGTAGAATACATAATTTTCGTGGACATTATATTAGAAATCTACATATATATGCAGGATTACCACCGAAGTCCTGCTCCTACCCCAACTTAATTTAAGAACGGTGACAGCAACCTTGTGTATCATGTAACTACTAATGAATACATGCTATATTTTGGGCAAAATACTACTGTAACCTCATGTGGATTCACGGCTTATTTAGGCGCACAGCCAGCACAGGAAACTTTATAAGGTATGTTTTCTTCTATATATATTGGGATTGTATACAATTACTAAAGTTAAGTCCCAAAATGTTTGGGTGACAAAAATTTGTGAAAAAATAGGAAAATTAAAATTAAAATTACAAATCTTTGTGAAACTGCTCGAAATGTTCCTCGGAACAAAAAGCTTTCTCGCATGCGATACATAAGTGCAGCGTTTCTCAAACTGTGGGGCGCGCCCCCCTTAGGGAAGGTGACAATTCTACAAGGGGGCCGCGAGCATACTGAAATGTCGAGAACAAAAGACTATTTATAAAAAAATTATTAATTTACTGAAAGTAAACAAACAAAATACATTCTGACATAATAAAAAAATAAAATACACATTTACACTTATAAATATATCAGTGCCACACAATGTATTTTATAATTAATTTAACAATACTAAGTTAAAAATAAGTTTATTAATTACCAGTGACCCTATGGGCTTGCCATACATATAATTTAAAACAAAAATTAAAACTTATCTTAAAATTTTTTGTACGGTTTATAATTAAACCTTGACTGCCGATCAAAAGTTTCGCGATTCGCTTCCAAATGCCAACCTTTCTCCACGTTGACACGCGTATATGATGTATTGGGGGAGGGGGGAGGGAATAAAGAAGTAAAAATAATCTGGAATAAGTAAATCCTTCGCAAACATTGTCAAGGTCATTTTATTGCATTCCAAAATCTTCGGAATAATTTTACGGATAGCAGTGCACAGAAAAGATTGTACTTCAGAAAGACGTATATATACGTCTGGAGAAATAAATGTTTTGGCTTTGCAAGACGTTTATATACACCGGGGGTTATCTAAAAGGTTAAAGTCATATCGTATTTCTTACGTCAAAGTATAGTATTATTGAATTCAGTACATTGTTATTGTATGGGGGGCGCAATGAAAATTATGATTGAATATTGGGTCGCTAGTATTGCAACTTTGAGAAGCACTGCATAAGTGTCTTGTCATTCTCGTTTCATTTCTTCAACTTCTTCATCCCAAGTAGATAAATTCGTATTAGAGTGACTGTCGTATTCATCTGTTTCCGGCCAATATTCTCATTCAGTATCACTTTCGTTATCCATATTGGCAAGAAAAAGTAAATATAAGCAACAAAAATTGTTGTACAAACTTTAGAAAGCGAAACAAAACACGAACGAACGTGAGCCTTAATCAGCGTCAAAAGGAAAAATGAAATGCACGTCAAGATATCCCTAAAAATCTGGGATTTCCGGGGATACTAGAAAGAGCAGCCTGGTACGGAAGGGGTTAACGTGGTGTCAAAGTATTTAAAACTACTATGCGCTACTAGGCGAGGTTAGTTAAAGATCCACTCGGTGGAAAACACAGCAGAATCAGTAATCCTATCACGATAAAGGTTGTGACGGGTCTTTACGCGACCTTCACCAACTAATCCTCTTGGGGAATCTTTGCGCTAGCATTCGCGTTTAATTCACAGCCATCCCTCTCAAGAAGAAACCCTGATATGCAAATTAGTTTTAGATAAGCAAAAAAGTTAGGATCTGGTAATTATAAGGCAGAAGGGTCGGAGCATCTGTTTCAGCGTTACTAAGGTGAGATTTAGGGTTTACGCAACTTGTGTGTGTGTGACTTAAGGACGGAGTTTTGCTACTATATTAAATTAGGGGATTAGGAATTGATAGGTTAGGATTGATTAAGGTTAAATTAATCTGTTTGCTTGCGCTTATTCACTTAGGGTTGTTGATTTCTTTATATCACTTCTAGGGCTTCCTTTTGTGATTTACTTTGTGGTTGATTAGTGTGATTGAATAATAATAATAAATTAGATTTATCATGAAAGTTTCTGGTCATGCTTTATTCCCTCCAACATCTTTAGGTAGGCAGGACGGTGAGGAAGCGACTTCAGGGGGAAGTAGCTTACAAGGTACGACTCATTGAAAAAAGTTAATTACGAAGTCGTAAAACATCTTCAATTGAGAGAAAAAAAAAGAACACCTTGTGGCAGCGTTTCTCTAATTGTGGGTGTGATAACTCTACGAGGGGCGCGAGCATATTAAAAAGTTGAAAACAAAAGACTAATTTAGAAATTTATTAATTTACTGTAAGTAACAAACAAAATGCATTCTGACATGATAAAAAAATAAAATACACATTTACATTGATACAATACACTTATATACTCTTCCTTGCCTCCATTTTTTTTTGCCACGTGTTTAGAAATTGGATTAAAGGGTATCCGACACGTTCGGAACCGTGATTTTAAAGGTGTATAAATGGAAAATTTTCATGATTTAGTGTCATTGATTAGAATAATGTATAAAATTGTTTTAAAGGCATTTTGACACAAAACATTATTTAATCAATATATTTTGGCAAAATTAACTTAGAATAATCTTTTTCAAAAGCTGCTTTTGTGAAAAATGCTTTTATTATTTTTAATTTTTTGCCTGTATATAGCTCAGACCTCTTTACAGAGGCTCAACACTATGATTTTTGAAAAATTCACATTATTTTCAGAGTTACCACCATTTGAAATAATTATTGGCGTTTTTTTCTTAAAATTGTTCCTTTCTGTTGTCGTAAAATATGGATAAATCCACTTCTAAGTTATATATTTCAAAAATTCTAGTTGAGCCTCTATAGAAAGGTCTGGGCTATATACAGGCAAAACATTATTATAATAGATGCATTTTTCACAAAAGGAGAACATTTTGAAAAAAGGTTATTCTAAGTTAAATTTTTGCCAAAATATTGTATTTAAATAAATTTCTTTTGTCAAAATGTCCTTAAAACAATTGTATACATGTATTCTAATCTAAGTGACACTAAATATCATAAAAATTATCCATTTATGCGCTTTCGCAAAATCACGGTTCCGAACATCGTCGGATACCTTAACAAACGTACATTTTGCATGCTCTGTTAGCTTTATCGTGTGCCTTGTCTTTTTTTATTAAATCGTGAAGGCTTCACAATTTTGTAATTAACCCCTTTTTTTCCGTATCTCTCATCACTTTGAGGTAGGAACGCCAATTATTCCGCTTACCACAATTTTGGCATAGTAGTTGATCTCACCTTGCAGTTTATAGTCAATTTAAGGTGCCTGACTAGTGCAAAAACGCCCATTTTGATGAAAATGACGAAATGTTTCTTACTTCGGATTTTTTATATAGTTGAATTTTCTACTTTCTAAAAGTACTCTTTTGCTTGTACTTCAATTATTTACGAAGTTATAGCTATTTTTATGCCAAGTGAGAGCAGCAAAAATGAACCGTAAATTAGATATCGAAAAAGCAGGTATATGCATTTTACATGTATTTACACTTTTTTGGTGTTTGATTGAATTCTTTTAAAAAATATTAATTTAGGTAAAGTAATAAGGGAAAATATGGTGATATTTTTTTTTTTAAAAAAATGGTTTATTAGTTTTTAGCAAAATTAGTCAAATAAATTCGTACATTTGTTGTCATTTTTCGATTTTCTTACGCCCTTGCATCCCGATATTTTCATGTATTTAACTTCTTTTTTTTTGTTGATATTTTTGATTGAAAACTGTTTTTTTTAAAGACAAAATATTAATTAATTATGCCTAGAGCAAGTTCTGGGAGGTTTAAGAAGCGCCAATTTAACAGAAATCGCTTCATAATTGGTGCTTGAAGTAATGAGAATGTTGACGCAGTTAACCAAAATAATACCGAGTCAGATGAAGACAAAAAGTTTAAAAGGGTTTCGAAATTTACCAAGAAAACCTTTTTCAGTAACATTTTATGGAATATTTTACTTAAAGATACAATTATTAAACTTAAAACATTTCGTTTAGGGCAATGTTAACGTGAATTCCTTTTAATTTGTGACATACTGGTTTATTATCAATAATTAAAAATGCAAATACATCCTTTCCTAAGGTTTTTGCATGGATTTGTAAAATTTGATCTGGAACGCTTTTTAACCTCTGCGAGGCATCTCTTAGAATTAAGAAAATTCTCTCAGAAAAAAAAGAAAAGAGGCATAGAAAACAAAACTATTAACGATGAAAAAAAGGCAAAGTGTATTTATATGGAGGGCTGATTAAAAGCTGTTCTTCATAGGATTTTTATTATAATTTCTTATAACCTTTGTAATAAGCAATATTTCTTTAAAAAAAGAAATTTTCGTGAATATTCCCTGATAAAGAACACATATATTTTATATTACAATTTTTTTAAGCTCTAAAACACTTAGGGAAATATAAACCTGTTTTTCTATGTATAATTGTTATTTTTTAATGTAATGAAGTTTTTCCAGGGTGCATTTTACGTTTCTAAGTTGTATTTAAAAAAAAACTATATATTTAGACGTTAAGAAAACTTTTTTGACTATAAAATTGGTAACAAAATTAAAAAAAAAAAATTTGAAACAAATATGTAATACTAATATGTGCTTATAAAAGGTTGATTCTTCTGATATGAAGAGGTTTTAGGTTGTGTGTTTAGCTGTATAATTTCTTAAGATTTTGATTTTAAATCTTTAAATGCGTTTTTCTCCGAAACAGACTTTTCTATATTTTATTGCACGGTAAACATGATATCTGAAAGGTTTTTGAGATAATTGCCTGAAATTTTGCATCATTGTTTATTATTATAGTAAGCATGATGTGAAATACAGTATAAGAAAAAAAAACATATTTACCTTTTCTATGATTGTTTTTCTATGTGATAAATGCAAAACTTTTGAAAAATTTGCACTTTTTAACCCTTAATTTTGTGATGACTTGAAATTATTCAAAGATGATTGTTCAATACATAGACAATTGCTTTCGAATGAAATTCTAAAAGCGTTTTTGTATTTTATGCATTAGGATTTATTTTATAGTGTTTGTGCGTGATGTGCAAAAAATGCCTAATTTTAATCTAAAATTGTTTATTTTCTTAAAAGAATATACTGGAAAAAAATTTTCTGTGTTATTTTTATAAATTTTCAGTTATAATCAAACAAAAAATGAGTTTAAATATGAAGTTTCAGCAATATTTAAAAAAAAAATGTCCCCGCAACTAGTCAGGTACTTTAACAATTTTTAATACCTACACAAAAGGGCAAAAAGGGTTATATCTTCAACTCTCTCCTCTTCCACCTTTCCCTTTTAGGAATTATACTGTAATGGGTCTATCGGGGCTAACCTTTAATAATCCTCTTAGGGTGAAATTATTCTTTTTAACTGTAAGTGCTTTTTGAAAACTTTTCTTCGAAGAAGAAGACTTGATTTATTTAAATGAGTTGTTCTATTTAAGCGTTGGCATTTAGGTGCGCGATGTTAGTTAACGGATAATCGTTGGATGGTCTATAGCTGATAATTGGAGATTAAAAGTGAGGAAAATGGTGAACTAGATTTGCGACCGGAGATCGTATAATTAAGAAAGATTTTTGCAGTGAATTCTAGCATGGAAGTCACGACTGCTCCTAAAAAAAAAGTAAGTTGAGTAAATTATACTTATATGTTAGTAACCTTAAGATATCCGACTACGTTCGGAACCGTGATTTTAAAAAAGCTTATAAATGGATAATTTTCGTGATTTTTAGTGTCACTTAGATTAGAATACATATATAAAATGGTTTTAAGGACATTTTGATAAAATTTTTTTTATTTAAATACAATATTTCAGCAAGAAATTAACTTAGAATAAACTTATTTCAAAATGTTCTCCACTTGTGAAAAATGCTTCTATTATAATAATATTTTGCCTGTATATAGCTCAGACCTCTGTACAGAGGTTCAACTATGATGTTTGAAAAATTCACATTATTTTCAAAGTTACAACCTATTGAAATAATTATCGGCTTTTTTTTCTTAAAATTTCTCCCCTCTGTTGTCGTAAAGCATGGATAAACCCACTTCTAAGATATATATTTTAAAAATTCTAGTTGAGCCTTTGTACAGAGGTCTGAGCTATATACAGGCAAAATATTATTATAATAGAAGCATTTTTCACCAAAGAAAAATATTTTGAAAATGGGTCATTCTATGCTCATTTTTTGTCAAAATATTGTACTTAAATGATTTTTTATTGTAATACTATTCTTAAAACAATTTTATATACATTTTCCAATCTAAGGGATACTAAATATCATAAACATTATCCATTTATAGCTTTTGCAAAATCACGGTTTCGAACGTAGTCGGATACCTTAAGCCGTACGATTGCTCTTCCAATTATTTACAAAGTTCCTTTTCTACCTTTAGTTGGGTTGATTAAGTAGAGAGATAAATAAATTGAATTTAAAACTTGCTATAACTGATCTTTTTGCTTGAACCCCAAACACCAAGAACTTCTAATAGGTTACTTCAATACTCACTGAAAATATCTCAAAATGTGGTAAAGTGGAGGGTGCCTTCCACTCACCATTGGTACGTGAGTAATACACTCGGTCTGCTTCTAGCCCTCGAGTGTGGCAGAATCTCCCAGATTGCACTCTGAAGTTTTGCCATCAAGGGCCACTCGTACTCAAAGAACAAAAAGATCTTCTTCATCTGGGCAAATGTCAGGCTATTCAAGCTTCTTCCGAGCACATAATGAGTTGTATGGATCTCTTTAGAAAAGTAGATACGATCCCTTCTTTTTCGATTTTTTAGAACAACGGTCTAACGGACCTTACCCAATTTGTCAGCTTGGATTAGCAATAACACAAGACGTTTAAGGCAGAAATTGCTTGCCTTGCTCAAATTACGATGGAAAAAATGGCTCGAAACGGGGCTGTTCTAAAACAACTCTAGACTTAACATATAACACTCATATTCTGCCCGCTCATTACTTACTGTTGCTAGCTTTTGGTTGCGGCATCTAAACAGGGAATTAGTATCCTAGAAATGTTCCACAATCGAGCATTACGGCTAATTACGGGCGTAAAATCAACCCCCTTAAAATCTGTTAAATGAAAAACGGGTTTGTTAAGGGAAAAATTAAAACCAAAATGCCCATCTTTTTGGGAATGATTCTCTTCTTACCAAAAGAGAAATTTTAAAGTAACAGAGGTTTCCTTTAGAAAATTTAAAAGGCTCTTAAAATTTGGAAATTTTTCGTTTCGAACCAGAACATCTTATAAAATCTTCCTCCCGACTAAAAATAATTTTGCGTTTTTCCACGACAATCCACGAAGCCCAAAAAAATGATGCCAAATCCTAAGGATTTTTCTTTGGAGACTTTAATACCTTATAACCGAGAATGAATGGCTATTGTTTTAAGGGCAGTTCAATTTTTAAAATAAAGTAATGCAGGTGCTGGAGTTTACTGCGACCAATTTTCCTTCTATAAATAAAAAGGTCACTCACTTTTTTGGGGGGCCGATATTGCAGCTGTATCATTGCCTTTTTTTCTTTTCACAATTTTTAAAAAAGGGTAGTTATTTTAAAAAAATTTAAATGGCCCTCCAAGCAATATCTTTCGTAGAGGCACCTATATCAGAAAATATTCTCAATTGTCAACAGTTAATTGGGGATTTACTTCAATGTTACATAGATATTGCCATGAAATGAATTCCATAGAACTGTGGCATTGATGGGTTAAAAAAGCCGATTGCTTTCAAGAGAAAAGGGAAAAATATTCAAACTTCTAACAATAGAGTTCCTTACTTGTGTAAAAAACCATAAAAAAGTACTAAAAGAAACCTTTTGGTGAAACAACCAGTGAATAAAAAGGGGGACAGCAAACTTCTTGATATTCAAATTGGGCCCCAGATAGAGTTGGGGTGATTTCGAATACCAAATTCCCGACTGCCTATCCCAAAATTTAAATCCCAAAATCATTACCAAAAAACCCTGTGTAGACGTGCACTCCAAGAAGAAATGGTTTTCCATTTTTTCCCCTGCCGTGCACTCAAATTTGAATCAAAGGGGGCGAAAATTCAGGCGGGAAAACAAAATGTGTGATTTATAGACTATACTGTAGACGTTTTTCTTTTGTTTCTTGTTATTTGTTAATCTTCTCTGTTTCTTATTTTGCTTGCAATTGTCTTGTAATCCACCATTGCAAATAAAAAAAACCACTCGTATCCAGAATTAAAGATAAGTATAAAGGTTTCCCAAAAATTTAAGGGGAAAAAGATGTTTTCATAAAATCAATTAAAACTAATCAACTATTTGCCGTGTTGTCACGAAATTTGGCACGGAGACATATTACAATGAATTAAGATAGAAGTCATAACAAAAAATGGAATTTTGAAACAATTATTTTTCCGTGTTCGGTATAAACGTACTGTCACCTGCATGGTGCTTTCCCAAAACTAAGGCCTCAAGGGGCCTCTACCCATTGCCACATGAATTTCAGGGCCTGATCCGACTTTTCAGACAGTGGAAAAAAAAACAACAAAAAAACACGTATTCCTGTTAAAAATCTGCCTATTTGGATATGTGCTGTGAACTGCATGCAAACCTCACAAAAAGATGCCCTGTTTATGGGGGGAATAAGTATTTTGGCAAAAGCCCCTTTTTTCAAAAGTATTTTCAAATCCGGGGGGCCTGGGAGGAGTTAGGAGAATGGCTTTTTCCATCCAAAAATATTCAAAGAGTTTTATCCGGGGGACCCGAGGGCCAAAACCCTGGAAAACATCCACTCTTTTATGAAGTTCATCAACAAAGGAGTTCTGTGGGCAGCGTTATCCATAAAATGTAATCAGGTCCATGCCCAAAAAAACCTTCCAGGGAAGGGGGTCTTCCTTTTCCCTTTCCCAGTTTTACATTACCCGCGTCAAAACGACAGTGTTAATTGCAACATTATCAAATAACAAGTTTCCTTGCCAAAAAATCTGTCTTTTTGTCTTGTTTCGTAGGATGGATAAAGTGAAGCCCATTTTCTCGGGTGAAGACTGACAGAATCCCAAATCTGGTACATTTCGTTCATCACTGAAAAAATCCTCCTTTTTGTGGTATCCCCAAAATGATGTTTTCATCTCCTCAAATATTCGCACTTTCCTGACGCCGGGCGTAAAAACCAAGTTTTTGGAAAATGGCTGTAGACTATTTACCTAGAAATTCTTCTTCTAGACACAGCAGCAAGGTCAATAGGAAGCTGAGAAGCCATTATCCCCATGTCGTCAGCCCTTTAATGCCAAAAAATGTTTCCCGGGGAAGTCATTTCCCTTTTCCGGCTTCGATCGAACTTCTAAGTCAGGGGAGCCAACCCAAATGACCTTGCGGGCCACTTCCCAAAAATATTATAATCTCGCGGGCCGCACAAAAAAATATGTAGCTTTATATCAGTTTTGAAAAACAAAAGAACATTTATTGGAGTGAAAATTTAAAACAGAATGAATTATTATTGTTTTCATTATTTTTCATATATACAGACATAGATAATATAATAATATCTATATAATATAATAATGCAATGATCAAATAATGTTTAAAATATTACAGTTGCCATTTTCTTGAAAATTATGGTGTTCCTTTTGAATTGATCTTTCGTTACTCATTGTTGAAATTTGATTGTGCTGTCATTCGCGCAAACGATTAAGTATACATTCCTTTATATCTTAACCATCCTGAATATTTTTTTTTTAAACTTTAAAAAACATCTCTGACTGCCTCTTGCTTTTTGGGCACTCCAAACAGAAAAGGAGGAGGAGAAATGAAAGTTGCACACACAGAGAATCATGTAAAGGATATTAGTAAAGGGATTGCATAATGCACACACAATTCGGAATTTATTTAAAAAGTAATTTATTATAGTAAAAGCAAATGTAGCTGTTTGATAAAATTTTAAATCTTTTTTTTAATCTTTTAAAGGACTTTTCCCTATAATAAAAAAAGGATTTTTTTTTAAATCGGAACAGGTAAGAGGCAAATACATTGTAAGATTTATATACATATAAAAATTTTTTCCCCTCAAATAAATTTCAAAAAAAAAAAACTTTAAGGACCAAAAACTTTTAAAAAATTTTTTAAAAGGTCGGGGGGTTTACTTCCCTTTGGCGGGACATAGGGCCCCCGGGTGTTTGGGCAACCCTGTTCTAGGTGACAGTTCCACTTGTTTGGAATTGTTTCCATAACCAAAACCACTTTCGGACCACTTGTAACCAGAAAACACCTCCATTTGGGGCGGCCAGCCCCCAACCATGGCAACGACTCTTTATTTAAAAAGAATCACCGGGAAAAAAACTCTACAAGCCCAAAAGAAAAAATTGGGACAAAGCAAAATTTTTCAAATAAATAAAACTCATTTTTTTAGCTTTTATATTTTAATACTATATTAACCTCTCCATCAAACATACATAAAAAATATTTACTTTTATGCATTTTTTTGCATAAAAGTAAATTTGTGGGGTAATTTTGATTTCCTTTTATCCATGATCAAGCCCCTTGCTTACATTCTACAATAAAAAAAAGGATATTGATAGCAAATTTTATAGATTTGATTGCTTGATTGGTAGAATTTAGTACTAAATTTTTAGTACATTGTTTTTAAATAACTGGATTTCTTAGTGCAACAGGCAATGACCGGGTGACTCAGAAAAGGCTTGCGGGTCGCAGGTTGAGTATCACTGATCTAAACGATTAGAAGGAGTCATTCTCACTACAAACAGACTAACTTGTTTTAATGCAATATTCATAAAACCGGAGGCGAAATTCCCAGGTGCCTAAAACCCCCCTTAATCCAGTGGGTTTTGGGAAAGTTAACCCCAAAATTTTCCCGCCTTTAAATGGGGATAATTTCTCAAATCTTTTGGGTTTTTTAGACCCTTTTTCGTTGGTGTGGTGTTCGAGAGTGTAGTGCCTGCACAGGTGTCGTTTTCGTTGCTTGACCAAGGTTCAGAATTATGAAGTCCGTTACCTATAGCCTTAAGGTATCCGACAAGGTTCGGAACCGTGATTTTTCAAAAGCGTATAAATGGATAATATTGATGATATTTAGTGTCACTTAGATTAGAAAATGTATATAAAATTGTTTTGAGAATAGTATTACAAAAAAAAATTTACAAAACAATTTTTTTTGCCCAAAAAATGAACATAAAAGACCCTTTTAAAATATTCCCTTTTGGAAAAAGGTCTTTATAATAATATTTTGTCTGTATATATCCTCAGAACTCTGTACAGAGGCCCCCAACTAAATTTTTTGAAATATAAAAAACTTAAAAGGTGGGTTTATCCATGTTTTGACAACAGGGGGGGAGAAATTTTAAAAAAAAGACGTCGATCATTATTTCAAGGGGTTGAAACCCAAAACAATGTGAGTTTTTCAAAAATCATAGTTGAGTCTCTGTACAGGATCTGAGCTATATAAAAACAAAATAATATTATAATAGAAGCTTTTTTCAAAAAAGGGAGAACATTTTGAAACAAGGTTGGTCAAAGTTAATTTTTGCCGAATTATGTTTTTTAAATAATTTTTTGTAAAAATGCCCTTTAAAACAATTTTTACATGTATTCTAATCTAAGTGACACTAAATATCTTGGAAATTATCCATTTATGCGCTTTTTTAAAATCATGGTTCCAAACGTAGTCGGATAACTTAATATAGCTTCAATCTGCGACCACGTTAAAAAAAATTTAAAAAATTTTACATTATTCATAAATTTATTCATACAAACCAAACATGTTTTTGTAGTCAAAGTATTCAGTCTAGCATATAAATTAAGTACTATTTACTTTAGCAATAGATGCATGGGCTTATTATTTAGCCTTTAAACAAGAATACAGATTTTTATTTGATTATGTTTTCTTTTCGCAAGAAATATTTAATTCTTAATTAAAATTTTAATTTTAAAGGGAACCTCCATATTTACGAATTTTATATATTGCAAATTTTTTCCCTACATAGCCAATTTTTTCCCCCAAAACCAAAAAAATTTTTTACGATTTTTTCGTAAAATAACCCCCCCAATAGAGAAGGCATTTTCTATAAACCAATTTTTTCCTTTTTGATTCGATTTTTTTTATCTCTATTTTTAAAGTATTTCTGGACATTACAAGTTATTATCTCTTTTAAGTCATTTTATGGTGATCATAAATCTTGAACTGGTTTTATTAGATCCTTACTATCCGAGAGCAATAGAGTTCTGGGCGTTTCATCAAAGAAGTGTAACCTTTAATCAACATTACCCAGTCCACTAGAAACATCTTCGATATCCCCTTTCACCCTCAGTGGAGTTGTCTTGTGTCCCATTGTCCTTAAATAGTGTTCATTTGTAGTGGTGATCAGTCGTACTGGTAACTTCTTTTTATGTGGATTGAAAACGTTAAAACTTAAGTGCTTGAGCATAAAACAAAAAATTAATTATTCAGGAAGTAGATAAAAGCGTCAAAAAATTTTCCTTGCAATTTTTCTTTCTTCTTTTTCTTTTCTTTTTAATATAGGTAAGACATGTAAAATAAATATATATTAATTTAAAAAAGGTGTGATTAATTAATTTTTTTAATATTTTTTAATATATTTTTTAATATGTTTATGAGTTTAAAATTTGTTTATGTTATTCACAAAGAAAATTGAAAGAGATGAACCTCTATATAACGAATTTTGCAAATAACGAACTTTTTTTCAGGATTTAGCGACTTCGTTATATAGAGGTCCAACTGTATACACAAATATTGGAATCTTTAATACATATATCTGGATAAAAATAAATTTGTACTCATGATTTTTATACAAAAATGACTCCAAAATCTTTTGCTAACATAAATGTATAAATAAAGTTATAAAACCAAGAACGAAATAAACAAATTTCTTACGTTGAGAAACTGAAATTTATTTCAGAACTGATCCGGTTGAAAAGTAACTTTTTACCGTAAAATGTAACACAAGTTCTAAAGAATTTTGCGATCGATATTAGAATCTTATTTAACTTGTAATGGACTACTAGTTCTGCGAGAATAAAAAGCTAATGGATCCCCTTGAGGGCGGTGAAAATGCAACGATATTCAGTATTAGAAATATATTTTCTTTTAAAGGACATCGAATAATTTTTTTCATTTCTTATCTTTCTTTTTTGACATAATAATAAGCCATTCATATGTAATGAGAAATCATGAATTCTGAACTTTCATTTTATAAAGGGTTGACGATATAAAAGGTTCTTTTCAACGTATAAAATTCTTTACCTCTAATTTTTTTTTTTTTTCAAAAATTTAAAAAAAAAATATTACTAGCGTCCCTTAACACTTTCTCAATTATTCAGAGACTGCTAAAAAGTGAATGTTTTGCATCTAGCATGAATGTTTTGTTACGTTTCGCGATTTTTTTTCACAGTTTATAAAGTTTAATATACGTTATTATTTTTTTAAATGGTAACTTTATATAAATGTTACATAAGGTAACTTTAATAGTTCTAACATTGTCCAGGTAATGCCAAAAAGCTGAAAGTTAACAATGTGAAACAGAGAAAATTTTTTTAAAAAAAAAGGCAGAAGAAAGAATTTTATTTCATATTGCAGTGATTAGCGATATTGGTACACCCCCCCCCCACGCACAACACACACACACATCGGTGTGTAAATGAATTTAATACAGCACGTATATACTTATCTGGAGTTCATTTAATGAATATTTGTCACAACTTGGTGAAATATGGTTGGAATATATATATATATTACAACTATATTTCCCCCCCTATCAAAACTACCACATCTCACTAATAGGAAGGTATTAAGTCACGACAGATTTAATGTGCATCAGCTCCTCTACACGATGGGTCTTCAGTACCATAAGGGCTCAAACTCATGACATGCCTGGCACCATCATATAACCACTGACATCAGGCTACTGTGGCCTCACCATAGCAGTTGAAAAGAATGGAATGGATTTTTATATTTTTTCCTCTACACAAATATATATATATATATATACTATATATTTCTACAAATAGGTTTTATTATATTACTGAATAAAGATTATTTTCGATCATTAACTGCAATCTATCATCAATTCCATAATTAATTCCACTTTTGCTTTTAATTACTTGTAATACATCAACTTCATCCTTTTAAGTCGCACACACATTCCTAGCTTAAATAGATAACATCAATATAAACTGTTTACAAACCAAACACCTTTTTCAATATGTAAAACATTCCACACACGTTTTAGAAAAGTACAGAAACACCTAGCGTAAATTACGTTCAAACATATGTAGGATAAATTTTTACATGTTTATTTAATTAATAATTATAAACAAGTAATATTAAAAAAAAATTAAGTCAATTCCTACTTAGATCACCTAAGAAAAATTTTCTTTTAGCTATTTTTTAGTAAATAGTTACAATTAATTTAAATATGTATATACATAGGACAGAATCACAACAATAAGTGGTAATTAATTTTTCTTCATTATCATTAAAGTATCGTATTCTCATCCAAAATAATCGTGTATATAAAATTTTAGTTCAAATGAATGCTTTAAAATGTGAGGGAAAAAAATCTTTTAAAGTTTTGACCCAAGTCGCTAAAAAAGAAAAACCCAAAGTGGTTTTATCTGTAATTTTTAAATAATTATCTTTAGTCAATTAATTTTAATTAATTATAATTAGGTTATCATATTTTTACCCAAAACAATAGTGTATAGAAAAGTGTATAGAAATAGACCCCACAGTTTGAAAAACGCTGCATTAATCCCTTAGCTGGTTTGCCAGTACGCAGTACTGATATTTTCTTCTTTTTATTTTTGATTTGCACGTATTTTTATTTCTTATAGTGAGATTATATTAGTGCTAGAGTTTTTAAGAGATGCAGTTTTTGTCCACGGTACAGAAATACTTCACATCCACTATTTTTTGTGTGGTGAAGGCGGGAATCTTTCTTTGAAGGCACGAATTTATATTCTTGACAATATTCGATAAAGAACAGGGATTGACAAGGCAATGTGTAACTGGTTGCATAAGAAGAAATGAAAATGCGACGATAATCCAAAAAAGCTGATATTATGTCTGTCCCCATTGAAATGTAAGACTGAGTATTACACCATGCTTTAAGTTGTATGTGCATATATACTATATATGCACACACACACACAAAATCTTTATTCATTTGAAAAAGAGGCACGAACATGAATTTTTTTTGTAATTATGAGAGAATTTCGTTTAAGGTATATGAAACTTCTTTTTCATAGCATGCAGAGTGTACTTATAAAAAGCAAACATTTAGGAGGTTTTTTTTTTTCATTTAAAACAAAAGCAGCGTGAAAAAATTTAAAAAATTTAAAAATTTTAAAATAAAAATTCTTTTTTTTTTTCCATTTTGTTAAGTGTTAAAACTTTAAAAAATATGCAAAAAAAAAAAGCGCCCCTTTTTAAAATTTTGGGGGGGGGAGGAGGATTGATCGCTTAAAGCGTTAAAGATTCTACAGTTCTATTCTATGTAAAAATGGAGACATTTTAAGCTTTATTGTTTAATTATAAATATGTAGTAATAATATGCAAATATAATTATAAGAATATGTAATAATTATTCAGTAAACATTTATAAAAATAATTATATTGTACGATAAAACACAACAACTATAATTATGTATTAGTTATATAATTATAATATACTTGATATTATATATTAGTAGTATATAAATATAATATTGATTAAATAATATATTTAATGCTATAATAACCTATAATCAACATGAACAAGGGGTCTCAAGGGGGTTAATTTTATCTCGAGTGCTGAAAATATATAAACAATTTTCAAATAGATATAATTCTTTGAAATAAAAATTAAATGATTCGATTTTTTACACATTATTTATAAAGGAATGAGGTTTCAAAAAGTATAAAATAATTATATCATAACTTTAAAAATTATAAGCATATAAAAATAAGAAACATTTCTATAATAAATATTAACTACATTTTACGTTGCGCATGGTATTTTCTAAAATAGTAGCCTTTGATGTATAAAACTTAATATAACTATAAAATATATCGTACTCTTTAAGCTCTACCTAATTTTAGTATTATATATCATTTTTATTTAAAAAAATTTGAAAATGATTGAAATTGTTAAAAAAAACTTTTAATTGTATTTTGATTTTATTTTTAAAAAAAATTATTAGTTATTCTACTTATATAAAAATGCTAGAGTGTAATAATAATATATTTTACTTTATAAATTAACTTATTTCTAGTAAGTAAAGCAATTATTTTAGAAAATAACATGCGCAATGCAAAAAATTTTCTTAAAATTTTTTTACAAAAAAATTTTTTTATTTTCATATGTTTATAAATTTTAAAAAATAAATTATATTTTAAACATTTTACCTTTTTTTGACCTCATTCCTTTATAAGGAATGTGTGTAAAAGAATCGAATTATTTAATTTTAACCTCAAAGAATTGTTTCTAATCAAAAATTGTATATATTTTCATCTCTCGAGACAAAATTAACACCCCTAAGACCCCTTTTAATTTGGAAAAAAAATTTTTACATCTTTTCGTTCATTTTACACTTTAGCAAAAATAATATCAGAAATAAATAATATTTAGAAATCCTGACGCTTTTTAAGTATAAATCTTCCCAAACACATTTCAAATAACATTTAGCTCACAATTTAAGTGTTCCTTTTTTTTTCCAAACCGAAACAAATCCTACATTAAAAATAAAAAGAAGTCCAAAGAAAAAAAAATCAACCCATTGAAACTCCGTATTTTCTTGTTTTCAAATTTATTTCCTCTCTACCCAAACTCACTTAAATCTTCTTTCCAATTCTCAAAATTGGAGTTGGGGAAGAAAAAAAAAAGTAAGCATCTTTCATTCTCTATTGTTCCGTAGCAAACAATCGGCTCCAAGTTGGAAGCAATTGGATAACTTCGCAATTATCCCCTGGCCCTATATCCTGCCATTTCATTAACCATTCATTCGTTTAATTTAAATCCCGAGCACTTGCTCGAACCAACCAAAAAGAACAAAAAGGCCCAAGCGATGCGCGCGCTCCCTAGGTGCACTGAAGAAAGTTCTTACCCGCCCCTGCGTCGTTCAACCCACCAGTTGAGCTTCCCATGCCCAGAAATCCAGGTTCTCCCGAAAAAAGCTCTCCCGTTTTGCTTTTCCGGAATGGGAACTTGCCATCGTTGAAAAGGAAGTGATAACGAGAAAGAGAGGTGAGTTGAAGAGTCATGTGCCTTCTTCCTGTCGTGCATGTATTGGTAGAACAAGCGCGCTGGATTAATTTGCGTTCGAACGGTTTATGTATAGAACACATGGAACGCAGAGTTTCAGTTTTTCGCATTTTTGTTTTATTAGTTGCGCATGTTTTGCGTATTAGAGTGTTTTTAATCATGCTAAGAACTGCTGGTGATTTTAAAAAATGTTGTTATACGAATGGGATTTTTTTTAAACATGTAAAATGTAGAATAAAAATTCAAGCATTGTTTCGAAATGATGAAAGAAAATTTTAGAATATAAAAACAACAACAAATGATTGCATATTATATTGAACCAGAAGAACCATATAAGTCTTGGAATGTTTTAAATATTCCATTGAAAATAAATTCAAAATAAATTTAGAAATAAAAAATCAAGGAAATTTTAACACTGAGAGATGAAATGTTATTAGTGATGGTGATTATAGAAATAAATCAGTAAAACAACTGTACAATGTTTACTTTTGAAAAACTTTTAAAAAAAATCCGATTCGATAAAAAATTATAAATAACTTTGAAAATGCCTGAATATAAAAAATTATGACTATTGTAACAGTAAACAATTTAAAAAAATGTTTCATTAATATTTTAATGTAAAATAGCAAAAGAATTTTTAAATTAGAATTTCTGTGTATTGTATATAATTGTATTTCTCACATACATACATCGTGCTATAACTATGCCGTATGATTTATTGAGAAATTAACATATATGGGTAACACATTTTAAACATTCATAAGTATTTTTTCTATATTTAAAAACATAAATAAAGTGCATATTTTGTGTTCATGAAAAATGTCATTGCTTTTTATGTAAAAGTACTATTAATATTTTTTAACTCGATATTTATTGTTTCTTATAAAGCTTACATAACGAATTAAAAAAATATATCGTTAGATCACTTTTTGTATAAAAAGAGTCAGTATGGAAAATAATAAAAAAAGTAAAAAAACCCCGAAATTCAAGAAAAATGCATTTTTTTCTCATTGTGTGAATTTAAAAAGAGTTACAAATATAATTTTAAATTTATTTTTTCCTTGAACAATTACTTCAAAATTTAATTAAATAGTTTAAAGGTTAGTTTTGCTTAAACTTGTAATTTTGATACTAAATTTTCCTACCTGCTAAGTGAACCTCTTGAGGTACTTCAATACTTGTAATGACATCAACGTTATATTAAAATGCGACGTGTGTTATCAAAACACTTTTTGTTCTAAACAGTTTTATTTTGTTGTTTATTATTGATGTTTTCCTTTTTGAAAATTTTGTAATATTCCAATAATATGTAATTTTTTTTAGTCCATTGCTATGTTTTTTTAACTCCTTTTGTTTCCTGTTTGCTAAAAAATAAATGTTTCCTAAAATATATGTTTTTGTTTGCTTGAAATCTGTTGATTCTTTTCCTGTCAAATATAAATAGATCCGGGTCAGTGTCTTCCCATAAGGAATACAAAAGACTAGAGCTTTTTCATTCAGTTGGTAAATACTCCCCACATATTTTTGGATTGAAAACTGTGCTTCAACTTTAGAAAAGCCTTCAAGGAAATTTTAGTTTGAGAGAACTTTATTCCAGCAAATAAACTTTGAAAAGCTGAAAACTGTGTAAGAAAAGTGTAAAATTTTTTATAAAGAATTGTAAATTTTCTTCTTGGTATTCATTGTAATTTACTAATTGTTTTGGTAAATATGTATTCCATCAAAAAGCAATTAACGATTTACACAAAATAATCGAAAAGAAAACAAATATATTGAGATTATTTATAAAATTGAAGATTTTGTAAATAAATTTTTTCTTTGGTACCTTTTTTCTTCTTAAATTTTTTTCCGCAAAAATATAAATTATTTCAAAGAACAATGAGCTATAAAATAAAAAAATGAATTAAAAGCAAGATAAATTACCGAAAGGGAAATAAATCATCTTAATATAATAAATCATCTCAGCAATCCAATATAATACCATAAAGAAAAAAATTGTGCCGTTAACCAACTTTTGTGGAATGAGTATTTTTTGTTAATGATACGTAACATTTCAAAATAAAATAAATATAACTCAACATTTAAATATTTTTCAGTTTTTTGTCAGGTCCCCATTTATTATCTAGATTTTAAAGGAATAAAATTAATTAATAAATAACAAATAAATAAAATAAATCTCATAATACTAATTAAAAACAGAAATGTATGTTTTACTCTTGTAAGCTTGCGTGCCGAAATAAAATATGTTATTACAAATCGCAAAAGTATTTTTAAAAACAGATCATTTATATATTTTAATCAAAGTTATGATTTTACAAGTAAGTTTGAACTTAAAGAAACATGATTTCTGGTATATATTTGTTATTAATAATTATTTGTGTATATAGTAGTTATGGCCCAAAAGTTTCATATATAGGTTTTGCAAATAATTCTATATGCAATTTACAACCAGAGTCATATTTAATAATAGGAGATTTTACAGCCTTAACTCTTTTTTTAACTACAAAACACATACATTAAACTTTTTTTTTTTTTACTAAATTGTCAATATTATTTCTGCTTTTAAGAAGATTTCTTCTGACCAACTTGTTTTTATCTTTCATAATCATGTGCAACCTGTTATGAAAATAAATATTTTTAAAGAATTATAGGAAAAATTGATTTAAATTGTCAAACATTTTCCTAAAATTAATTATCAATGTTCCGTTAAATGAAAACATAATTAGTTACATAAACGAAAGATAATAGTAAATAATAGTTTTCACTTTTTAATGAAAATTTGTTTTAATATGTAATATTTCCTTGTTTTAAATATTGTTTAAGATATCCGACTACGTTTGGAACCGTGATTTTGCAAAGCATACAAACTAATATTTTTTTATTTAATGTCACTTAGATAAGAATACACTTAAAAAATTGTTTTAAAAATATTATTACAATAAAAAATTATTTAAATGCAATATTTTGGCGAAAAATGAACTTAGAATTACCTATTTTCAAAACATTCTCCTTTTTATAAAGAATACTTCTATTATAATATTTTATTTATACATAGTTAAGACTTCAGAGAGTCTGAACTAGGATTTTTGAAAAATTCACATTATTTTCAGAGTTACTACCAAATGAAATAACTATCAATGTTTTCTGTTAAAATTTCTCCCCTCTGATGTATGAAAATATGTATAAATTCACTTCTAAATTATATATTTCAAAAATCCTGGTTTAGACTCTGTACTAAGGTCTAAGCTATATATAGGCAAAATATTATTGTTATAGAAGCATTTTACATAAAAGAAGAATGTTCGCGGAAAATAAATAATTCTACATTCATTTTTTGGCAAAATATTGCATTTAAATCATTTTTAATTGTAATAATATTCTTAAAACTATTTCATACGTATATTCTAATCTAAGTGTGACCCTAAATATTAAAAAAATATTCGTGTGTACGTATTTGAAAAGTTACGGTTCCGAACGTAGTCGGATACCTTAATGTATTACTTTATTGTCAGCATTTAAGTTTTTGCACTAATCAATTCTTTGCTTATTTATTAGTATAATGTGTGACCTCTTGAAAAACAATTATTAACCTGAGTGCCGATACAATATATTTGATAAGGATTGTAAAAATATTTTTGTTTTACAATTTAAATTCTTACTATTTACAAGATTCGAACCGGGTAGTTGAAACGTACCGAAATTCAAAGGCAATTTTCACGAACCGATTAACATGTGTACGATGGTTCAAATATAAATAATAAAAAACAGAATTATGTAGGAATTCGTAAAATTTAAGCGAATAAGACTCTCATGTTGTCGAAGAAGCTACGAAAAATAACTTTAATTTTGAAATCAGTAAAGAAGGGATTTCAAAATTAAAGTTATTTTTTAAGAAAGTCTCCTTAAAAATAAATTATAGTAACAGTAGTTTATTCCACCTTAATTTTAGAGATATGTGTCATAGTTATAGTTCAAATGAATTTTAATTATGACGTATATTCTAACTTTAAGGTGGAGTTAGAGTTACAGTTATCAATAACTGCCCTTGCCGAAACCTACGACAGTTTCTTCTTTTTTTATACTTTGCCCATTCTAAATGAAATCTTTTTAGCAAAGTAAATGCATTCAATAATTTCATATCCCTATCTTATTGGGAAAAGTAGAAATAACATTTCTGTTTTGAAAACTAAATTATTTTTGCCAACTGATTTCGAGTAGCGTCGTGAAGCAATTGTCTTTGTCGGCTTTGAAATTAAGCCTAATTGGCTTTGAAGCTAAAAAATAGTACTTGTGTAACCCCTTATGACGGTAACAAAAAAGTTGTCCCATTCATTGAAGTGGTTAATTTTGGCATTCTTACTCGAACTTTTTTTTTTCTTTTTTAACTCCGAGACTTTTGGCAACTGCCATCGAATTGTTCGGTGAAACGTGTATTTTTACTAATAGAAAAGTTTGGGATCTTAACAAAATTGTTAACGAACGCTCATTTCATTTCAGAATAAGTATGTATTTTCCAAAGCGCTTGAATGAAAATAAAATATGTAAGATGTATTCCTCATATTTGAGCCCTTTGATTGTAATTTTTTTTGAGTAGAACGAGTATATATATATATATATAGTTCACCCTTTTTATTCCTCTTATATAATTCCAGCTACTCATAGCAAAAACACTACTAACAAGTAACATAAAAAAATTTTTCTTAAGTCAAACCTATTTAGGTTAACAAAGAAGAATTTTATTTTAGCTACTTTTATTAAATAATTTCAATTAATATATCACAATATTAAGTGGCAAAATAGAAAGCGATTTTCCATTTCCCTTTCTATATAGGGTGTTGGATTATTATTTTTGTTCGTTTCTATTTATTCATTTTTTAATTCAATAAATTAATATTTGAAAAAAAACTGCATTAACATCAAGTGTCATTCACTACAAGGTGAAAAAATGTATTTGAACTTGAATGGATGAATAGAAAGTATTTTATTAACGATTGAAAACTTTAACAAGATATATATATATTTAAGTTATTGATTATTGATATCTGTTTCGCATTAAGTTTTCGATTGTATTCCAGAACATCCTTACAGCCCTCACCTCTGATTTAAAAACAGGACTTGGATTTCTAAGACGGAAAAATATTTATCCTTTACGCTTCTGTAACCCTCCTGAAGTAGATTTAATTAAAAAATTTTTTAGCGGGTCTCTACTCAACAAAAGATAGATGCATGCCAAGTTCAAGTCTGTAGTTCTAATAGTTCAAAAACTGGAATTTTTTTTATCTATGACGTCTCCACAACCCCCTTTAGATTCGATTTCCACGAAACCCGCTTTCAGTGGATCTCTACTCAACAAAAGTAACATGTGTGCGAAATTTTATGTCTGTTGGTCAATTATTTCCCGAGATCTCGTGGTGAATGAGTGAGCCATCTTTGTCCTATTTACAGGGTGAGCCGTTATACTACATCAGGTGTTTGAAAGTGCATAAACTTCTTTTAGGTTCACATAAGGACTTTGGTGTACGAGACGCTTATTCCTTCAGTCTAAGGAAACAGTCGAATATCTGTAGCAGGCCGAGAGGATACGTGACATTTCAGGAATCTTCCAGAACGTAAGCAATTTCAGGCAGCGTCCCAGTCAGGCTAATTGACGACTTTAGGATACAATTTCGAGAGCATTGTGACCCTCCCCCCTTAAAACCTCTTATACCAATCAAACACACGTGCACGAGACAAAGTTTTGTCTCCATACGGTTATTATTGAATTTGTTTATCACGGTTAATATTTGAAATGTTTTCGTGGCTGATTTCTTATGCTTCACAAGAAACTTGATGTTGATTCGACATTTTCCCTATAAAATGTAGTTGCAAAAGTGCTCTTTCTAAAATAAAATGCAGTTGCAAAAGTGCTCTCTCTAAAATAAAATGAAGTTGCAATCCTCCCAACTGGTATGATCGATTAAGGCGAAACTAACCACATGGATTGAGGAGATGTGTGGGAAGACATCATCAAAACAGTTGCTGCCAACTCCACTCTTTTTTTAAGCTACACTCTTAGTCTCGTTTGTGTCATACCTTGTGTTCCACCTATAGTTCCACCCACCTTGTGTTCCGTAAAAAGGGTGAGCAATCTGTTAACGATCTTTTCTATGAATTATAGAGATATCCACAAGTAAATGATGTACAGGTGGCTGTGTTAAAAGCAGCGAAATTAAGATATTTTTTACCGAGAAACAAAAATGATAATAAAAAAAACCCCCGCTACATACGTTTCTAGCATCAAACGTAATTCCTAATTTTAGTTGAGAATGTTTACTATTTGTACATTGTTATATAATATTATATTTGTAGAGCTATTATATACATATAGTCAATGGATACTTCAGAGTGTGACTCTAATAAACAATCAGAGAATTAAGAGAGAATTATTATCATCCCCAAAGGGTGGCCACGGTAGCCTAATGGTCAAAGAGGAGTGGGCTCGTAGCCACAATTCAGTATGGCGAGTTCCGAGTCTAGTACACGCTGAAAACAATACTTAATGCAGAGGGTGATGCATATTAAATCTGTGGAATCTCAAACTTTCACACGTTGGTGTGGTGGGGAAGTTAGGAGAGGGGGATGCCAGATCATGCGTCGTCCTCGTCACTTGACGATGGTTCAAAATTACGTGGTCCGCCTCCAAATGCCCTGGAGTAGCCACAGTAGTGCAAGTTTAGTATTCGCTCACTCATAATCCCAAAAGGTACGAAATAGTACATTTATTTAGAAGGAAAATTCGATTGCAAAAATTTTATATTTTGATTTATTTAATATTGTGTTTTTCAGTGTTCCTTCTTCTGTTAGTTGCATTTCAGCTTACGTTGTAAACTGAGAGATCCTGTTTTTAGAACAAAAAATTATTCTTTATATAATACGTTTTCCCTTCGAAAAAAAACAAGAAAAATTTCAGAAAAATATAAATAAATAAATAAAGCTTAATTAATTTTATACATTAAATTAAATTAAATTCATTCATTCTTTAATTAATTAGTTTAATCTTCTCGTAAATAAAGAATCTTTCGAAAAAGTTTTGGCGCATGATTTACATTTTTAAGTAATTTTCGTTGTTCATGGCAACTGTGAAAATCATTTCACGTTGTTTCTTACGAGAATTAGAAAATCCTTTTGTTTTGATTATTTTCAGAAGCGCAAATTTATTTTTCAGAACTAATTATAAAAACATAGAATTTCATGTTTACTTGGAATTCAAAGCAGCATTAATTAATTTAACAGAAGTAAAATGAGTTATATATATCTGCTGATATAAAAGCATTTTTTTAAATTAAACTCGAAATGAAAATCTTAGCTTTTTGACGTTTTGCATAATGAAAAGGCAGAAACATGTATTAAAAAAGAAATTTTTTTATTGTGTACATTTCACACTTCTCTAACAAACAAGTTGTGTGAGAAAGATAAGTTTTAAATTTTTGGTAATACCGATAAACAACTGCATAAATAAATAACAGAAGGAGAAGAAAACAAAATTAGATGGAAAAAAGAGATTAAAGTCTTCTTTTTTTCTCTATCTTAATCCCCAATTTTCTCTTTCCTGTACTTTTTGAAAAAGTTATTTACGGTCGAGAGAAAACCTGCAACAGGATAAGAGTGAACACTAACGTCTTACGTATTTCTCAATTTACACTATAAACGTTAGTTACCAAAATTGTCAAACTAGTATTTCTTTACAGTGAAAATCGTTTAACACGAAACTCTCTGAGGTGACAGAAACATTTTTTTCGTGTTTAAAGAATTTTGTGTCAAAAAATATTGCAAAAAACATTTATTCAATAAAATTAAGTTTATTAGAGTGTATTTCATGTTTATATATATATATATATATAATAATTTCCTCTACAACGTCCTTTTATTAACTCTTTTTTTAATAATCTTTAAATAAGATTTTATTTCTTAGGTTCAAAACTAACGCTCTAATCTTAATCGTAATCAACTAGTACTATTACATCAGAGAAATCTCTTTCCCGCTCATTTTAAGCAATAAGAGCTCTTGTTACAAAGGAGTCACGCGATCTTCACTGCCGGTATAAAAAGCGAAAGTATTTTGTGATCATTCTCTTTTGTCTCCACCTCGTCGACGGGAAAATATAAAACAGTTGCAGCTCTTTTATCCTTTATGTTTTATGTGCTCATATGCTTATTGTGATCGTCATTGCTTTTTTATGCTTTATCCGTGTGTGAGTGTTCTTTCCCATTCTAATGCGAAGTACCACTGTGATTATAAACTCCTGATGTTACGTCGTTCAAAATAAAAATTCTGAACGTCCATTCAGAAGATGTTTCCTGAAACCATGATTAAACCAACACTCGGCCAACGCTACATTTATATGCACGTATTTAACAAAAACCAATGTGTAACGGGTTCTATTCGGGTTTATATTAATTCTCTTGGGGAAAACATTCTTTTTAACTGCGATTTTAGTTGAAAACCACTTTGGATGAGAGGATTTTATGTAAATGCAAACTTCTATTTAAGTGCTAGTTGTAGAGTAGGCAGGATGATGGTTGAAAGTTGAACCTAAGAGGAAAGCATAGTGTGATAGTGACCCGTGGTCGCACTTTGTAGTAGTAGTTCCAAAGAAGGATTCAGAAAGTTGGAGAGTCGATGCACTTGGCTGCTTGATTGAGCAAGTTAAGTAAAGAGCGTTAAAGAGAATGAATAAGATAAGTATTTATATTTATCTAATAAGATTAATAAGTTTTAATATACATTATTTTGGTTATCAGAGGCATTTCCTCGTGGTTCATGTAATTCTCATAAAATAAAAATTTGGTTCCTTTAGTAATGATAAGTTTTCTATTTCAGACCTCTTTCCACGGCAGTCAGGTAAGTTCGCAATGTATAGTAAATGTTAATGCGTATCGAAATCTTCTCCGATGGCTAGGAAGGGCATACAGACTGAAACCGATTTGCTGTCATGGTCGGTAGAGCAGGTTAAAGCTACCGCAGGCATCTCGCAGTACGCGGTGGTGCAACATTAAAGGTGTCAGGCTTCACGTTCCGGAACCGTAAGGTTTACAAAAGCGTATAAAATGGATATATTTATGATGTTGAATGTCACTTAGATTATGAAAATGTATATATGATTGTTTTTAAGTATAGTATTACAATAAAAATTAGTAAGTACCATATTTTGACAAAATGAACATAGAATAATGACCCATTTCAAAATATTCTCCTTTTGTGAAAAATGCGTCTATTATAATAATATTTGCCACCATATATAAGCAGACCTCTGTACAGAGCTCAACTAAATTTTGAAATATATAACTTAAGAGTGGGTTTATCCATGTTTTACGAGAATATAGAGGGAGAAATTTTAAGAAAACAACACCCATAATTATTTCAATGGGTTGTAACTCCTGAAAATAATGTGATTTAAAAATAGGTTAAGACTCTCTGGAAGTCTTTTACTTTATATAAGCACACAAACTATTTGTATTTTAGAGGCAGTTTATAAAGAGAACATTTTTGAAAAAAGGTTATTCTAAACTAATATTTTTGAAATATTGGATTTAAATAATTTTTTTTTTTGTCAAAATGTCCTTAAAACAATTTTTTACATGTATTCTAATCTAAGTGACACTAAATATCCTGAAAATTATCCATTTATACTCTTTTCTAAAATCACGGTTCCGAACGTAGTCGGATACCTTAAAACGTTCCAACCATCCTGGATTTGCAAAAAAATGTAAAACACATTTGTTTACCAAGTTCATTAGTTCTTTAAAATTCAGGGATTATAATTTAAAAGAGGGTGCGGGATCATACTTATTTGAACCAAACAAGTGAAGCTGTCATCTAAATCTTCGTATTGTTTTCGCTCTGTCATTTTGCTGTTTTATACTTTTTAAAATTTAAAACGTGTGGGGAGTTAGAATCTTTACAGATGACCGTTTTCTTCTACTTTTAATCAACAGCCTTGAGAAGCTCCATCTTCACTTTAAGCAAAATAACAGTTTGCTTTCCACCTGTGCCATTGTGCTCGAAAAAAATTCTTCTAAAATAGCAAGAAAAAAATTTCCATTTGAATTAAACTCATTGATTTCACTTACAGTACGATGTATAAATACCGAATTTAAAAAAGCCAAACGATGAGAAATGAGATGTTTTTGTGTGGTGCTTGTAGGGTTGGAGGGTGAAAGTAGCTTAGATAAATAAAATTGTCTAGTGTCACAGGCTATTTCGAGGGCACTTCAAAGCCAAGTTAGCCTCCTTTCTACGAAACATTTGCGTGAAAATAGCTCTTTCTCATTTCAAACCCCTCTTAAAACTAGCCTGCGCGGCTGATGTTTTCCGTATTTTGTTCATTTCCAGAAGGGAAATCTTCGTGCAAAGTGATTTTCGTTTCGTGTTTAGAGGGAAAAAATTGCATGAAAATACATAGTAGTTTGTCGGGACCGTTGAAATTCTTTTGTGTTAACCGATAGTTTGTCTTAAGTTTTCACGTCAAACGTATTTTCACTGTATTTTTATTTTTTGAAATCCTGGAACACACACAAGCCAATTTATTCGCGTGAAAATTAGTTCCTTATTCTATTATTAAGAATAATTAAACATACAAAAAATCAATCTTTTTAAAAAAATTCAATCAGTTCGTGTTCTTAACTGTACATTTCCTCTTATTCCATTTCCAGTTGATTGGCTGTAGGGGATGCCCAGAAAGACACTTTCTGCTATCCCTAGATTTCCGGTGTAAACTTAATTATTTTTGGTTTATCTTTTCATTAATTCTCTCATTTCCCTGCTACAGGAAAAAGTATCTCATTTAGATTTTTATATCTGTTACATGCCTCCGGGTTAATTTTATACAAAGATCAAAGCTTTCAAACTCAGGCAGCATTTTAAAAACTAGGAATTATTTGGTTTTTAGACATTAAGGATTTAGTTGTCAACGTTTCATTAGATTGAAATATAAAAAAGATTTTCAATTGGTTTGTATAATTAGCACTGAAATGGATCAATTTAAAATTTGTAGCGTTTTCTGGCCTCGCAGCTGCAAGATCGGCTTCCCTATGCAGATAGAATGACACCACTTATATGAACACGTGGATCCCTAAAATATTGCAGAATTCTTTCATCTGACATCACGCCAACAACCTATGGTCGTGAGTAACCCAACGGCTAGATCTTATGTATGAGCCGGAACCTCGAGTGAAATTCGAGGTGTAAGAAGGAACGGCCCCCAAAGAGTAGAGAGACAGCCTGAACCATTCGACAAGGAACACACGTATATATAGTGTTTGTCTCCTCCTTCACAAATAAAATATTCAGCAGTAATGAAATACTCAATAGTTTGAATAACTTATATATAAATGCAAAGGTTGCTATTAATTTCTGTAGATGTAATAAATCAATTATTTAATATTCTTAATTATCACGCTACCCATTAATTTTCCCAAACTTCACAGGACTATTTGTATTAATCCAATAGTTTTGAGCTGTGATCTAAAAAGATAAGGATGACACCTGAGATGGTATCCCACTATCCAAACTTCTGCAATAAGTTATGCGAAAATGTTTAATTTAATGTGTGTAATAGTCTTCATTAACTTATGAGCATGAGCTTAAATCCTGCACTGCCGCAGTCTGTACCAGTCGAATCCATTCAACCGAATGCCACTAAAGCAGCGCTCCTCAAACTGTGTGGGGTGCTTTCCCCTAGCGGGGAGTGTTAACCCCAGGAAGGGGGCGTGAGCCTATTGAAAAGTCGAAAACGAAAGATTATTTAAAAAATTATTAGTTTATTGAAATTAAACAAACAAAATACATTCTGAGATAATAATAATAATAAAAAACATTTACACTGATATAATACACTTATAAATGTATCAGAGCCGCACACTGCATTTTATAATTAATTTAACAATACTAAGTTAAGAACAAGTTTTTTAACTACCAGTGACCTCATGGGATTATCATATCTAAGAAATTATATGTAAAAATTAACACTTATCTTGATAATTTGTACGGTTTATAATTAACTGCCGATTAAATTTACGCGTTTCACTCTCCAATGCCACCGTTTTGCACTATGCATGAATATGCTGTGTATTGGGAAAGGAGAAAGGGAATAAAGCATAAAAGAAGAAAAGAAAGATAAAAGAAAATCTTCTGGAATAAGTAAATTCTTCGCCAATACTGACAAGATCTTTTTTTTTCTTTTTTGCATTCCAAGGCCTTCGGAATAATTTTACATATAGCAGTAAACTGAAAAAAAATCGTATTTTGAAAGATGTATATATACCTCCAGTGTAATTTACGCTCTGTCTGAGCAAGTTGTTTATATACGTCGGCGGCACTTAAGAGGTTAAAATCATATTGTAGATTTAGCTTCAAAGTATCGTATTATCGAATTTAATACATTATTATTGTATGGAGGGAGGCGCGATGAAAACTATGATTGAATATTGGGTCGCAAGTATTGAATGTTTGAGAAACACTGCACTAAAGACTAGTCATGTAAGGTGGCCGATGCTTGTGCAAATCATTCGAGGGTAGGGTCATTATTTGGTATGGGGTAGGAATTTAAAATGTATTAGAGTGTCAGCTCCTTTGTCATTCGCGTTACTTGATCTTGGTTTAAAATTCCGAGGAGCAAATCGATGAATACATTAAGCAAATCGATGAATACATTACCCCATAGGACATGTCTTTAACAACGTTGACAACATAAATACAGTCAACCCTCCTATAACGCGGTGAGTGCGTACCGCGTTATATTGAAAACGCGCTATATAAAACTCGGATTTAACCGTACAAAACCAAGGCTAATTCGTGGCGCGTTCTGTAAGAGCCGTCTACCGTGTTGTATGGAAACCGCGCTGCTGAAACTCAGAATTAGTACAAATCACATCATTCGTACCGCGTTATATGGAGACCGGCAAAACCGGGCGCGATTCCTTAATCATTTGTTTTGTCTGCGCCGCCTCAGTGCTTATAACTTTTAATTTATTCCTCGATCGAGTGTAATCACTTTAAGCACTGTATTTCATAATAAAACTAGTTTCAAAGGTGGTGGCAAAGATTTTTACATAAAATAAATACAACAGAAAGTAATATTAATATATTACACTTCCAAATGTAAATTATTTACACTATTTTAAGCGTTCTTTACACAAAATTTGTGACAATGTGTTACTTTTGCTGAGCAGAGATCCTGCGGGGAAAAAAACAAACTAACACTAATATACTTTATCTCCATGGCAACCACATTATCGCACGATAAAAATATCAAAGTAAACCCTATTGTAATATTATCGTCTATCTTGGCGAACATAAACAACAACTTGGCGCCTAGCCCTTCTGTATCAAATTAGCATCCCAGATGGAGTTACGCAATTTGATAATTAGACCGACGATATCCAGTTAAAACCATTCATTTGGGTGCACGGAAGAACTAATGGGGACGTTGTTGAACGGAAACCGCGCTGTAAGAGTACCGCGTTATAGGAGGGCTGTCACAATTTCAGCTCTGCGTTATATAGAAACCGCGTTATAGGAGGGTTGACTGTATCTCCACTAAAACAAATTTCGTTCACTGTAAGTCAGGGGTCATGGTTGTGGGGTCTGAGTGAAGCAAAGTTTCAGTCAAAGCACAGATCGAAATTTGATTTCATAGTAAACTTGAGGTCATGGTGGCTGAGTAGTTGTGGTCGTGATCTCGTGGTCGGCGTTGATGGGTCGTGGGTTTGAGTCTTGATGTCCCTGAAAGGGGTAGTGCCTAGCAATGTTGCATGGTAAAGAAGGTTAGGATTATTGGCAATGGACCACATAATTTTGAACTATGATCAAACGACGAGCACAACAACATGCCTTTGTGAGGGACAAGCTCCAATCTCACTACACAGTGGGTCTTCAGTGGCCTCAGGCAAGGGGCCTGCGACTCAACAACACCAGCCATAAGTTGGTGCCACTGACCATTAGGCTACCGCAGTCACTTGTTCCCACTGAAGACCTGCAGCGTAGAGGGGCTGATGCACGTAAAATCTTTCGAGGCTTGAATAACTCAGATTAGCGAGGTGTGAAAGTTTAGAAACTGGGTTGTGAACTTGGCTCAAAATTATAAGGCTCGTCGTTAGTATCTCTAGAGTAGTTTCAAAGTACGACAATAAAAACACTCATTCACAATGTTATTTTGTTGTTGCTGCTAATGCCACCTGTTTGACATAGTCAGATCGAAGTCCACGAAATTTATCATGGCAGGGTGGCTAGATGTACGGCTGTCTTTAGCCGTAGCTTTGAGTACCATGCAGGTGACAGTGCAATTAAACTCGGTTCCACCCCAATTTTGAGGAGGAACACCTTGGGGGAGGGTCAGGGCCTCCTACCTCTCATCCCCTTCCACCAACCTCACGAGAGGACTAGCGGCTCGACCGCTGTTTAAAGTACCCCCATGCAGTGAATGCACTATACATTTACAAACACCCATGTCTTCTCCGGTATTCGAACCCAGGCCCTACGGCACCGCAGTTAGCGTCGCCAACCACTATACCGGATGGGTGACCTTATTCACTATAGATCTGCCTTATACCGAACTCGTGGCCGACGTGTCAGTCACCAAAAGTCCTCGAGTAGCTAAATAGTGCGACTTTTATGTTCACTCACTCATACCAGAGCTGAACCACTTTACCCAGATTCAGAGACTTCATGATGCGAATGTTAAGAAAGTGACGTGCCAGCTTAGGCGTCGTCCTCGTCAATTTAATTTAGTTTAAAAAGACGAGGCTCGTTGCCAATAGCTCTCGTTTTGCTTCTATGACCGACATTAATCGGAAATCAATTAATCAATTCAATCCAGATTTCTTGAATTTCAAATTCAATAAATTTCTTGAATAAAGAAAAAAACTCACCTTACTTACTTATCAAAGACTTATCGAAGAAAAATATAGAGAAAACCATTCAATTTAAAGACGATTTAATTTTTAAAAAAAGGACACAAAATTAGTAAGAAAATTTATGATTTGCTTTCATTACGCCTACTTAGCCATGATGAAAGTTTGTGCATATTTATCACAATATCTTCCCGTTGCATATTATTTGAAATATTTTCCCTAACATATATGAATTCTAATGCGATCATTTCTAATTAAAACGGTTACTAACGCCGAAAAACTTTGGCAGTATTCTTATATCTTTCAATACCATCTAGTAGGTAGAGACAGCAATTACTCCTCGTTGCTATTGATGCGTTAAACATCACCAGGAACGAATGAATTTAAGCAGAAACGACAATAGTTTGGCCGCACATTTAATCAAATCAGAGCTCGAATTCAATTAGATATGTTCATGTCCAGGCAAATGGCAGTTGCGTATTTATCAAAGCTATTAGATACCATTTTGAAATCACTGCACTTAACCATAAATTGAATTTTAATTTACTTTTATGTAATTTGGTAAAATTAGTTCAACACACATTTTACTGACGTGTTGCTGGGTAAAATTTAATTGATTGCATTGATATATTGGCATGTATAATTAGTCTAACCGATGCCACAAAACCAATTATTTTACATTTTATTGCGTGAAACCTCTCTTCAATTTATTCATAATATAGCAATTTTGTAACGTTATAAATTTTTAAGTGATATTCTTCAAAAAATTTGTTTCCCTTATGTTTAATATATGCCCTTTTTGCAATAAGACATTTAAGGAATAAATACGATTTTTAGTTCCTTGGTTGTTATTAAAATAAGTCTTGAAGTGATAACTTCTTTAGGCGCAGGAGAGTGAACTTGAATGATGCGTTTTAAAAAGACAAGCATTGTTACGTTTGGGCTTGTAAAGCTTGCAACACAATGGTAACAATATTACTGAATCATTCGGGTTTAATGAGTCATTATTGGAGGAAATTTATTGCAGCAGAAATGTAAGAGCAGAAAATGGACGAATAATTCTAATGGTTACTATTTATATTTAACTTAATCAAAGTGTAGAAAATTATTAGATTCATTCATAAAAGGGTAGTTGCCTACACTGAAGCCAGGATAATACTTCTCAACAAATTGCCTATTATTTTTAAAGGTGGGGATTTTAATGTAGATTTTTTTAAAAGGCAAAATCGAGCCTTTTATTAAGATTTTTAAAAGTCAATTCAATTTAAATTTGTCAAATGATCCAAATGAAAGCATGACGAAGTACGCTTGACGGAGTGTTTTTTTAGATATATAAATAATTTTGAATCCTAAAAGTATTTATAACCTATTCCAGCAACCATAAACCTATTGTTTCCTTTTTAGAATACAATTAATTCACAAATATGGTTGTATATTTATCAAAAAATATTACTTTATGTGAGTACAGCCATATGAATAAACACTTTATGACAATAATAATATCCCCTTGTTTTTTATTCATCTAACTAATGCCTGAAAAAAACATTACAAAATTTGAAGTTATCGCTTCTGTTGTGTAGTCTTAGCACCCCACCTCTTTTAATTAAATGGAAAAATTCTTCCTTCCCATAAAATATATAGTTTTTGGATTTAGAAAGAGTTGCATTTTTTATTACAGATTTCTCGTTGTGTCAGATATTTGCTGATGTAACTAAGATTTCCTTTGTAATTGGGAGTGTTTGCGTCTAATGTTGATGCATTTCTACATTTCATTATCTGAACGAGTTCCTTTGACATTTCATTTCCGAATGAGTATTTGGCAATCAGCCTTTCAATTTATACTCAAATTTATGGAAATGCTCTCCGAATCATTTTCTAGTGTGAAAGGATTGATCATTTTCTCTGTTACTTTGGGATGCGGACTGATTATTAACACCGCGTTTTGAAGCTAAACGGTGACTGCGATAGCCTAGTTGTCAAGGTCAAGTACTTGTGGCTGGCGTGTCATGAGTTTGAGTCTAGTGCCACTGAAGACCCGTCGTGTTGTTGGGCTTACGCACGTAAATCTGACAGGGCTCAAACGTCCTTCCGTTGGTGTGATGCGGAAGTTAAGAGAGCGGCTCAGTTCAAGTTTCATCCTCGTCAATTGGCCATAGTTCAAAATTACGAGGTCCGTCGCCAAAGGCCCTCGTGTGACTGAATTTTTCACTCACTCATTCACTCACTTGAAGCTATGTAAAAGCTATTAGCGGAATGCTCAAGAGGACCGAGTTCACTCTAAATGAATGAGCCTTTACGCTAACCCAGCGCACCCGGGAAACAACCACTCCAACAATCATTCTTCATTAAGCAAGAATTATTTTTTTTTAAAGTAGAAAGCAAATTTGAACAGTCTTTATTCAATCAGGAATCATATACAGTCGAACCTGCAATTTACGAACCTTTATTCAGCGAATTTTTCTTTGAGAACTTTTTCCTGGAACCAAAAACATTTTACTATATCCTTCGTAACGAGTAACAACGAGTTTTCCTGCCTCAATATTTTTTCGGCACAGAAGCAAACAAACACTGAATCCGAAAAACAGGTGCATATCTACCAGGTCGGTGTTTGTAAAGTGTCCCATTCATCTCTGCGGATGATGACAGCTCAAATGACTATGGTATTGTATGTCTGTTTCCTAAAATGCTCTTGTGAACATCGCCATTTAGCGCCGAATGAAAATGCTTCCGACCATGTGTTGCTATGCAAATTTGAATCATTGTGATGTGTCCGCTACCTTCCCTTAAAGTTTGCCCCAATAATCCTTAAGGCGGTATAGCACATGTATTTTTCATGCAACTGTTTCGCCCAATCTATTCAAATAGCTAAGAGTGAAGGTTAGCCGTAAACAAAACGCCATGCTCTGGCGTGCTCTATCCCCATTGAAAATTTACTTACCGCTGGCACCGCTGTGCGCTCGCTAATTTTTTAAAACTCTTTTTGTGAAATGGGGGTTTTTAGTTCCCTAGGTATGGAAATTTTTCAACTTCGTCAATCAAAGTGCTCTCCATTATTTCGTTCCATTTTAAATAAGCATTTTTGATACTGCGTTTAACGAAGACGAAGTTGCCATCTTGTTTTCGCGTAGGAGATGAAGAATCCTATTGGCTGAAATTCGGAACAATTTTAATTTCGAACAACTTTTTCAGCTCACTAGCAAAAAGTTGCTAAAACCTTCATCTGGAAAAAAAGTTAAAATTGGGTTAAAAAAATTGCCAAACCCATCAGTGATAAGACATTTAACCCTTGCTAAAAAATATTAACGGCCTCAATTTCTTTTGGGGCAAAATTGCTGCCTTGTAAATAATAAAGACAACAATTTCCTAATTTTTCACAATGATTCTGAGACTCCCTGTAGATTGAAGAATAAAAATAGTAGTTAAACCGCTGTATTGATTTGCGCATTATACCACACTAAAATTTAATATAAAATTCGACGTCATGTGCTACAGCCATTGTCAAGCAACATTATGTGAGTAAAGGGAGAATTCAATAATCCATCTTCATCTGATTATTGGCCTTTAGTTCAGACATCAGGTTTTTATTTTTCTGTAAGGCTATTCGTTCCTTAATTAAACGGCCATCTTCAATTTAATTTAAATGCATGAAAAAAGCCATGTAATCCCGCATGTTAATTTTTCCATGCTCGAATGAAGAGTATACTTTAGAAGATAAGAACAATCAAATTATTACGACTTTATATTAAAAATTTTTAGACGAAATGAATCAGTTCTGTTTAGAGAAGTTGTTGACCGTCAAAGAGAGTGCGTTGATGTTCAAAGTCTCACGTTGGCTCGGTGCAGAAATTTGGAGAGCGGAGTTGTTCTCTTCACTTGACCATGTTACAAAGTTACGAGGTTTGTCCGCAATAACTTCTGAATTATTTCGATTCTACATTTATTTTTGTTAACATCGCATTCTGGTCGTCGCATGAAACATCCACACTGAGAACACATTGTGCAAAATAACTATCAGTAATGGGTGTTTCATCGTTTTAAATCAAAATGAATTTTGGAGTGATAACTTGGTATATAATTTTTTGAAAGATAAAGAATAAGTTTTAAATGCACTAATTATGAATATAGGCACAATTTTAATTTGTAATGAAACTGATAATTATTATGTTCGCATATAAAAAGCACATTGAAATACAGTAAGAATTTCATAACACGCCCACAGACACATATAGTATAGTATACTTATTATATAACCACAAGAGAGAAGACATATCTGTTCAAAAGTATGTGTGGGCAAACTGTCTTTAAAAAAAGTTTAAGGTATCCGACTACGTTCGGAACCGTGATTTTAAAAAGGCGCATAAATGGATAATTTTCATGATATTTAGTGTCACTTAGATTGGAATGCATGTATTAAATTGTTTTAAGGACATTTTGACAAAAAAAAATTTATTTAAATACAGTATTTCGGCAAAAAATTATAACTTAGAATAACCTTTTTTCAAAATGTTCTCCTTCTGTGAAAAATGCTTCTATTATAATAATATTTTGCCTGTATAACCCGACCCTGTACAGAGGCTCAACTATGATTTTTTTAAAAATTTCCCTTTTCAGGTTACAACCATTTAAATAATAATCGGTGTTTTTTTTTAAAATTTTCCCCCCTGTTTGTAAAAAAATGGATAAACCCACTTCTAAGTTAATACAAAATTCTGTTGAGCCTCTGGAGGGGGTTCAATTTCTCGGCAAAATATTTTAATTTTTTTTCGATAAAAAATATTTGGAAAATGGGTCATTCATTCCCTTTTGTCTCAAAATTTACTTAAAACTTTTATAAAACTATTCTTAAAACGTTTTATACTTATTCTAAATTAAAAGACCTAAATACAAAATAATCCCTTTTACCCTTTTCAAAATCACGGTTTCGGGTTTAAACGGTCTAAAAAAAAATATTTTTTGCGAGAAAACTGAGATACCCTTCCAAAAAACATTCTGTACCTTTGTTGTTTAAAAAAAACATTTGTACTTTTAAGGCTACACATAGTACCCTACAAATTTCATAATTACGGAAATCTTTTTTTTTTTCTTGTTTTTCTTGTGGCTGATATCATTAAGAGCTTGCCACAAAATTTCAAATCTGTTAACAAATTATTTTTCAAGTTATTTGAAGTTTTCTGAGCTATGGTTTTAGTTTGGGTTTCCTTTTTAAGGCTTTTTCCCCACTTTTAAAATTAAATTAAATTTAAAAAAATTTTTTTGAGCACAATAAACTCCTTTAGTGTGAAATGTTTATTAATTTCAATTTTATTACTAAAAATATTTCTGCTTGATTATGTTTTGAGTTTTTTGTATTCTCGTAATTAATTAATTAAAATTGATTTCAGGCCAATTTTTGCTTTAAAAAATAGTTTAGAAGCATTATCATTAATTTTTCCAGTTGAGAAAATGCTATGGCCAAAAAATTCTCAAATTGCTGTGAGAAATAATATTTCGAAGTATGGAATACTACTGAAAAGGATGTGTCTAAATATTAGTCCTCAGCCAATACTGTAGTTAGACTTCCGAATACAAGTATTCTGAATTCACGCATTGCAGATAAAAAAAACTGAATATTTCTTAAATATACAAAACTACATTATACTCAACATACTGTAGTACTATATTTTAGTATTTTAAAGTCATACAACGAGAGCTAAAACTTCCTAAACTGTCCCAATTTAAAACTGAAAAAATTAAATTTTATGAACAAATCTGGCTATTTTTATCATAAGTTAGTATCATTTTTACTTTGTACATAAATGTTTTGTATTTCAAAACTTTTGTGAAAATATTAGGTTAAGATAAAGCTGAATAAGCTATCGTCGTAACAAATGCTATCAATATTATGCAATAATAGGTTTTGAGTAAAAAAATTATTTCCAGTCATATCTAATTAAAAAAAATATATTAATTGTCATCAAAAACTAAAAATTAAAAAGTATTAGAGTTTTATGTGGGCATTATAAGTGTTTTGCATTACACCTTTACAAACTTTAAATGCTTTTTTCTCCGACTTACAGTTTTAAAGGTATGAGTGTTTTCTAATCCCTAAAGCTTTTTTTTCTGTTCTTCATAGAGCCTTGAAATTTTTTGTGTATAATCCCCAAACGTATGTTCTAGAAAAGTTAGAATGGACTTGGGTCTGAGATTTCTAGTGTTTTTAAAAAATGCTAAAGTTACTATTTAAAAATTTTTCGTGTTTCTTCCAGGTTTTTCCAGAAAGATATTTATGAAAACTCAACAAGGGAATAAATTTTCAAATCCATACTAACTTTTTTTTGCAATAATCTATAAGAAACATGAATAACTTAAAAAGACTAAAAAAATTTAAAAAGTGAGCATTTTATATATATATATGAGTTTGAAAAAAACGTCAAAAATTCTTAATTCTTTGAAATTGTAAGACAATGGCTGGTCAAACTGACTTTTTACTTTCAGAAGCAACTTAATAATATAATCTGAATGTGAATGATAAATTATTTTTACTGTTGATGTGTCTCTTAAATTTTTTTTTCAAAAAGGGTACTGTGTAGTCTTAAGGAAATAATTCAAAAACTGTTTGTGCCAAATGTGATTTCCAAAAAAAATGGTGATGATCCCAAAGTATATATTTCTCGGAATGGAAGGGGAAAAACCCCCCTTTCCTCTAAGGGGCGGTGCCGGGGGAATATCGCATCGTGGCTGACCCTTTTCCAAAATTTTTGAGACCAGTACGACTAAAGACCCCCCGTGGGGCGGGGGGTACGTTTAAAATTTGTCGGAGCTCAAACGTCCTCGGTGTGGTGTGGTAGCTGGGGGATAGGGGGGGACGTTGGTGTCGTCCACGTCATGACCTGGTTCAAAATTACGTGGTCCGTCGCCAAAAGCCCTCGTGTAGCTAAACGTGCGCGTGAATATTCCCCGTTCCCCCTCCCTAAATGCCTAATTTTTGTTCTATAACCTGTATTTGTGTTGCAATACCAATTTGCTTAATTTCTTTATCTATCTTAGTTTGCATAATGTTTTCCTACAATTTCTCTCGTCACTCTAACTTAAACCCTCTTACAAGCTCTTGAAACTGAAGTGGAATTGATTTCAATCATTGCCTTCAGTTCAGAATAAATTTTTGGGTTTTCTTAACAAGGGGGTTTTTTTCGGGGTTCTCCCGGGGAAAAAACCGTGTCTGGACTTTACTTGATGAAACTGACTTTTCTCCAAAAGCAATGTAATTTTTTGCGGCTTCTGAGGCGTTAGTTTTAAGTTAAGATACATAACATAAACAAACGGTAAATTTCGCAGACACATTTTTAAAGGTTAGAATTATATTTTAAATTAAAATAAACGGAGATCGAGATTCTTTTTCAATAACTAAAGACAAACACATGCAAGTACTACGGATAAACAATTCTTATTATTTTGTCTCATAACAAGTGTAAGCAATCTTTGAAGTTATATATTTTGTCATAAAGACGACAAGACATTCTTTTTGTTAATCAATACATTTGTGATTTTGGTATTATTAAGTTCCAAATTTGGTAAAAAAAAATCTATATTTTTAAAAACCCCAAGGGGTTTAAAATCTTGGGGAAAAAATATTTAAATATTTTTTCGGATGTATATAACATATAAGAATATTTTGCAACACTCTGAGGAATTCACCAGATCGTCTTACAGCTGCTCTTTCATCTTTGGTTAAAGAATAACACATTCGAACTCAAAATACTCTATTTCAGATAGAAAGGTACTCAAATATTGATATCATATTTTGACATCCAAGTATACTCATCATATTCACATTTCTCATTTTTTTTCTGGTGCGGAATATGTTTCGGATTTCGTCTCCGAAATTTTAATGCTAAATAAAGTGAAGACTGTATAGACTCAAAATAAAAATCGTGTACTACGGGAACAAATTCAATTTAAGCAAAGAGACATATGTAAATGTAAGCAGTGATTCTTCTTTTTTTTTCTATGAAATAAAAATGTTTTTTAAATTTGGGGGTTTTAAAAATTTTTTTTTGTATTAAATAAAAACCCCGTAGCCATTTTTTGGGCCCATTAGGGGTTAAAAAAACCAATTCAATCTTTTAAACATTTTCCAATGGAAAATTCAACATACATTTATAAAGACAATTACAAAAATTTTACAAATATTTTTAAATAATTTAATTTACAATAACGTTACATTTTGTAAGTTAAAATTATTTTTATACATAATTAATAAAATCCAAATTACATCTGTATGTGTACTGAACCAAACTCAGTGGCGCAACATGCCATGATGGTTAAGGCCTATTGTGCCTCTCTCAGTTTACGCGACCTTAGGCTCTGGGGTGCATGTGCAGATGTTTCAACGATGTGCGATGTTCGACGCAAAACCCCCAGTGCTCAGTTTTCAAGCATTTATGAACCCACTGAAAAGATGCAAGTTTGGGTCGACCTTGCCCAGTTCGGGATTTGAACCCCGGATCTGTGGCGCGGAAGCGCTATACACTACCACTCAGCTACTGGGCTTACCATCTGTATATGCAACAAACTAAAATTTACTTCGCAATAATCTACGTACTGGAGGCACGCCTCTGTAGAGTGTCACATACAATTCCACTCTTATTTTTGCAGAAACAAAGCAACAAAACATACCATTAATGAAAAGTGACTCTTGAGTATGCATTTAACAATTTGCTGTTGTTCCATTTAAAATGGTCCAATGAAAGGAAACTTTGTTGAAAAGTTTGGAATTTCAAAATTAAGTTAAGAAGAAATATTTTTAAAAAAATTAAACTGAAATTGTAATAATTGTTGGGGAAATGTTGGTCTACTGTCCAAACTATTATAAGGAATTACGAAACAGCTGCACATATTTTTAATCACTCATGTTGAAGATTTCTAAGGATTTTGAAAGTTTAAAGCGCTCGAGCACACAGTGATGAGGAAAGTGAGGTTATAAATCCGAAATATCCAGTCCTCAATTTATGTTACTGCGATATCTAGAAAGAGAGTTAATGTGGAAATAAGACCCTCCAATCTAACGGATTTCATGGCAAAGGTTCGGGAAGAAAACCACTCATATTCAGATGAAATGAAAAGAAAAGGCTGAATATGCTAAAGAATATATCCATAAGAATTTCGATTTGGGGAAAACTGTGCTTTTTATAAAGAGATTAAATATAACGGTTTCGGAAAAGATGGAAGTATAAAGAAGGGAAAATTTGAGACCTAAATGTCATGAAATATGGTGGAAGAAGGAGTCATGTTGTTTGAAAATCAACGTTGAGCTTTGGTGTCGGTAAATTTTTTAAAGTGCGTGGGGGCAGGATTTTAAAAAGCGCATAAATGGATAATTTGATGATATCTGTTACGTTGGGAAACATGAATAAAAGGGTTTTAAGGACATTATGCAAAAATTTTTAAGTACAATATTTTGGCAAAAAATTAACGTAGAATAAGTTTTTTCAAAACTTCTCCCATAAAAATCTTCTTAATGATGATATATATATATATATATAAAACTTTATAAAGAAAAAGACTTCTCCAGGGGTCAATTAGGTTTTTAAAAAATTTAAAATTATTTTCAGAGTTACTACAATTGAAAAAATTTGGGTTTTTTTTTTTTAAAAATTTTTCCCCCCTTTTACAAAATAGGTAAATCCTTTGTTGTATATTTAAACATTCTGGTAGCCTTTGGGAGGGTTTATATAAAGGAAAAAATATTATTAAATAAAATTTTTTTTTAAAAAAAAGTTTTTAAAAGGGTTATTTATTTCATTTTTTTAAAAATACTGAACTTAAAAAATTTTTTTGAATATATTCTTAAAACGTTTTTACGTTTTCTAATCAAATGACATTAAATACAAAAAATTATTTTTTATAGTTTTGAAAATCACGGTTCCGAACGTAGTCGGATACCTTAATGAAGTTAAAATGGACCGTTTCAAATGCTTGAGGATACTTGTATTACGACCTATCTACTTAACGTTCACTCCCACTTACTACCAATCGAGTTTAGACCTTTGGTTGAGCCCTTAGGTTGAGTGTCGTCATTTTCCCCACTGATCACCGCTTAAAACAATATGGACTGTATGCACTTTTCCAGTCAATTTTTTTTGGGTGTCAATGTGTATCCGTGTTATATTTTACATATTTGTAACTCCCAAATAGTATAGAAATTGATGAAAAAACCCAAGGAAAGCATCTTTTTTAAAAAGCTGAAAAAACATAGAAAGTTCCACTTGAAGGAAAGTAATATTTAACAAGATTACGCAAAGGTGGCGTTTATGACGAAGGGGTGAGGCACATTCGACATAAACTACTTTAAGGCAGTGTTTTCCAAAGGGGGGGCGCCCCCAAAGCGTGATAATATGAGGGGGCACATTGAAAAGTAAAAAACAAGGATTTTTAAAAAATTATTTTTTACGGGACAAAATACATTTGACACAAAAAAAAATTGTACAAATTTCACTTATAAACATATCAGTTCTGAAAAATGTTTTTTATAATTTTTAACAATACAAAGAACAAATTTAATAATTACCAGCGCCCCCAGGGGCTTGTCATATAAAAATTATATGAAAAATTCCTTACCTTGATAATTTGTATGGTTTTTAAATTTATCCCTTAAACCCAAAAAATTAGGCAATTCGCTCCCCAACCACCGTTTTACAAGTAGGGAGCATATCGGGGTTTGAGGGGAAAGGGGTTGGGGAAAAAATAAGCAAATTTTCTGAAATTAGAAATCCTTTGCGATTATATTCAGGGTATCACATTCCAGGGAATTTAAATTTACTGGCTAAGTGAGATGTTTATATACACCGGTCTAAGAATGTGAAGTTATATTGAGGTTTAACTGAAAGTATAGTAAGAACAATACATTGTTAATGATGGAGGGATGGGGGGGCGATGAAAATTTTGGGTTGAAAATTGGGGCGACAATAGAAAGTTTGAGCCAAATAACTGGCAACTGAAAGGCTTATTCATAAGATAGTTAAAGGGCAGGGGGGTAAAAAAGGAAAACTAATATAATCATTTAAGCCTTTTAAAAAATTGTGATTGTTTTTTTGACTGTAAAAACATCGTCGTGAATCTTTCACAGCAAAATGTTTCAATGATTTATGCGGAGATTCATCCTGTGTAACTGAAGACTCGGCAATGGCATTCAAGGCTAAGAAGCAACTGTAAAATATCTCGATGAATTAGTATAGGAATAATTTTTTTAAAGGCATCTACTGTCTGTAACATATATTCCATGAAGATGAAACTGGGCTTTGGTGGGAAAAAATGCCTGAAAGATACAATGCACAAATGAAGGTAATACTCAATTTTCTAGCGTTCAGAAGGAAGACTGCATTGTTGTTAGGAAGAGATACACAGCTGGGTTCAAGCTAATTATATAATTTATGTATCACAACGTGAAATATATAAGACAAAATAATTCTCAATTTGAAGTAAATAAAACAATTCACCGAAAGATATAAGTTTCAAGTAAACTAATTGGCAGGCTTGAAAATAAATCTTGATCTGATACAATCTAAGCTAAATTCGCTTGCATTGCAATTGTACTATGATAATTTTACTGAAAGATGAGAAATCCAAAACTTTTTTTCAACGGTGTTTTAAAACATATACAAAACCAGAAAAATATAGTTTACTTTATTTCTTAGTATATTTGTACAAACATCTTTGGGACGTGCACTCGCTGATTGACTGATTGATTATTTAAGTCCAATTTTGAAGCAACACGAGTGCTATTGGCGGTGATTTGGCTTCATATCTCGTAATTCAAATAATGAAAATTTCCGCATCTACTGCACGATGACTCGAAATCTCAACAAATGTATGCTCATTAGCACCTCAACTCGAAGCAATGAATATGTAACAGATAAGAACCCCGATCTATAAGCTTGCAACCATCCTTACTTGTTTACTAGTGTTCTCGGGCACTTGTGGCATAGGTAAGTGAGTGATTCTTTATTAACGTCTCACTATAAAGTGACACGAGGGCTATTGCTGGTGGACCTCTTAATTTTGTACCACGTTCAAGTGACGAGGACGCTGACACCTCCCTCTTTAAGCTACCACGCCATGCCAACAGGAGGACTTTGATCATCGACACATTTAACGTGCATCAGCCTCTATACACTTCGGGTCTTCAGCGGAACAAGGGCTCGAACTCATGACACGTCGGCCACAGCTACCAGGCTACCGAGGCCACAACGTGGTCTCGCAGCAAAAAGATATTTCAAGAAAGGTATTTCTTCAAAATTACAAACTATAGAAGTAGTAGAAACGTGATCGACAATATGATTCTCCCATTTTTACTACTATTTTTTTTATAACTATAACTGTTCTTCAAATGAATTTTAAAATACCCCAAGTGTTAGTTTTAAGAAGGAAACTTCGCGAAACAGCCCACTATATATACTTTACCATTTTTCTTACGTTTCATCATTAAAATTCTGAATAAATCTGTAAAGAGATAACTTTTCCCTTTAAGGTATCCACTACGTTCGAAACCGTGATTTTAAAAAAGCGTATAAATAGATAATTGTCATGATATTTAGTGTCACTTAGAATAGAATAAATGTATAAAATTGTTTTAAGGACATTTTGACCAAAAAAAATTTTTTAAATACAATATTTTGGCAAAAAATTAACTTAGAATAAACTTTTTCAAAATGTTCTCCTTTTATAAAAAATGCTTCTAAAATAATAATATTTTGTGTGTGTGTGGGGGGCTTATATAAAGTAAAGACTTCTCCAGAGAGTCTGAACTAGGATTTTTGAAAAATCCACAAAGTTACAACCCATTGAAATAATTATCGGCATTTTTTTCCTTAAAATTTCTCCCCTCTGTTGTCGTAAAACATGGATAAACCCACTTCTAAGTTATATATTTTAAATATTCTAGTTGAGCCTCTACACAGAGGTCTGAGCTATATACAGGCAAAATATTATTATATAAACGAAGTATTTTTCACAAAAGGAGAATATTTTGAAAATGGGTCACTCTAAGTTCATTTTTTCTCAAAATATTGTACTTAAATAATTTTTTATTGTAATAATATTGTTAAAACAATTTTATCTACGTTTTCTAATCTAAGTGACACTAAGTATCGTAAATATTATCCATTTATAAGCTTTTTCAAAATCACGGTTCCGAATGTAGTTGTGTGGATACCTTAAGAGGTAAAAAGTTAAAATCTTTGTAGAATAGAAAACAAAATATGGAAAGTATTTTATTCATAATTGCGCTTATTGAATAAAATAGAAAGTTGAATAATTTATATAAATATCTAAATCTCTCATAAGTCGAAAATGGTGTTTGAGAAGACATTTTTGATCTTAAAATGTTACAGAGTGCAGATCTTTAACATTGTGTTGAAACTCCTTTTCCGCGTAATCTATTTGAAATGAACATGGGTGGATGTACGGAAACGCTTCTCCACTGCCCAGAGGCAATTAAAGCCAAATATTCCACCGAATAGCCTCTTATCGTGGCAGTGCTAAAAATTACGACGCAAAAAGCCTTAAAACTGTCGAAAAGGCGAGACCATGAAATCGATTCCCCATAAAATCTCGGGCCATAACCCTTTTACACTGCAGAAAGAATAAATAAAAGAAACACCTATACCGTGAACATATGTGGGAAAAAGAAAAGACATTTCCGGCCTTCTTTCAACCTTATCTCGCCCATGTTTCTTTACAGTAGATAAGGCTATAAATTTTCTGGTTAAATTGATCCCTCTATAACAAATTGATGCAATATTTCTTTCCATCTCCTCCCTGCTCTGGATTTTATAACGAGATGTTTTCTTTCCTTATATAAAGTCGTGAAGTTTCCAACTTTTTACGGTTTCTGTTAAATAATTTATGTCTTTATGACGAATCGCCTCTTTCGACTATTTTTTTTTTTAAAATTTGAGGAGATTATCGTAATTTTTGTGAGAAGCGTATGACGCACTGATGAATAATTTTTAAAAATGGTTTATTTTTCGTAATAAAAAGTTATTGAGACTTTGTCATTTCGTTTTTTGTGGGTGAGAAGTAATTGATTGCTTTTGGGAGGATCTAAAATACATACTGCTTTAACTAAAACATGTACTATTTTAATGTCATCCAGTATTTTTCTTTAAAAAACACATAATTTATCACCTTTATTTCTAAGCGATAAATAAGTGGCAACATCTTTAGAGTTAAGATTTAAAACAGTCCCATTGCATTGTATGCAAATGATTAAAAAATACAGTTTCTCTCATGACTATGTTAATTCGTTAATATATGTTTAGTATATATATATATATATATATATATATATATATATATATATATATATAATATATATATATATATATATATATATATATATATATATATATATATATATTTTTCTCTATTTTGATAATTTTTTGTGACTTTATATTATAAAGTAGTTATAGATATATATATATTCCTTATATTAAAAATTCTCTTCCATGTTATTTTCGTCTGCTTTATTTCAATATATATATAATTCATTCAACTCTAATTTATCTGATTACTTATTTTATTTGCTCTTTTATAATCGTTTGTAAAGTTATGTTGCTTAAGTTAACATCTTTTGTAATTATTGTAAATATGTTCTATTAGTCGGAGATAAGAATTGTAATGCATAATTGATGTTGGATGATCTTGATATACAATAAATTTTTGCATGTTTTTGAGATATCATTTATCTAGAGACCTTTGGCATCATTTGAGTGATTGTAAGAATAAAAAGCGTCAGTGGAATAAATTTTGGCTACTATAAATCGCAATATAATGTATCTATTATTAACTTTATGTACATTAATATATTTAATTAACTTATAAATTTAATCATAAACAGTAATTATAATTTTCATTTAATTATGGGGAAAAATGATTTTAATATACCAAACAAAAGACAAAGAATTTTTGAAATAAAACGGTAATTGTGACATTTATTGCGAAAAAGGGGCTTCTCAAATTATTTCTTCAATAAACCCATTTAATCATGACTTAAAGACCGATACTCCCCTTGACTGCGAATAAAAATAGATTGTATCCCAAATGGGGGATTTTTAATAAATTAAAAACTTAATTGATGTTTAAGCAATTTGAATGCATCAACTCTTATTATCGGAACATCCTGTAATAAGGAAATTGTTCGAGAACAAGTTATACAAATGGAAAGTTGCATTATGTTGTTCCTATTAGAAAAAATAAAAGGGGAATTGACTATACAGGTTGTTGACGAATTCGACCAACATATTCAGAGGGTTGATAGTAGACATCATGGAGATGACAAATCAACGTAGAACAGGGAACAGAACACAAACTACATTAGTCAACGAAAATCACTGTAGTACTAGCCATCAGGGAGGACGATAGGTCAGACGAGGGGATCGGGAGTGTCGTAGTAGGGCTGAAGAAATGAGCACGTATGCAAATTTCCCACTTCTCGTGGAATTGCTGCAGGGAGTCGCAGCCATTGTGCACCAGAAGGTGTGATTCACTCACGGTGGTGCACCAACACACTTTTCGATTGCGGTGCGATACCACCCCTGTGCTACATATCCCGAGAAGTGAACTGGACACGATGGACCTGTTCTTTTGCCTCCACGTTCCCCTGACCTCAATCCCTTGGATTTCTTCTTCTGTGGCCACTTGAAACAACTTGTGTATGAGACGACGGTGAGTGAATTGGAGGATCTCATGACACGGATCCTCGTTGCTTCAGCTAACATCCCTAGCATACTGGATTTGTTTGAACGCATCCGATAATTCTTCGTTCGTCTGTGTCACATGTGCTATAACCTACGTCAGTGGTGACGAACCTTTATAGATCAACATGACATTTTTTCTAAAGAACTACTTAAGGAGGTATAGACGTGCCGTCATATAATTTTTACTTGTAATTGTTGGGAAAGTAATAAAACTAAGTACTAACAACACAAACTATTTACTACAAAAAAACACATTTTGCACTGTATAATTATAAATGTTTTAGTTATACGAGTAATTCTAATTAAAGAGAGCAATATTAGTATGACTTCTGTTGTTGCAAATTGGATGACAAATATATTAGGATTGTAAGATGTTATTTTTTGTAGAATAAATGCTGAATCGGAGTCATCTGCTAATCAGTTTCTAAGCAATTAATTATTTTTGCTGTAGTTCACTTTTATTTGACAAGAGTGCTTGTGATTTGTTTCAAAATACCGTTTTACAGACGTGTTCTGCATACCACTATTCCAGAACATAAAACACGCACTGCTTAGTCGTTTTTACTAATAATGCTATGTTTCTGGTCAACCAAATTTGAAATTCTCTGTTACACTTACTATCTTGCACTTTTTGTTCTTTTGCTGTACTAGCCATGTTAAATAACAGTTAAAAATCGTAAATTTTACACAGATTAACTTTAAAATACAGTTATGTCAATGAAATTGACTATGCTATGCGTAGAAAAACTTTACATCATAAGCAATTGTAGGCTACGAAGTAAATAAGGCAAGACAATAACAAACGAGTGTGCACCCCACTGCCCAGTGACCGATCACTCGCGTTTGTTCGTAATACTTCAGAGTGAACTTTGAAATAAATACAAACTATTTTGATCACTGGCGTGCCCAAAATATTTTATTGCGTGCCATCAATGGCACGCGTGCCATTAGTTCGCCATCCCTGACCTTCGTGGTCTTAAATTCGAACCATTCATGGGACAGTCATTTGTTGAGGCATTTCTGACGTAAAGCTGTGATGCATTGTCCGTATTGTAAACATGCTTTACGTTAAATAAATGTTTTTCTAATCTCTTACTCTGCCCCTTTTCATTCCACTCGACATCACACCCTTCATAACTGCTTTTGCGAATTACTCCCACTAAACGGGATTTGCGACCCCATGTATTGTTGATTTGTCATCCCTATGATGCCTATTATCACTCCTCTATATTTGTCTGTCGAATTCGGGGAAATCCTGTATAACTTATTATCAATATTACAGTACAGAAAAAAGATGTCATTGTAAATTGGGTTATTCTTAATGGTTTTTTTTTAAATTTTCATTTAAAATAACAATTATTTTGTTTTTATCTGCCCCAGTTAAGGAATTGCTTCTTTACAAAAGTCTTATAAGATCTTTTGGCCTTTACGTGGCGCGGTAGCCGAGTGGTTTAAGTATCGGACCGTGGCTTGCCTTGTCACGAGTTCGAGCCCGTACACTACTAAAGACCCGCCGTGTAAGGGCAGCGATGCACGTTTAATCTGTCAAGAGCTGAAGCGCCTCCCGTTTGTGGTGCGGTAGTTAGGAGAGAGGTGCCAAGCTCAGGTGTCGTCCACTTCACTTGACCATGGTTCAAAATTAGTGGTCCGTCGCCAAAAGCCCTCGTGTACTAAACAGTGCGACGTTAATAATCAATCAATCAATCAACATGCCTTATGCTTGAGATACTTGACCATTGACTTTACGTGATGAGGAAGCTTTGGGAATTTCCAAGAGAAAGATCTTACACTGCATTCTTGGTGGAATCCAAGTGAATGGATCATGGAGAAGAAGATCCAACTGAGAACTTTACAAAATTTACGAACAACCTGATATTGTCAAATTTCAGAGACTTAAATAAGTTAGTCATCTAGCTAGAATGAATGAAGATATTTGCTGCAAAAAAATCTTTCTGGCAAAGCCCATGGGAGATAGACCTCGGGGCAGACCCCGTTAAGATGGATTGACTGTTTTGAAAATGACTTAACAATTTTAAAGGTCAAAAATTGGAAAACAGTTGCTAAAAGTAGGGATGCCTGTGGAGAAAACCAGGGCCCACCCAGGACTGTCGAGCCATTGAAGAAGAATTAATGAAACTATTATCGAAGATTGTTTATCATCGCGTACTTCCTTATCCCGAAAAAAACATGTTAAAATTTACATTTAAACATTTACACGTCGAGTAAGAGATTTACACACATACATGTGTGTGTAATATCTTCATTTAAGTGGTGTCAGCTTAGAGAGAAAGAGATATTTTACTCGCGTAAAACTCATAAAAAATTATAATAGACATTTATGTCTCGTTAAAATTTTTGCATTAGCATTTGCCATCAAATGTTGCGGTTGCGATAGCCTAGTGGTCAAATCATGAATACGTCGCTGGCGTGTTATGAGTTCGAGCCTAGTGTCACTGAAAATCCGCCGTGTAGAGAAGGCCATTGCACGTTAAATATTTTGAGAGCTCAAACGTCCTCCCGCTGGTGTGCTTTGGAAGTTAGGAAAGGAGGATGCCAGCTCAGGTGTCGTCATCGTCACTTGACCATAGTTCAAAATTGAGAGGTTTTTTGCCAATAACAATTCGTGCAGCTCTACAGTGCGACGTTAACAATTTTACGAACACCTAGCTGGCAGATATGCACATGATTCACTGTATTGGAAGAAGGAAAAGGCACGAGCAGCAGAAAGATTGTCGCAGCGAAAGGTACCCACAGATAGATGCATTGGCCTGTCGGATGTTTACTAATTTGAATCACAATTTCTGTGAATGTGGATCATTACGAGGTAATAGGCATAGGCAGGGTGGGCCACGAGAGACTCGAACTTCTAGTATAGAACAAAATGTGTTGGATACCGTTTGAAAGAATCCAAGTACCAGTGTACGGGCCATCACAGGAGGATATTGGAAGAAAGCATTACACCCATACCATCATCAATGAGTACCCGTTAAAATTGTGATACAAATTAGTAAACATACGTCGGTCCGGTGCTTCTATATGTGGGTACCTTTCGCCATACAATCTTTCTGCTGCACGTGCATTTCTTGCTGCCATTCCATAATCCAGGTGTTCATCCACCAGCTTGGTGTTTCATATTCCTCGGCGGGCAATGACAGCTTAAATAATCGCGGTAATGCTTTCTATTTCCTCCAACACTCTTGTGTGCAACGCCACCTAGCGATGAACGAAAACGTTTCCGACCATAGGTTTTTATGCAAATCTGAATCTCTTTGTGTTTTTACCTTCCTTTAAAGTTTGTCCCAATAATCCTGGGATACCCTGCATAGGAGAATATTAAAAACCCTGAATTTCTATTGAATTTAGTAATTGCTGCCTTGTAAATAATATAGACAATTTCAATATAATAATAATTGTAAATAATATAGACAATGATTGCAATTTCTTTAACATTTCTTTTTATACTTCTTGTGTTTTGGATACATTCACGCAACTTTTATACATATTATATTGTTATAAATCGATATTTTAAGATAAACTTTTATTTCCTTTGTGGATGAATACCTGAAATTTTTTTGATTAAATATATAGTTTGACGAATGTTTCAAACTAAAAAAAAAGCATTTTAAGTTAAATCCACAAATGGAATATCTCTTTTGATGACTTTATAGGTTTTTTAATAAATTAGTACCAATTAATTAGATGCAAAGTATTCTGATGAATCACTCAGGGTTAAATGTTTTTCCCCCTCTCATACCACTTCCTGAATCTCACTAAATTTTTTTCCACGTATATTTTGTTCTTGACCTTTCGTTTATTTTCGATCCAATTTTTATGTGACCTTCAGTTTACTCAACGCTGGTCGCATTTTCTCTTTTGATTGTTCGCATAATCGCTTCTTTTATCAAAACGATTCTTCTATACGAAGTTTCCTTTTTGTACGTCATTGCAAGAATCCAGCATCAATTTATCAATTTTATTTTTATTGCGCATTGTGGCTGATGAAAGAGAGCTGTTTTTTAAATTAATGTCGTATCAAAACATGTGATTTCTATGGACGTGTTTTCGCACGTATATTACTTAATGTTATTCTTACAAATTTTCGTGCATTGTATAAAGTAAGGGTAAAATCCTAAATAAATTCGCACACTTTTTGCGACGGAGAAAAAAAATGGCGCCAACAGCTCGTTTTCTTTTCTTTTTTGTTTGTTTGTTTTGGAATTTCATCCAATAAAACAAGTAAATTAAAAAAAAAAATCAAGTCAATTCCTGCTTAGATCAATAGAGAAAATTTTTATTTTAGCTACTTTTTATTAAATAGTTACAATTAATATAAATATGTATATACATATGACAGAATTATAACATTATATATATATATAAGTAATTAATTTTATTAAATTATCATCAAAGTATCGTATTAGTCATCAAACAATCATGTACAAATTTCTTCACTGAATGCCTTAAAACTGAGAAAACCTTTTCAGTTTTGACACAAGGGTCGGTAGCCCAGTGTTAAGGTATCGGACCATGGCAGGCATGTCATGAGTTCGGAGCCCAATCACTAAAGACCCGCGTTGGACGTATGCACGTTAAATCTGTCGGAAGCTGAAACGTCTCCCGTTGGTGTGATTAGTGGTAGTTAGAGAGGGGTGCCAGCTCAGGTGTCGTCAGTCACTCTACCAGTCAAAATTACGTGGTCCGTCGCCAAAAGCCCGTGTTGGAACAGTGCGACGAATATTCCACTCACTCACCAGTTTTGACACAAGTCGCCAAAAATTATGCCAACGTGTCTGTATTTGTAATTCTTTAAATAATTAGTTTTAATCAATTAATTTCTTTTAATTATAATTAAATTATACTGTATTGTCATCCAAAATAATCATGCATATAAAATTTCAGCTCAATTGAACGCTTTAAAATGTATTTTATTAACAATTGAAAATTCCACCAAGATAAATAAATATATAGAGAGTGTGAGCTAATAGTAGGAATTGAATGACAATAATACGCCAGGCTTAAGGTAAACAAAGGTAAGCACTGAAGTGAGAGTTTATTAGCGTATCGCGCACTAAAGAATCACAAGGACTATTGGCGGCGACCTCGAATTTGAACTCGGTTCTAGTGACGAGGACGACACTTGAGCTGGCATTTCCCTCTCCAAACTTCCACATCCTACCAAAGACAGGACGTACAGCCTCGAAAGATTTAACGCGCTTCAGCCCTTCTATATGGCGGGAACTCAGTGGCATAAGGGCTCGAAGCTGTGACACGCCGACCACGGAGTCCATGACCATGACCACTAGGCTACTTCGGCGATAGTTTTTAAAGTTCTCGGGTTTTTTTGTTATATATATATATATATATATATATATATATATATATATATATATATATATATATATATATATATATATATATATATATATATATATATATATATATATAATTAGTTAGATTTATGAAATCTATGGAGGTTATGTTTCTATGAAAACCTAACTCTTATGTGGATAAATTAGAAAAAATTATTAGAAGAAATCAAAATTTTTAAATCTTTAAAAATAAATATTTGTGTGTGTGTGTTCTTTGTTATTTTCCCCAACATGAGTAACAAACAAAAATTCGGTACGATAGAGTAGACGAAAGATTCTTTTCTGGTTTTAATATTAATTCTTCTTTGACATCATTAAGGTTATTTATAAATGGGAAAAAATCGAATTCAATAGTTCATGACTCTATATAAAATATATTAAGAGAGTTACAATAAAAAAATATTTGACATAAAACAGTCGATGAAATCAGGATAAAAAGTTTAACCTCCAGCACACAGACGCGTTCCTGAAGATATCAAATCTCTTAAAGAACAATATCTTCAAGGGGTATCAGGAACATCAAAAGAATGGTCAAGGGTATATTGGAAGTAATAGTAAAAAGTTTCTAGAAGACGTAGAAATTCTTTGGTCGAATAATGAATGCATTAAGGTTACCCGGGAGGAATCCATCTAACTTGTAAAAACTCAAATTTTCCCGAACGAAATTTTGAATTAAACTATATTTTTCATTATATTTTATTTACAATATATTTCCCTGGCTCTATAATAAATCCTCGCTCATTTACTTAAGTATTTTGCTTTTATAAGTTTTTATGAAGATGTTTATACTTATTATAAAAGCATTTTTATAGCTACCTCTATCTCATCTCTCTGGTAGGGAGATTATTATTTTAAAAAATATTTAAAATTTTTCTCTTAAGGCATTGACTTTGTTTCTGTTGACTTTTAGTTGATTATTCCACCACTTGATACTAGAAACAGGTGGGGTGCTTCGTTAATGCAATGATTTAAATGTCGGTGATAGTACATGTTTAATTAAGTATTTGTAGCACACAAGTCTCTACTTGAGAAATATCAGTAATTCCTTTTAATAAGATTGATAATTCTGTTGAGCACTTAGTAATGCAGTAGATAAATTTATAAGGGAAATATTTACTTTTAAAATTAATCTCATAATCTGTGGGCTAAGTCGACTTGGAATTCCACAATAACAAACGGATAGCTGTTCAGAGAGACTCAGAGGTCCAGAACTCCCCAATCATTCATAAGATCATATATTGAATTGGTTGCCACACTGTCGAATCCGGATTCTCGATACCACAGTAGGACACAAAGGATGGGCCAGCTCTGGAATGTTACATACTATCTTTAAGCAATTATTAAGATGCAGAGAGTTTATATTCAATTCTTCCCTGAGATCAGTGCGTCCCAGATTGGAGATCTGGTAATAAAGTCCTTGCATCTGTTATTTCTGGATTTAGGTTTTACTTTATAATATATAAGAAATGAAATATTTTGTATAATTATTTAATGTTACAAATAAATAATCAAAGGATAAGTGTATCTAAATTTTGAATTAGATTAAAAACTGCAGGTCATTTTGGAAACATGAGCACTGCTTCGATGTAAAAGTTAAATACAAATATTTGCCCATCCGGTATAGTGGTTAGCGACTCTGACTGCTGTCCTGTAGGGCTTGGGTTCAAATCTCGGAGAAGACATGGATGTTTGTAAATGAATAGTGCCATCACGGCATGGGGGTACTCTAAACAGCCGTCTAGCTGCAAATCCTCTCGTGAGGTTGGTGGCATGGGATAAGAGAGGGTGGCCCCTGACCCTCCCCCAGGGTGTTCTTCCTCAAAATTGGTGGAACCCAGCTAAATCGTACTGTCACCTGTATGGTGCTCAAGGCTACGGCCAACGACAGGCGTACATCTAGCCCCTTGCTATGATGAATTTCGTGATCCTCGATCTGAATATGTCAGACAGTTGGCATTAGCAACAAATATTTTATGGAAGCTCCATTGCCCTTTATGGAAACGAAATAGAGCTGTCATTTTCCTATGCATAAATATATCTATGTATGTATTTGCTTCATTATATAGTCTCAATTCTTTAATGTAAATTCTGCTTCAAAATTTTCCTTGAAAGCAAACACGTTCTCAAAGAAGTCTAGTCAGTGTTTTTTGCTAATACCATGAGCGGCTTTCCAATATTTTTCTAGTTTATGTGAAACGTCTGAATATATCTGAAATATGCTTTAATAAATCAAATGCACAAAAATTCATTGAGGATGCATCAAAGGATTTAACAAGTACTTCTGTAAATGGTATGTATGCATTTTATTCCCATTTTTTTTCTGGTTGTTTTATTATTATATACAAGGCGATTCTCTGAAGTGTGACTTGCGCGATCTTACTTAGTTAGGGTCCTTCCCATGCAGAAAGCGGGTTTATTCATAAAATGTAGATTTGGAAACATTTTTTGATTATACAGAAAGATTTTTTTTGCATCACTTGATTATTATTATTATTTTACTTTTTTTCAGTTTTAACTTTCGGTTATATCAAAGTTTTTTCAACCACAAACAGGAATCCTTCAGAAAGTTTCTTTTTTACTCTGACTTAGCTCCATTTTTACGATTTTTCCCCTACAGAATAAAAGAACCGTTTTCGGTCGCATTACTATGAATAAAGTCATGTTTTATTAATTGTTATCACACGACAAATTTCCATCCATCTCCAGGTATATATAAATGATTTTCATATGAAATTTTCTGCAGTTGGCATTTCTTTCTTTAATAAATGCATAAGTAACTTTATTTTTAAAAAAGTTCTTGACTTTATTCTTCATGAATAATTTTAGTCACAGTTTGCGATGACATTTACAATCTCATTGGAATGATTTTTTTTTTAGTTGGCGTGTTTTTTAAAAACTTTGGAAGTATGTCCTTGTGACTGGGTTTTTTTTACTGTAAAATCTTTCAAAGTTTTTCTTAGCCAAAAATTCAACTCATCATTGGTACTCTTTCTTTCTTTACAATTAAATATATTATGAACTGCTTTCTTTCAAACAATTAAAATCAACTTTTTACAGCGTCCTTCAATTTGTCAGAATAAATAATTTCCCTCGGAAAGGGTATATAGTATATATATATTGCATTATTTATTTATTTATTATTTTTTTTTTAGTGTTAAGAATTATGGTTAAACAAAAGCATCAGTAATTTCTTATAGTAATCAAGTGAAAGGAAAAACTAATTTTAAAAGCGCACATTATATAGAAAATCATTTCTACAATACAAACCCACCTTATTTAAAGCTTGAAATGATAAATGATTATAAATAGTAACAAATATAATCATCATAACTTTTACGAACAAGTACTGGTAACAACCATTTTCTATTTTTATTTATAAGATGAAAAATGATGAAAACCTCTTACGCTAATACTTCTATCTAGAGATTTAGTCCTTACATTGATAATGTGTGGGAATTTAAAGGAGATGCTTGCTTAGGTATCATCCTCTTCCTTTGGCTTAATTTAAAATGACAAGGCCCATGGCGAATAGTGCTCTCGTTTTCCTTTAGAGTTCAACGTTATTAAGTAATCATTGTTAAAAGAAGGGGGGGGGGACCTTAATAATGAAAAATTCAGGGCATTTAAACTTAAAATCTAATGAAGTTTTTTTTTTGCCTAATGGGGCTGCGGATTGGTTCTTACCAGTGCTGTGACAGAGTACATTCTCCGTGAGCTGGTATCACTGTTTAGTGCGACACCATACAAGTGGAATTCTAATTACTGCAATGTAATTTTGACGCCTAAGTTTCCTCCCCAAAGGGAGGCACCTGAGCTCTGACGTTGCGAAATGGTTCTTGGAATTTTAATTTTTTCAAGAGCACTCAGGCAAAACTGGCACTCTAGGAATCACTAATATGCCGCATAATCATATGACATGGACATGATAATCCAACGATTTGGGCCGGGATTGAACCCGCGACCTTAGGCGTACAAGGCCAGTGACAAACTAACTACACCACCCCACCGGTCTATAATATATTCAAAAACATAAAATTTAATATTATTCATGCCAATTTTAAAGGCCTGTACCACTCATCAAGTCAATGTATTTAGTGATATTCAAAATTAAGAAATATTCCATATTTAGTTGAGTTTCAAAAATAATTGAATTTAAAGTTACGTAAAAAAAATACTTTCAAAGAAATATTCACATTTTCAGCATTGAATACGTAGGCGTATACATGCGTTTGAGCTATGCTTTTAGCAAAAACAGACTTTGTAAGCACATGAGTCAATTTACGCGCTTCGTTTGTTAACATAACTCGATCATTTCACTGTTTTTTTTTCCTTGGAATAATTAGTAAAATGTAAAGGCAATCATTTTAAATAAATAAACGTAGTGTAACGTTCAGATTTACTTTAAAGCCTAATTGCTTGTAGAGAGAACTGATATATATATATATATATATATGGGGTTATGGCATATTCTAGGGGTATTTTCAATGATAACACTGACTTTTACTAAAATTAACGTTTAATGGTGGACAGATACAGGTCCACTCACTACTGCACGAACCCATAGAGGAATAATGATTAGAGTTTATGCAATGACTTCTGGCTCTTAACGATAATTCTCAGTTCTTGAAATCCTAGTACAGTTCTTACACTACAGTTTGTATTGATAATACTGTTCTTCGCATACAGAGTCACACACAGAGTTCAGGTGATGTGAGTGGCCTACGCGTCGCTCCCCTTCGAACAACGGACAGCTTGTCCTCATACGGCCAGTTCCTAGTTGCTCCATTTCTTTTAGCAGCGGTGGAACTCAGATCTGCGCGTCGAGATCTCGCTCGCTAATTGTCTCTTCCTTCGTTAATTCGCTGGAGGCTGTGTCGCCAGCGCCCTCTAGAAAGTGGTCTGTGTGGAAAATCCCACATATATATACTAATGGAAACTTCATTCTGTAAACAGAAACTTATAGAAGAAAGTGAAGACAAACTTATAGAAAACAGTGAAGACAAACTTATATAAGACGCAATCCATACACAGAAGCTGTGGTTAACATAATCTAACAGTTATGACGATCATTGTAGATAAATGTTTGTTCTTTACAGCATGGCGCAACTGGAGTATTACAACTTATCAGCCATCTCGTGAGCCAAACTCGGCTACAAGAACTCAAGAGTTACTGATTTGAGAAGGACACGTGTGAGATGTCTGTTTTTTTAAAAAAAGGTTGCTGTTTACGACCTGCTAGTTTATCTGTGCACGGATGTGCTTAGTTAGCATAGCACAGGTAACAACCGTTTTGGAAGAGGGTTCAATAATGAACCGTTTTATTTAATGTTGAGTATATATTAAGTTCACTACTATATGTACTTTCATTCGGAGGGAAACAGAGACTTGTTAAATGTCCTTTAGTATTCGAGAAAGAGACTGAAATAGCAACAAAAGTGTATCATGATGTATGAAAATGGGCGCGTAGACCTCCCCATCTTCGAGAAATACTCCATGACTGTTGAGAGGTATAGACATGAAGGAGCTCTTGTAAGGCATTTGCCGGTGGGGGATGCCCTACTCGTACGTTTTCCTCGTGACCTAAAGATGTGGGAGTGAAAGAAGAACTAGGAGTTGCCATAATCTTAATATCTCTATATTAAGATCTTAACTTAAACAATATACAATATTTTAACTTAGTGGATCTGAGGTGAGGAAACACACAATACGTATTACCAAATAAGGGCGATCCTGACCACTATATTTAACTTCACCGCCTTATCTTAATCTCAGTATATACACAATTCCTAGTAGTTAATAGAACGATCCTACCACTATATCTTGGGTAGAAGCAACTCTCTCGGATCCTAAATGACTTTTCTTTATCTCGTGTGGAATGGTATCCACCTTGACTTGAACGCACTGGCGCGAATAACTGAACTCTTGAAATTCGGCAAACTTCTTTTACTTTAGCTTACGCGCTTAAACACAAACTAGCATGATCACTTCCCAAAAGGCCACCCTGCTTACGCTAAACTTCTGTTACTTAAAAGGTTCTTAATTTGCATAATCACGCTTCGCTTCTGGATTTGGTTGGAAAGAATTTGCCTTTTTCGGCCCCAAAGAACTCAAGAGGACAATTAATGAAAAGCGCGATGAGCCCGTCACACTCTTTATTTACTTTTTAAAGAGAAAATAAGCGAATTTCATTTTTGTGAATATCAACGATCTTCCCTATAATGTACTCAGACATTAAATGTAAGACATCAGTAAGGGATAGCATGGTTAAAAAAATAATAAACTTAATTTTTTTTTATCCAGTGTTATATTAAGCCTGGCACCTTCATGCTGGAACAGCTACATTCGAAGTATAGAGGCTTTTGACAAAACAAAGTTTCTACTTACATAAGCGTTCAGACTGCCTCTGGCGGTAACAAGGAGAATTCTTAACATTCCCCACCTAGGACTCCCTCTTCAAACCGAAGAATTTCTGTGGTTTCAATTTTTTTGTTGTATAGTTCGCCAGTAAGATCTCCGAATCATACAGATAATAATTATGATGTTTCTTTTTGGGAGGCGAATGGAAATGGCCTATCCTGTCCTTAATCCATTTGTTGACTAGAAAAACCTTTGTTAAAATTACGCCTCTCTGAATCTCCACAAACTGCTTTATTTCTATGTGAATTTATATCGCGAAAGTTGAATAAAAGTAAGGGAGGATCATGCACCCTCCATTTTTTGTGTTCCATTTTGTATGCTCGTAGACTTTTAGAAGCTGATGAAACAAATAAAGGCAGTGTTTCTCAAACTGGGAAGCACGCCCCCCTATAGGGAGAGTGATAACCTTACAAGGGGGGCGCAAGCACATCGAAAAGTCGAGAATTAAAGATTTAAAAAAATTACAAATTTACTGAAAGGGAATGAAACAAAATACATTCTGACATAATAAAAGTAAAATACACATTTACACTGATATAATACACTTAAAAATTCATGAGTACTGCACAATGTATTTAATAATTAATCTATCATTACTAAGTTAAAAACAAGATTAATAATTACTATAGTGACTCCCATGGGCTTGTCATATACAAAATTTAATACTTATCTTGATAGTTTGAACTATTGTATCTTTACGTGAAATATATTATTATTAAATTCAATTTATTGTTATATTTTTTGTATGGAGGGGGGCGTGATGAAAATTATGTTTAAAAATTGGGTCGCAAGTATTGAAAGTTTGAGAAGCACTGAATAAAGGTGTGCATCATAACAGTAGCGTGGTAGAAGTAATTCTTTTGTATTACATTTAAACTTATGTCAGCGCTTCTCAAACTTTCAATATTTGCGACCCTCTATTCAATCATAATTTTCATACGCATCATTGCATACAATAACAATGTATTGAATTCAACGATATTTTCTTTGTCTCTAAGGCTACAACGCGACTTTAACCTCTTAAGTGCCACCGGCGTATATAAACCTCTCCCTCAGCCAGTGCGCTAAGTGCCCCGGACGTATGTATACGTCTTTCCGAAACACGATACTTTCTGTGCGCTGCTATCCATAAAATTATCCCGAAGGCTTTGAAATGCAATAAAATGACCTTGACAATGTTTGCAACACATTCACTTATTTCAGAGGATTTCTTTTTTGTTTTCTTATTTATATATTCCTTTTCTACCCCCCACCCCAATACACCACATACGCTCGCCTTCATGTTAAACGGTGGCATTGGGGAGTGAATCGCGTAATTTTTAATCGGCATTGAAGGCATTAATTATAAACCTTACAAATTATCAAGATAAGTGTTCATTTTTGTGTATAATTTTACATATGACAAGTCCATGTGGTTCACTGGTAATTATTAAACTTATTCTTAATTTAGTATTGTTAAATGAATTGTAAAATGCATTGTGAAGTACAGATGCATTTATAAGTGCATTACCTGTATATCAGTGTAAATGCATATTTTATTTTTTATTATGCCAAAATGCATTTTGTTTGTTTACTTTCTGTAAATTAATAATTTTTAAAAATAATCTTTTGTTTTCGACTTTTTAAAATGCTCGCGTCCCCTTTAAGGGTTGTCGCGCCCCCAAGGGGGGACCGGGCCCCGGTTTGGGAAACCCGACTTATTTCATTCTTGATTTCATTAAAATCTATGCAGTACGTCTGAAAACAATCTGTGAAATATCTCTAAATTTCGCGCAGCAGTACATTTTTAAAATAATAAAATTGATATTAACATAAGAAGTTACTGAACAGATTTTAAATGCAGGTATTTTTGTAGGAACATAATTAATTTCAAAAAAAGTTTTTTAAATTTCCCTTTAAAGGGGGGAATGATGGAAGTATTTTTGAAAAAAGATGGGGAAAAAGATTTTTTTTTTTTAAAAAATAACGAAATAAAGGATTTTTTTTTCGAAAATTTTTGGGATCCGACTACGTTCGGGAAACCGGGGTTTTAAAAGACCCTAAATGGGTAATTTCATGATATTTAGTGTCACTTAGATTAGAATACAAAATAAAATTGTTTTATGGACATTTTTAAAACACAAAATGTATTTAAATACAATATTTATGCAAAAAAAGAACTTAGAAAACCTTTTTTTTTTCAAAATGTTCTCCTTTTTTTGAAAAAAAGCTTCTATTATAATAATATTTTGCCTGTTTTATAGCTCAGACCTCTGTATAAAGGCTCAATTATGATTTTTTGGGAAAAATTTACATTATGTTTAGAGTTACAACCATTTTTAAATAATTATCGGGGTTTTTCCTTAAAATTTCTCCCCTCTGTTGTCGTAAAACATGGGTAAACCCATTTCTAAGTTATATTTTTTAAAAAATTCTAGTTTGAGCCTCTGTACAGAGGCCCGGGGCTACAAACAGGCAAAATATTATTAAATAGAAGCATTTTTCACAAAGGAGAATCTTTGAAATGTCATTCTATGTTCATTTTTGTCAAAATATTGTACTTAAATAATTTTTTATTGTAATACTATTCTTAAAACAATTTTATGCATGTATTTTAATCCAAGTGACACTAAATATCATAAATATTATCTGTTTATACGCTTTTGCAAAATCACGGTTCCGAACGTAGTCGGATACCTTAAAGGTTACAGGAGCCTCAATATCTCTCGCCGGAGTAATCCATAACATTATTTGTAATAAATTATTAGTTAATGAATATGGAGGAATTTTCTTGAAATTTTCATCCTGAAAAGCATATTTAATTTGACTTCCAAATTTGGCGAGGGGGGAAAAGGGCATCCGCTTCTATCTGAAGGAGAGTTGGTCTGGTCGTGGTCCTTACCGTCCCGGGGTTTTGAGTTTCCCCTAGTCCCCTGAAGAAAACCGGGAGAGGCACAAAAAATCTTTCTGGCTCGGGATTTTTCCCCGTAGACAGGGTGGAAAGCGGAGGGGGGTATCAGCCCAGTGTCTCCCTTCACCTGTTGGGGTTAAAAAATTAGAGATCCGCCCCAATATCGTAGTGTCTTTTTAGATCGCCGTTAATAAACACTTCAAATTAATGTTCCAATTCAACACCTGTGTAAAAAGACAATGAATGTTATAAATCATTTAAACCCTATTTATATTTCCCAAAAAAGTATCCTTGTCTATGTATTGGGTTGTTCGGAAAGTAATTTTTCGTTTTTACTTGTGAAAATGAAAGACAATCTTCATATAGAGAATAAATATTTTATTATAAATTATGTATTGCTCATTCTAGTACAATACCATTTGCCATCTTTCTTTTCGGGCAGTAGCGTGATTCCACGCTCATAAAATGTTTGTTCTTTGCTGGCAAAAAATTAATCCAGATGATTTTGACCTCCTCATTTGAAATAAAGATTTTACCATCTAAAACTTTTTGTAGAATCTGGAACAAATAATAATCAGAAGGTGCTAGATCTAGACAATATGATGGGTATATCCCATTCAAGCTGTAAACGCTTTTGGCTAGTCACCAAACTTGTATGAAGTCTCGAATTATCTTGGTTTAACACTACATCTTATGTGTTGCGTAATTCTGGCCTTTTTTTGTTTAATGAATCATTCAGTTAGACCAAATGATGACTGTATAATTCAGAATTGATGTTGTATTGTTCGGTAAAAGCTTAAAAAAAGATTCCTTTGAAATCCCACCAATCAAATAGCATCACCCTTTTTTGGGGAATATTGGCTTTTGAAATGCTTTGAGCCGGTTTATCTTTTCGATTTCATGATCTCTTGCGTTTGGCATTGTATAAACGACCTTTTCTCGTCCCCAGTAATGATGCGCTTCAAAAATGAATAATTTCATTGACGTTTGAGAAACAAATCACAAGCATCAAAGCGACGACGCCAACTTCTTTCCGTGAGAACATGAGGTACCCATATGTCGAGTTTTGAGGATAAACCTGGACCTTTCCAGTTCTCATGAACTGTTGAATTTACTAAATTTCACCTCTCAGTGATCCCACGAGTTTTATTCGCCGGTTTGCATTAATAAATGCCTTTATTGTGTCTTTATCAGATTCCACTGGCCTTCCAGAACGTGGTGCATCCTCAAAATCAAAATTTCCGGCTCAAAATTTTGCATATTGTCAATACATCTTCTGCATACACAGTGGCTAATTTTTTTTTCTTGTTTGAACAGCATTTTTACTTTTTTTCTATAGTGAAAAAGTAAAAATATCGAAGCTCTCAAAACATGCAATGATTACATGGCTTCAGTGGGAAGTTTGGGTGCAAAAAATACAATTAAATTTGCGGGAAATAACGAAATTACTTTCCTAACAATCCAATACAAATAACCAAATGACAATTACATCGTATATTAGAAATGTATAAATTACACCAGAGCATTAAATTATCTAAATGCAGGATGACCGGAATACTTTATCCATAGATGGATTTTTGTACACGTTTTCAATATCTGCGTGTATCATCAATCGAAATATATCGAAGACTTAACTCAAATTAAGAATATTTATTTTGAGATAATTTTTTGTGTAAGATATTGCAAAGCATTGAACATAATTTGAAAAAAAGATCAGCTGAAAAAAAATCTTCTTAAGTTATGACAAAATTTTGGAGAAATAATTTGAAACCAATAAGAAAAAAGTTTTTTCCCCAAAAACCCCTACACGAAAAAGTATAACTTTTTTTTCCAGAAAAGGATTCTCAAAATTTACAGACCAAGGAAAAATAAAAACTGCCAAAGAAAGATTACATTTAAAAATGTAATTTTTTCCCCAAACCCTTTTCGTCTTTTCAATGAACGGTAATACATCATCCACACACATATCGTAAAATGAATATTTCTCAATTAGAATTAATAATTCCCTAGCAAGCCCTGAAAATATTTCCGTTCGCCGACTTGGGGGGAAGAAAAAAAAAAGAACGTAATGAAAAAAGTAATGAAAAATCCGGCTCCACTCTTTCGTTTGCCGCGATGCCTCTGGTATATTTAATTTATTTCATTTAGAAAAGAGCGAGTGCCCCTTTAGTAAGAGGGTAAGTACTTTTTTTCCCCTTTTCCTTCGAATGAAACCAAATTTTAAATTTAATGAAAGGGATCCTTTTTTATCTGCGGAATATTGATAAAAAAAAAAGAAAAAAAACGTGTGGGGTGGCTACAAAATTGAAATGAGAACTTTTCCTTTTTTTTATTTTGGATTTAATGAAATCTTAATAGATATCTTTTTAAATCCATGGAAAAGGTGGTGTTTTTCTTTTTTCCTTTTTTTTTTTTTTTGGGATGGGGGGAAAAAAATTGGTTTTTTATTTGCTTCCAAGATAGTTTAGCCTTAAAAATTTAAATTAAATGTTTATCATTCTTTTTGACCAGATATTTAATTTTCTTTATAAAAAGTTGTCAGAATGTTAGTTCTTATGTATTATTAATAGGGCCAGTGGGGCTGAATGGTAACGTGCCGCGCTTCACAAACCCCAGGTCCGGGTTCATTTCCCCTGGGGGGTCTTTAACCTTTCATCCCCTTTAGGGGGTAAATAAATGAGTCCAAGCGTTTGGGGGAAATAAACACTGTGGGTTTCGCTTCAGACTGACCACCTAGTCGGGACATCTGCTCATGCACCTCAGCGCCCAAGATCACGTATACTGAGATGGTCACAGTAGGCCTTGGCCTCATGGACTGCTACGCCGCTGAATTTAGTTTATGTATTATTAATAGAAAAGATTTTTTATACCCCGTCTCTGTTTATCTTTACAAATCTCAGTTTAAGATATAAATAGCGGTCTGACGCCTATTTATCTGAAAGAGGGGACCATTACTCCTATTAACCAATTTTTTTTATTATATTCTGCACAATGGCTGTTTCCTACCTTCCGACTTTCATGAGTATTACACACGATCATGTTTATGTATTTTAAATATTGAATGATTATTTTTTTACATTATATCAGAGCTATTTACATACCAAATTTCTTTAAAATCTGTCCTGTAGTTCTAGAGATAATCGACAAAAATCTAAAAATTCTCTTAGTTTTGAACACCAGTGTATTTCGAAGTATTCTATATAAAGTATCATTTTCTATATATTTTGTAGACAAGCACAACATTAAAGAATTAGTATGAATTTCCCGAATGTTTTGCACACACACACAATGAATGGTATCTAGGAATTCCCAATCACACAGTATCTTTTTTCAACTTCGTCTGGTGTGTTGGTGTGTGTGTTTCATAACTTTTAAAATTTCTTTTCTCTTTCCTTTTGTATAAGTGTCATATTTACTTCTGTAAGCCCCGTGTAGGCTGTAGTAGTCTAGTGATCAGGGTAACGAACTCGTGGCTGGCGTGTCACAAGTTCGAGCCTAGTATAGCTAGTAGGCTCAAACGTTCTCCCATATATGTGGTGGGGAAGTTAGGAGAAGGGGTGTCAGAGCTCAGGTGTCGTCCTCTCTACTTAAGGTCTCCTAAAATCATCTCCTAAACTACCCTAAAATCATGAATTTTTTGAAAAATTGACAAATTTTTCTTATGATTTTATTTTATAGGCCATCTTATTTTTTATCTTAATAAAAATACCAAGTTTTTTATTTTTTATTCACCGGAACACAAAACTACAGGTGTTTTAGTAAAAGCAGCAGATGCCATAACTTTACACAAGATGTCAAACATTAAAACGCGTTTTACTCGAAATGTGTTTTTTTTTCGAAAAGCTCAAACGGGGACGGCGATTGTTCAAAAAGTTTTGGAAATAATTTAATGAAAATTTTTTTTGTTTGTTCTGTATAACAGCGGAAGTGTTTTAACCTTCAGATTTATCAATCACTGTTTTATTACAAAATTTACAATTCTTTATGGGAATATAATCGCTGTTTTTTTTAAGCAATTTCATATAATCACTAAGATAAAGTGCTCTAGTTTTTGGAAAAACTAAAATATCTCTTATCCTGGACAACATTTCAAACATGAATAACAAAGTAACACATCAAAATTGAAAAATTAAGAATTTGTTCATAAAATTTTTGTACAGAGTGGGCCTCTTTTATGTATTTTTTTTATATTTTCACGAGTTTTTACCCATTTTAATAATAATAATTTTTTTTATTTGCTTGTAGGGGTGTTTGTAGAGGCACTAGGATTCGATCTCACGTCTGGATAGAAAGAATATTTAATGAGTTCGTAACCATTGACAATATAGAGAAATGTTAACTTATAGGAGAGTCAGGACTCTCCAAATTCCCACATCACGCTTACATAAAGAATTTGGGTCACAACAGATTTTACGTGCATCTCAACACGGGATGTTTTTAGAGGCACTAGGATTCGATCTCACGTCTGGATAGAAAGAATATTGATAATGAGTTCGTAACCATTGACAATATAGAGAAATGGTAGCTTATAGGAGAGTCAGGACTCTCCAAATTCCCACATGACGCTTACATAAAGAATTTGGGTCACAACAGATTTTACGTGCATCTCAACACGCGATGTTTTTAGAGGTACTAGGATTCGATCTCACGTCTGGATAGAAAGAATATTGGTAATGAGTTCGTAACCATTGACAATATAGAGAAATGTTAACTTATAGGAGAGTCAGGACTCTCCAAATTCCCATGACGCTTACATAAGAATTTGGTCCAACAGATTTTAAACATCTCAACACGGATTTTTTTAAAGGGTTAGATTATTCATTTGAAAAATTGAGACA
>BMAV01014988.1:0-12460 GCA_019973955.1 Trichonephila inaurata madagascariensis
TTTTTTTTTTTTTTTTCTTAAATATTATGTATAAATATTTTTGACAAAAAAAATTGATTTCATAAATATTAAATGCGCAATAACTTTTTGAAATGTTTGCTCTACGAAATATCATCACTGGAGTTCATGTTTTTAACCTAATCTGATTATTCTAAATAAAAATAGGTAACCAAAAATTTTTTATTGTTTTTTTAAATTCTTTTCCTCTCTTAGAAATGGTATTCATTTATTTCACGTTATAGCCCCATGATAATAACAATCACATGTTTCCAGCAATCAGTTCAAGCGCTTCACTGTTACCAACTTTTGCTTTTTGCACAAACTTTCTTTTAAAAAGTACAAATTTGTCAACGATAAAAATGTACATAGATAAGCAAAACCATTTGATTTAAAAGTGTACATATAGGAAAAGATTTTTTTAACCTTAAAAACTTTGATGAAATTATTTCTTAGTACTTGAACATCTTTCCCAATTATAAAATTTGAAGTTCATCAAAATTTTACAAATAGAACAGCAAGAACAAGTCTAATGTCAGATTTGAAATCACAATTAGAACACGTGATTGCCTTTATCACGTGACTATCGTGAACTTAGCCCGTTCTACAGTTCAAAACTAGGAATAAAAAATAAAATAGACTCCACAAAGGATTTTCATATTGAAGTTTCGAAAAACTTTTCGAACACCCGACATCTTATGTTTACAATGTTACGACAGACGATGCTCCCCTTTATGAAATACACCTGCTGTATCTATCTTCACTTCCCTTCTCAAATGCAAAGAGGGGAGGGAGGGGAGCGTGTGAGCCACAAAATCAGGCTTCTCACCTGATTTTCGGAACATCTACCCCATTTCCGGCCCGACCCCTGTTTCGATTCTCCCCAAAAAAAAAAAAACCAAGAAAACAAAACTTACTACGTACGTTACTATCGTAGTAGACGTAGTAGTAGTATATAATGGTTGTAACTTACCCATATACTCATTCGCACGATTCTCACACACCCTACCACCTCCCCTCGACCTTCAATTCACCTTAACACACTGTTCCCATGGTTACACACCTTTCACTCGATTTCAAAATGTACGCGTAAAATGATAAAAAAAAATTTATAAACAACAAAGAGACCGTTATCAGATTATATTTAACAGTTATGCCAAAAACTTGAAATCAAAGAACATTTATCATACATTTTGTCTTCATGTATATTTTAATTCCCTCTGTTAATTTTTAGTTATCAAAAAAATCATTTTTCGAAAATGAGAACTGACTACTAGTTTTTGTTCAACCAAAATAAACCAAAAGGTATCCTTCTTTTCCCCTACATCACACAATTTTTTTCTTTTATTAGTATAGATCAGGCAGTGGCGAAACGTACGCCCCCCACTTGCGGGATGGGGGGTTGCAGAGATTCTTGGGGGCTCAAAGCCAGACTGACGCCAAGTACGTATTTGGGCTTAGGGCGTAAAACCTGACTTTACAGGGATGGGGGGCTAATATTATCTGTTATGCCACTGAGATCAGTGGTAGGAAAATAGCGGCCAGCCCAGACAGTTGGAAAAACTTGGCACTCGATAATCCAGCCACGCCCTTTCAAGTTGAAAACCCAGCCAGACATTATGTCCGATACAGAAGTTATTGCTGTTGTCACAGTTAATGAAAATATGCTCGTAAATGATGAAGACGTTAGCATAGATGACACCGTACAAACTCCTAAAATCGTTTTAGTGAGGGATTCAAGATTTTCAAAACCTCTCTTCAGCAGTGGCGCACACAAGGGGGGGAGATCCGAAGGGTCTGGACCCCCCTCCAAAGCCCTTGGTTTTTTCCCTGATTGATTATAATTCAAAGTATATAGTACGTAAAATTTAAGTATTGGTGATAGTTAATTTTTTTAATTAATGCTAATTATTTATTCAATAATTAGTTTTCTACTGTTTTTTGTTCCCGAAAATCGACATAAACAAAAGGAGCAGGATACAAGAACGGTGGACTTTCGACCCTGGAACCCCCTTGAAAAATTCCTGTGTGCGCTACTGCTCTTCAGTATTTTGAAGAACAAGGTGCGTCGGTAATGGATTTACTGTTTATTCATGATGAAGGTGCAGAGTGCAGTACGGAAAACAGGATATCACATTTTTTTCGAAAAAAAGTAACCAATTTTCGCGAAGTAGGCTACTTAATTTTTATTACAGACAGCTTTATGCCTTCATAAAGCATTTTTCCGAGGTAATCAGGTAAATTACTGTTGTTTACTGTGTAATAATTAATTTTCCATTTTCATGAATAAATGCTTGTCTTTTATAAAGTACGTACTTTTCCTTTCTGTGAGTTCAATTATTTTTAAAAAATAAATTTTGCTTTGATTCAAAAATGCATACCCAACTTTTTCTTTAAATTTTAAAAAGGGAAAAAAAATTCAAAACATTGGGCCAATAGAAAAAATTTTAGCATTTTAAATAAAACAAATTAGTTTTTTTATCTTTCTGAAAAAAAAAGGTTACTTTTTTTATATCATGCCCCTTTTTTGTTTTTTGGGGAAAAAAACATTAAAAACTAATCATTGAATAAATAATTGATTCATTAAAAAATTAATCAAATAACGAATATTTTATATATTTTAAAATTTTTCTACAATATACTTAGAATTTAACAACGGAAAAAATAAAGGTTTGGGGGGGTTAGGACTGTTTTGGTTTTCGGAAAAACAATTTTAAAAAGTTTTGTTTCCACAGGGATGTGAAAAAAATAAACGAAAAAGGTATCATAATTCTACTTTTTTTTAATTTAGAGCTTTCAAATTTTGTAGGTTATAGAAAATTATAAAAAGAATAAATTAGGCTAAAAAAAATTAGATTTGATTTTTATCAATTGCGTAATCGTACTGTGTCCCCTTAGTGACATTTATCTAAATTTACGAAATCGTCTTGATTTCAGATCGTAGTCAGTCTCTCGAGTGCAGAAGGCGATCGCATGTTTTCGAGCATGAAATACGATAAAATACGACTCCGCTCGAATTTTCCGATCGCGCCCGTTAAGGGATAAAAATCTATTTATTTTCACTCATTACCTACTGAAAAATTTTGGGGAAGCCTCCTTTTCCGGTTTCGCCCTCGGCCAGGGCCAAAAAGGGGGTGCATAAAAGAGCTCGTTTCCTGCTCTAAATCGTTACAAGATCCGTGAGAACAGGAGGCGCGCCTCTTGCATGCACAATGACTGCAGACAGGAAGACGAGAATACATCGGGACGATTATTCCATTTCGACAGAAAATTTGTGTTTTTGTAAACAAATACTTAATTGAAGTCATTTTTTTAATGAATTAATTATATTGAAAGTGTGTGGTTAAATTTATCAATGTATAATTTCGGTGTCGTTCTAGGTAGGTTTTACAGGGTGTTCTGCCTTTCAGTATCGAAATCAATTCCTACCGAAATTTTGTGTTCGTTTATGAATCAAAAAATCAGTTAAAAAATGAATTAAATATTCGTAATATACCGTATTTATTCAAATCTAAGCTGCCACCGATTCTATACATATATAAGAAGCATCCCAAACCTTTCAACATATTTTTTGGAAAAAAGAAAAATAGTAGAAAATGGTTTATCGATATCCAATTGGACGAAATTAAAATAAATTTAAAATGAGAACTAATAAGAAGCAAAAAACTTGTTATTTTACTAGTATTATATATATACATGAACCTGTAATTGCCCCATCCAACGATTTTTCCCCTTCGATTCTGAAGCAGTACTCGATTTTCAGTAGCATTAACATTGGGGAAAAATGCAGCTTAGATTCGAGTAAATAAGGTATATAAATTTCCAGCAGAAATAGTTTAACAGTTGAAAAATAACTCAAGCGCAATTGAAATTTAGTTTTCTCTTGGCTCTTAGATGAACACAAGAAAGAGAGAAACAAAAAGTAAACATTTAGAAATTTTCAAATTTTTTTTCTTTCAAATTTAGAATGAATTTCTTGATTTTTAAAAGAAATTTAGAAATGTGCAACAAGAAGAGACGCAGAATAAAATGTTCTACTTAAATTTGGGAAAAGAAAAAAAAAACCCGTATTTATTTCTTTATTTAAATGGATCTCAAATTTTTTTCTTTAAAAGTTATAAATAAATTTTTTCTCCTTCTCATAACAACCCAAAGAATGAAAACCATAAACTCTAAACATTTTATCCAAATGCACAAATGTTATTTCACCAAAGATAATGTTCAAATCGGGAAGTTATTATTTGCTTTTGTGTATAGAGGGAAATTTATATAAATATACTTTCAAAAAACCTTGTGGTCAATATCCGTGATTTTTAATGTTTACTAGGACTCCCATTGACTCTGACGAACGATTACAAGGTAACTCTCACGAAGCTGGTTAAACAGTGCTTACAAAAGCGTGAAAACAGGATCCATTCACTCATATATTCACAATAGAATGACACGAAATATATACAGAAATAACTTGTTTCAAATGTATTAGCACACCTTCTCATGGAGTACCCTACCTTTGTAATATTTTACCCGATAGCGCAGATTTATTTGTTCATTATTATTCGTATATGCTTTGCATTGCAGAGTCAACTAACCAATGGGCGAAACTCAAAACAGTCACATGATAAATACAATCACGTGTTCGCCGATGAATTCAAACTGACATTATACATGTGCTTGTCGTTCTACTCGTAAATTTTAAATTTAATAATTGGGTTAAAATGTTCAAATATTAAGATTCTTCAAAAAGTATTTCAAAATTATATATGAGCAGTAGCGAACTCAGGAATTTTTCGGGGGCTCCAGGGTCGCAAGTTCATCACTCTTGTATCATACTCCTTTTTGATTTTGCCGATTTTCGGGAACAAAACACAGTAAAAAACCAATTATTGTATAAATAATTAATAAAATTAATCATTAATAACAAATACTTAATAAAATTTTACGTACTTAAATACTTAGAATTATAATCAACCAGAAAAAAAATCACGGGCTTTGGGGGTCCGAGATCTCTAGGACCCCACCCCTTGTGTGCGCCACTGCATACGCGTACTTTCAAATCGAGTGCATTTTGTTTAGCTATGAACGTTATTATTGTTAACAAAAATGCATTTTTTTAAAAAGAAAGTTTCCAAAAAAGCAAATGTTGGCAAGTGAGGACCAAAGGGCATTGAGCCTCGACAAATTTAAGGTATCCGACTACGTTCGGAACCATGATTTTAAAAAGTGCATAAATGGATAATTTTCACGATATTTAGTGTCACTTAGATTAGAATACATGTATAAAATTGTTTTAAGGACAAAAAAATTATTTAAATACAATATTTTGGCAAAAAATTAACTTAGAATAACCTTTTTTCCAAATGTTCTTCTTTAGTAAAAAATGCTTCTATTGTATTAATATTTTGCCTGTATATAAAATCAGACTTACTCTGTACAGAGGTTCACTATGACTTTTGAAAAATTCAAATTATTTTCAGAGTTACAACCATTTGAAATAATTATCGACGTATTTTCTTAAAATTTCTCCCTTCAGTTTTCGCAAAACATGGATAACCCGACTTCCAAGTTATGCATTTCAAAAATTCTAAATGAGCCTCTGTACAGAGGTCTGAGTTGAATACATGCAAAATATTAATACAATAGAAGCATTTTTTACAAAAGGAGAACATTTGGAAAAGAGATTATTCTGTTAATTTTTTGCCAAAATATTGTATTTAAATAATTTTTTTTTTGTCATAATGTCCTTAAAACAATTTTATACAAGCATTCTAATCTAAGTGACACTAAATATCATGAAAATCATTTATCACTTTAAAATCTATTTCCAGCACGATCGAATACTGCTATAGTATATCGCCTCCTCTACTCGGCGGGTCTTTAGTGACACCAGGACTCGAACTCGCGACACTCCGACCACGAAATCATGACCCTAGCCACTAGGCTACCACGGTCACAATTTTTCTTGTAATATTCTTAAAATAATTTTATATGTATATTCTTTAAGTGACACTAAAAGTCAGAAAATTATTTATTTATACGCTCTTTTAAAATCACAGTTCCGAAAGCAGCCATTTTCGCCTTAGTGCGGTTTTGGGTATTCAATTTTTATTTTATTTCTGTTATATATCTTTATTTTTATATTTGAATCAGACACCAAAGTTCCCTTCAATGGAACAGAAGGAGGAAAAGCCTTCTCGCCCACCTACGCATACAAAGGAACGGAAGAGGCAACACCTGTGGGAAAAACGGAAGTGGGATCGAGTCCTGGGGTTTCTACCCCTCCCCCAGGAGGAGAGGAAGGAAAATCGAAACTAAGAAGCATCTTTCGGTTAATACTGTCGAAAAGAAAGAAAGAAGGAAAAAAAAGAGGTTCCACTTTTTAAAAAATTCAGAGCAAACTTTTTTTATGGTTACAGAGAAATATTCCCACACCCTCTATTCCAAAAAGGAATTTAAAAAAAAAAAGAAATCTTGGAAATTCAAAGGACCTAAAATTCAATGCTCAGATTTTAAAGTGGGCTTCAATTTTGGAAATATCAGAGGATTTTCGATGTCACTGGTGTTTGAATTGGTTCGTTTGAAATGTTTTTCTTCTTTTATGGGAAAAATAAAATAAAATGTTAAAAACTTCCGAAGCGAAAATAGCATAAAAATAAAATACACTTTTGGATGAATTCTTGAAAGCATGAAATGCACTTAAATTATATCGATATATTGGATTTTATAATTAATATGATGAATACATGCATTCGTTATTCAATAGCTGCAATGAAAGTTATTATCTAAATGGAACTTTAAAGACATTCAATCGATCCAAATCAAAATATCACACGTAAAAATTCTCAAGGTTCTTTCTTTGTAGACACATTCAACAGAGTTTAAAAAATGCTTAAACATATTTTTAAAACAGGAAAAAAGTGTAGACACTGAGCCATAATATATATAAGGGAGAAAAGCAACTCCCTCAACACGATATCTCCGGAACTCTTACACCTATAGACTCGAAATTAGGCAGGCATGCTTCTTTCATGAAGTAAAGAGCCCCTAAAAACGAATTTTTCGGAAATCTCTCGATCCCTCCCCCCAGGAGGTTACGAAGAGTTTTAGATAAATACATTCCCGTTTTTGAACTATTGAACTTAGACTTCAAATTTTGTAAAAATGTCCCTTTTGTTGAGTAGAAATCGGTGAAGAATGAGTTGTACGTAAATAGACTCCCAAGGAGCGAAGGGGGTTAAGAAAGTGCTCCAGATTGTGAACTGTTAGTCCTAAGAGTGAGAAATTTGGTGGGCAGAAGGCGATTCTGAGGGGGTGAGTATAAAAGATAATTATACTTCCGTCTTAGAGAAAGTCAACTCCTGTCCTTTTTAAATCAAGAGGTGAAGGTTATAAGGATTTTTTTCAATGCGATCGGAATGCTTAATACTAAGAGTTAAATATCAATTTTATATATAAACAGTATATATTCAAACAACGTCATGAAATACCCAGCGACGCGGTCGAGTAACGGTTATATTATATGTACAAGTACTTTCATCTTAAACGACTTTTAAGTGGAGTCTTAAAATCGTGCTTTTTACCACCTCTCCTTTACTTGCAGATTCGGTCCAATTTGTTTATCAGTTTTCGAAATTGAAAAATGTATGCTGGGTAACTTATCTCTTTCAAAATTACCGCAATGAAAAAGTTAAGTTCGTAACATTCTCAACTGAGCGTGACTTACTTTTGCAAAAAAAATCAGAAACAAGGAAATAATTCTGCATCCTTTCCGGTCCGGTGTTTTCCGGATCAATGGACCATCTCCCTCCGAGAAAAGCGAAAGGAAGTGTGCTCCACCTGCGGACTGGACACCTCCTTTGTCCGCGGACAGGCATCACTTGGTTTCGCTGCTTTTTGTTTCCTTTTTATTTGCACCAGTAACCCGTTCCCACTGGCCTGCGATTTCGGTGTCCCCTGCCAAGCATGTCGAGCGGAAAGGTGAGAATTTAAAATGTTTTTTTTTAACACAAAAATTTTTCTAAAATGTCCTTTTTTTCTCTCTCTTTTATCTAATTCTTACATTTGAAAATAACACTATCCCGAATAGAAAATTTTCTACAAGCGTTAGTTGTTTAAAGTATTTTGTGTTGAAAACAATAGATGGCAGCACGACAGCTTGGAATTTATATATTACAGTTGATTATTTAAATCTTAATAAACTCAAACTTAATCAATTTAAATGAAAATTAAAACAATTTTCAAAGGGTATTTGATAGAAAATACCACACATATAATTGCACAATAATATGCTGTTTATATAGTCTCAGTTTCGTGATAACAATTCGTATAAAAATTTAGTTTCTAATTTCTAATATAGATGGCGCTTTCAAATTTTTTTAAAAAATAATGAATTCATTGCGAAAAAGATGTCTGTTTTTTAAACTTTCCATTTAGCATTAAATTATAATAATTTTAATGAATGAAAAACAACGAAGTAAATAATTAACTGTAGCTTTCAACTAAATAAAGAACAAAAATATTTTTGAAAATGTTAGAAAACAATTATACACAATTCAATTAATGTTTGCCGTTAATTTTGGAAAGGGGGGGGGGCGGATACATTCCTTCCTGAAGAATTTTTGTGATAACAATAAAGAAAATCTTCGAGAATTCAAAGATTATTTATCCCATGTTCTAAGATAGAAATAGTGAAATTTAAAAACACGCAACCTCTCTCTCTCTACAACTTCTTCGAGTTATCATTTGTTTCATAACATGTTAAGTAAAGCAATAGGAGAATTTTACACACACCAAGAGCAATTTTCCCCCAAATTATTTCCCATCAAAAAACTAACACAAATGATAAAAATATATAATCTCAACCCCACTACTTTATAGTTCGTGAATCACCATTAAAGCATCTTTATTCCTCCAAAAATATGTTCTTCCAATCCGGTGGTTTCAATATTTCAGTTTGTTACAAGAAAAGCCTTCTTAAATTAATCATAATTTCTGGCCTAACGAAAAACAAGTGCCGGCGAGGCGCCCTCGCGTGACCTTGCTCTCCATTGAGCAGCAGGTTCGAGCGGGGAAGGCACCGAAGCCTGTCACCGCTTTGCGAAACGAACCGCATCAGGAACACTATGGAAAAAGGAAGCAAAAGGAAATGGCTACACGCACTTCCGCCCACTCACTTTCCGGATCTTGAGGGGGGTGCACGAAACTTTCACTTCTGATCAACGGATAGGGAAACGTCTCAGACACACCTTTCACAAGGCAATTAGAGATTGCTTTAAATTTCATTTGTATTATGTCGTCCCCAAACTCTGGACTTTGAGTTGGTTGGATTGGAGACAGACGCGACTGAGCCAGATGTGGCCTACGGAACCCCGGGGGTCCCCAGACCCTTTCTAAGAGGGTCCACGGACTCATCGATACAGGTGTCCCTCATATAACACGGCTAATTCGTACCGTGTTAAAAAAGACTTTTTTGTGTTATTTATTTTAATTGTTATTTTATTCATGAATTACATTAATTATATATGTACATAATATAAATCAAGGCATTGTGCACCGTGTTGTATTGAAATTAAGTGCTAAGGTGTAAAATTTTATGATAGATGAAATTTTGTTCCAATAAAACTTACATATGAAAAGTGTAAGTTAACTTTTAAATCAAAAACAAAAATTAAAAATACAACAAAAAAATCTATTTAAAGAAATAATTGTTATAAAACGCTTATTAGGATCACAAAATCAATCTTCAACATCACTCTCATCAGAAATTACAATTAATCCATCCCCTTAAATTTGATTGAAACTCCTCTTTACCAGTTATTTCTCCATTATTACAAAAGTTATCTGACGTAGTTGCAATTAGTTGTCTGTTTCGATCTTGCAATTCTTTCAGAATTTCTCTATAACGAGTTCAATAACTTAGCAATTCGCTTTTGAAATTTCCACTGCGTACACTTAGGGTCTTTTTCAACCAAACAAAATTTCATTTAGTGCTGTTTTGTGCCATGTAATATCGAAACCGTGTTTTGCAAGAGTATCGTGTTATAACACAGGACTCCTGATTGAATATTTGTGAGACTAATTCTGTATAAATCGACTAGTTTTAAGTCAAAAGCGTCCAGAGACTTTGTGTGTGCGGAGCGGAGGACATATTTAAACCCTAGAAGAGTGATGAAATATGTTTCTCATGAAGTTTCTCTCAATATTTTAACGAACATGTTTTGATTCATTAATAGGATGTTTCTATTCCTATTTATTCCAGGAGGAACTAGTGAATTTCAGACATGTTGTTCGTTTAGTGCAAAGATTCGCACTTTAAACAACAATAAACACATCCAGATGGAGACCACAGCTTAAAATTTGAAAAAAACTACTTTTCTTATTGAAGCATCTAATCGCACCACGTGTATCGAGGGACAGGTGGTGACCACAGTACCCGGATCAAGTCGCCCCCTTACTCCGAAGGAAAGGAAGCACGCCCAACCCCAACCATCTGCCGCCCCTGAGTGGGCCCTTGAAAGGAACAGGTGAACACCGGCCACGAGACCGCGGCGGAGAAGAAAGGCCGGCCACGCGACACTAAGCCTTCCAGAAAATAAAAGACGCGTGCACCCCATGGAATAGCCTTTTGCCGGTGAATGACCGCGCCCTACCAACTGACCAGTGGATTGACCCAATCAACTGAGTTATGTACTGAAGTTTAATATAATTTTTTTTTTACCGAATTAAATTTTCAAAAAAATAAAAATTTTAGTTTTTGGTTTTATAACAATAGAAGGTCGTTTATCCGAACGTTTATTATTCGAAGCGTCAAATACCCGAACCAGTTTTTTCAGAGACCTTGCGCAAAAAATAAGAGATTATTTTCCACAATAAAGATAAATTCGACTTTTTTGTTTTTTTCTTCAAAGCACGTATAGTGCCCGGTTTCATATACGCATGGGATCGCATTCGGTTTCCGGTTATCCGAAGGGGCGGTCCCAATGGATTCGGATAAACGACGTTCTACTGAAAGTAAAACAGAGCGATGTGTGTTCTCGGTCTTTTCCCAAAATGACTATCTCAAGGTCAGTGAGGATTTTAAACTCAGCTGGGGGGCTTTGGGCGACGGCCCTCGTCTTTTTAAACCATGCCCAAACGGGACGACACCTGAGCCGGCCCCCCCCTTCTCCACACCGATGGGAGGACGTTTGAGCCTCGACAGTGAGTGAATATCAAGCGCACTGTTCAGCTACAAGAGGGTTTTTGGCGACGGCCCCGTAATTTTAAACCATGGCGTGACGTGGAGACACCCGACGGGCCCCCCCTCCTAACTAACATCACACCAACGGGAAGATGTTTCAGCCCCGACAGATTTAACGTGCATCGCCCTACACGGAGGGTCTTTAGTGGTACTGGGTCCGAACCCCGGACATGCCTGCCATGATCCGATACCTTGACCAGGGGGCACCGCACCCGTGAGCCTCGACAAATTTAAAAAATCGCCCCTTACCGGTGAGCCTTCAGCGTCTAGGGTCGAACTCTGACTTGTGTTTCCTTGACCCCTAGACTACCCTGGCCACTGAAATACGGTTAGAGGCAAACGGGGAGGCCATATTAACTCCCAAAAAGACAACACGAAGGCTATTGGTCACAAATCTCGCATTTCTGAGCCTCGGTAAAGTGACGAGGACGATACCTCAGCTGATACCTTTCTTCTGATAACTGTCACACTAATGAGAGGATTTTGAGCCTCAACAGATTTACGAGCACCTGCCCCTCTACACAGCGAGTTTTCAATCCATCAGGACTCGAACCCGCGAGTTCGTGATCCATATAACGTAAGTCAAACGAGAAAAAGAATCTCATCAAAGAAAAGAAACAAGAGAATGCATTAGACAATCAAGATGCTTCATTTCACTTTTTCTAGTCAATTTTTCCAATTTTTTAAATATACATTAGGATTCTTTTAAGACAAAACAATGATGGACAGTAAATACAGCGCAGTGCTAGACATTGTATGAGATGATGTTGGCAGATGAGGTAACATAGTAAAATGAAAATGTAAAGAAAAAACACTCATACATTCTATATTTAAAAACAGGATGATTCAAAAAATACTCAGAATCAATTTCAAGCCCATGACTTTTAAAAGTGTTCTGATTTTTTACAAAATTAAATCGCGATAAACATCGTCTGTGGAGAGTTGGAAGAAAACGATCCTATTTATTTATCGGGGGCGTTACTCAACCAAAAGGCGAACCCCCCCTACCCCCCCAAGGTATAAGAGCAAAAAAGAGGGAGGGAAGTATCGAAACGTGTGGGCCCTGAAAGGAGGGGGGAGGGAGGTGCTGCAAAGAACAAGGGTTTCAGCTGTTGTTGCCCGGGGACAGGTCGGCAAAAATTGATTCGGGATGCGGGCCCACACTCCACTTCTTACTCGGCCTTTGAGATAAAGACCCCGAAGAATTATTGAAATGAAATATTTTAT
>BMAV01014989.1:0-231057 GCA_019973955.1 Trichonephila inaurata madagascariensis
TACACTCAAAGTTTAGGTTTAATTTTATTAACAAAAAAATTTTAGAAAAAAAATTTTAAATTTTTTTCCACTCATAGATAAAAAAAAAAAATTATATATTAAAAAATAAAAAATAAAAATTAAAAACTACTGACAGATTATATAAAACAACTTTGATAAAAAAGTTCGATAAATTACAAAAAAAAACCAAAAAAAAAGTATTTGAAGTTATTTAAAGACAGCAAAATTTGATTTTAATTATCATTTTGATTAATTATTATAAAAACTGCGGATTTTAATTCTAACAACTGAATAAAAGAGACAGAAAAATCATACAAAATAAGACTTTTCCGTGACTTATGATATCTTTTCATACAATATTAATATTCGAACATATTTATTCGATTTTTTACAAAGTATTTAATAAGCAAGGTAAGAAATTAAATGAATACTTTAAGAAGTAAAACCTTGTTTTTTTTAAGAAATGTTCATGTACAATTATTTGATACAAATTGGTTCATTAGATAATGTTTCAAAAATGTTTAAACTTGTGAAGAAGAAAGGAGTTTAACTCTTACTATTTGAGAACTTACGTCTGGAATGGTAGACGAGTGGTTGTTTTTGATCGTTATTTTTGAATAGTCTGAAGACAATAAATTTGTTAAGCACTCGTTTTTGGTTGAGGTGCCTTTCGATTTCACACAGTTATTTATCATTTGACCGCAACCACCATCTAGCCAAAAAAATAAATAAATTAGGTTACCAAACATAAGGAATAAATTATATTCTCACCTCACAAAATATAATTGATGTAAAATTTGAGAATAAAAAAATTTAAGAGAAAACTTTAAAAAAAAAACTAAACACAGGAAAAATAAAGGAGAGATTTTATCATACTGATCGAGTTTTTCGAAATAATTTTTTCGGTATGTTCTGATAAAATATCAATTCTTTTTTTCCAGGCGATTTTTATTACCAATTCAAAATTAATTAAAATATGCGGAAAAATAGAAAAAAACAGCCTAAAAAAAATCTACATGAAATCAGTTGAAAAATTATTTCATGAAATTTATGTGCTAATATAAAGCGTTTTCCTTTCTGTTATAATAAAGAAAGAATGAAAATTAATTCATTCTCTCATTTTGATCTTTGAGACCTATAAAAAAATTATGAACACCCAATTTTACCTATTGCTCCTGCTGCCATCTATTAAAGAGCGAAAGAACTATAAAATGAATTGAAAAAGGGGGAACCATTTAAGACATTTATAATATTTATATGTTTGTAAACCTTAAATTATTCCTGAAAAAATCATTTATAGATAGTTTGAAAAAAAAAGTTAAACAGGTGACTCAATTTTTAGACATACTTGAAATATATATATAGGAATAAATTATCCAAAATGAAACCATTCTTTATGATTTTATTTTCTACAGCATTGTGTCGCATGCATAAAAAACATTTTGTGTCTGAAAAAAAGTTGATTTTTTTTTTTTTATTTCTAATTTAAGTATTCAGTGATTAAACAAAATAAATAAAATAAGTATTTTTCATTGTCTCCAGAAAAGAGTACCTAACACGTGCTGCCATCTATTAAGTTAGTTTGGAAGGAAACACTTCAAAGTTAAATTTTTTTTATGGTAACTGCACCATTATTTCATTTGATAAAATATTTTTTTCGGAACTTAAATAGAGTATTTTAATGAAGCTTGTATTTAAAGAAGACTCAGGTATCACTCTTGTAACATATATAGGCACATTATGCAGCTATACTGGGCATAGTTCTTGAACGTTTCTATTATGTAAAATTAGAGACAGTTTGAACCGTTTAATACAATAATATAGTAAGTTATTTATTGAATTAAAATCTTGAAAAACCTTCTTTAAATTTTAGAGGAAAAAATCAAACTGTATTCTTGAACAAAATAAATTAAATATAATATTTCTGAGAATTATTAAAAATAATTGAGAAATGGCATTCTTCCAAAATCCACTATTCTCGAAAAAATGGCATATTTCATATGGCATTTAGAAATTATACTTTTCAACTTTTTTTCATTGTTATTCTTTAGTTAGTTTATTCTTTAAATAACTTCCAAATTATGACCACTTATCAATTTTAATGCCAACTGAGATAGAAAAATTACTTTACACACACACACACACAAACAAACAGTCTTCGCTACATTATCCCCAACGTTTGGATAACTTATTAAACTGAAATTTTGAAATCATAAATACATTGATATAAATTTAAGGGACATTTTTTAGTACCCCCGAAGAAGTATTTCAAATACTTCTGAACATTGAAGCCTTTGAATTCATGCAAGCTCAACAAACTGCGAAGTAAATAATCACAATTGCCGCACATTAATTCATAAATTAAAATGTTAATAAATATTATTTTTATTTATTTCCTTTTTTTGTTGAAAACTATAATCGCATTTCAAGTCCTGTCCATTGAAATTGGGTTGAGGTCTGTACAAGTAGCAAATTTGTTTCATAAATTTTCCTTTGTAAGATTCCAAAAATGTATAAATGAAATTTAAATAGCATTTCGTTAAGTATTAAACTGTATATATATGTATTATTTAATTGATATTTGCATTTTACAGGATTTTAACCATGGAGCCTTTTTTGAATATCAATTGAAAATTTAAAAATTTTCTACATAGTTTCTGGTGTTCGTGGAAAGAAATACAGGAAACAGATTACAATAATATCAATAATCCTCTTAGATAAAAAATTGTCAGCTTATTGCATTTCTACTCTTTCCGCCAGATATTATAATATACCGCATTATGAGATTTTTGAATACTTTAACCTCAGATAAATCTGTAACAACAAAATGTGTAAGGAAATGCAAGGAATGAATTTTGTTTTAATAACGCGTATATAAAGGAAAACATGCAAAATCAAAAATATTTCAATGCATAAACGTCCAATAAAATATACCGTATCAAAATCTGTTTTGTCTTATCTGTTCATAACGAAAATGATACATCTGAAAAATGTAAACCTCGAGGGAAAAAATATAATGCAATATAGGTAACATCATTGAATTACCTTTCTTCCACTTTCAAATGTCTACTTATCAATGTTTTGAATGTTTATCTGCATCGACTGTAAAAGAATTGGTCGACTTTTATCTACGTACTATTCACTTAAACTTCAGTTTCATCTTGTTTCAATCACTATATTTTAAAATGTATGGCGTGTTTCGCTTATATGTTTGTTTTTGTAAATTTATTTATTTATTATTTTTTTTATCATGCGTAAGACAGACCCCAAACACCTTATTTCCTGTTCTTTTCAACGAGAAAACAAAGAAATGACCCTACCATCCTTACAAGGTCAATGAGGATTTCGCAGCATGTAATCAAGCTGACATGTCGTTGCTTAAAGGTCCATTGATTCTTATTACAATGTGTAAGGTGGACGTAAAATGTTAGACTACTGTAATTATTGAAGATGTCTGGAATGGATTTATATTTGAATTGCATGCATTAAGAAAACAGACAGGCAACTAGTGGAGAAACAGGAAGTATCCCACTGATTTAAGATTTTTTTTCACATAATTTTATTTTTTCTTCAGTACAATGACAGAAGAGACTTAAATCACGTTAGTTCCTCGTATGAAGTAATGGAATTACAAGTACCGTGAATGTATAAAAATTATTATAATTAACCATTATACTAGAATGGTTTTTATCAGCTTCGCTTTTTACATATTGTTTTCTATTATAGTTTATTCACTGTGCATTCTGAAATACAATTACATGCTGCCAAACATTGTATGTAATAAAAAAAATTGTGTCTAGATAATTAGCATGTAAAGATGGTATTTTAAGAACGAGGTTTGGTTTGTTAGAGGGAAAAAATGTTTTTTAAATACTCATGGCACGTATGGTTTATTAAGTTTTGCTTTGGAATCCCCCACCTCCCGTGTAGCAACTGGCTACGTTGCTATGAAAAAAAAAAGGTTGGCAATTACTTTGAAGTATATTATATGGCAGGTGACATTGCTAAAATTATACGAAAATATTTTGGGGCCAAGATCAACAAACACTTTTTATACAGAAGCAGACCAAAAATAATTTATTTACAATTATTTTTAAATTATAACAGTTCGGAATGCATTCCATGCTATATATTTACATCTTAGAAATGGAAGTTTTATCATGCCAACAAAAATTGGTTCTGATTTTAAGAGCTAAAATATTTAAATGAATTTAATGAATGAAAAATCTTCCCACTCAACGAGTTTTTTTCATCATAATTTCAAAGCCGATAAACATATGTTCATGAATTATTTATTACACTCAGTCATCAATCATTCTGAAAAGAAGGAAAAGAAAAATGATGTTTAATATAAGTTACAGATGTCTCAGTGGTGTATTTTGATCAGAATAAAAATGCAAAAACAGACGAAAATGGAATATACATCTTTATTCTTATATAGACATATAACTGAAATTGAATTTATATTTCAGAATATATGTAACATACCTTATTGTTTCATGAGGATTAATAAAGTCAATTATCTCAATTATCAGAATTCATACAAAATATGTTAGGCATGTGAGGTATTTAATAGTATAAGAAGCATATCATTTTAGGTTTATAGGTTTCTGAATTCATAAGAAAACAAATGAAAATAGTTTAATTCTTCAAGTTTTATAAACATAGAAAGAAAAAAAAAAGAGTTACAATACATTCGGATTTGTAACATCTAAAATTTAAATTTATGTACACACTATATTTATTTGTTCTAATCATATTGCAATTTGATATTATTGCACTTCATAAAGTTTGTTTAAATTTACCTTTCAAACCAATCACTTCATTACTCTCTATTTCGGGATCTTTTCGGTCTCTTTCACATAATTTACGAAAAAACGCCAAAAAAATGATGAAGCACAAAATGGCTACAAAACTTATGATGAAGATTATATCTTGTCCTGCTTTCCTGGTATCTAAAAAAATGTATACAGAATTAAAAAAAATAGAGGGTAAATACGTTTGGTATTTTTATGTGTAAAAAGAGAAAGAAGTTTTTATTAAAATCAAAAATATTTTTTGCGTGTCCCTCCCCCTGTATTTTGAATTATCCAAAAAAATCTTTTAAAAAATAGTGATAAAACAGACAAAAGGAAAAAGTTTTGCCATGTTTATTCTTGATTATATCTAGTTTTGATTCCAACAATTCATATCATGTTACGATTATACCTAATTTAGGAGATCGTCTTTCGATTGTTAAATATTCTAAAGTTTAAAATAAAATTGAAAAGATTCATCAGGATTTGATTCATCTAGAGTGATAAATTTAATTTTGTTCATGACAGTGCAATGTAGAGAACGACGTTTATTAATAGTAAAAAGTAACAAACATGGATCACTTTTTGAAAAAAATTTTTTTTTAATTTAATATTTTAACTAGCAAATTATCACAAAGTGTATTCCCCTTTTGACATACAGTTATGGCGAATACTTCTTTTCATCGGGTAGACACTTCTCGGCTGGTCTCGCAAGGTCAAAGCCAGATGTTGCCCCAGTCCACCAAAAAAACAAACTTTTTCTTTTTCCTCCCCTCTATTTTTCCATTTTAATTCCTTCTATTAAAACTTTCTAACAGGACTATTTTACACCCATTAAAATCCATTCCATTCCTGGTGGCAAGAAAGGTCTTAAATACAGCCCACTCGGATGCTGACCCAAAAAATATTACTTCCCTCAAAACAGCCAACATTCTGGCCCAACCGCTTTCGGCTCCCCATGTCGAAAATTATAGAGATGGGTCATAAATTGGCTCTCAAATTCGCGTATAAGGTAAAAAAGGAGTGCGGCCTCGATACTCTAGAGAAAAGTGGAAAATACAATGTGTGTGTGTGAACTGAAGTTTACAATCTTTGTTAGAAGTTGCCCACCTGGACACTTAGACAAAAGAACATTTGAAAATTTCAAAAACGTATGAAGACTTAAAAGATCCCCACCCCAGGAGCTTTCCAAGGAAAGAAGAGAAATCATCCACCTAGAGCACAACAATCTGAACATAAATCAAGAGTCAACCATTCCATCAAAATTTCTAATAAGTATCAATGCGGTAACAAGCCTCTTTGAGCCATGCAACAAAAAGGAAAAGACCGATAAAGAAATAAAGGGATAAAGATTATTGAAATATATATATATAAAGCTTGTTAATGTTTATACAGACGGGTCATCTGATAAGACAATTAGAAAAAAGATAGTCTGGAATTTTCCTTTCAACCCAGTGCTTCTCAAACTTCCAACGTTTGTGACCCAATATTCAATCATAAGGTGCATCGCGCCCCCCTTCATACAATATCGGAGTATTAAATTCAATAATACTATAACATTAAACATACAATACGACTTAAACCTCTTAAGCCCCCAACGTATATAAATGTCTCGCTCAGCCACTGCGTTTATTGCCCTCAGACGTATATATACGTCTTTCCGAAGTTATATCTTTTCTGTGAACTCGTATCCATAAAATTATTCCGAAGGCCTTAGAAAGCAATGGAATGACATTCACAGTGTTTGCGAAGGATTCACTTATATCAGAGGATTTGATTTTTTATTCCTTATCTATCACCCACCCCCTCAATACACCACATACGCTAACCTACGTGCTAAACAGGGGCATTGGAGAGCGAATCGCATAATTTTTAATCGGCATTTAAGAGATTAATTATTAACAGTACAAATTTTCGAGATAAGCGTTAATGTTGGCATATAATTTTATATATGACAGATCCATAGAGTCACTGGTAATTATTAAACTTTTCCTTAACTTTGTATTGTTAATTTAATTATAAAATAGAGTATGCACTACTGATACATTTATAAGTGTATTATATTGTAAATGAGTATTTCATTTTTTATTATGTCAGAATGTATTTGTTTACTTTCAGTAAGTTAATAATTTTTAAAAGAATTTTTTTTAACTTTTCAAGAGGCTAGCGCCCCCCTCTTAGGGTTATGACTCCCCCTAGGGGGGCGCGCCTCACAGTTTGAGAAACTCTGTTTCAACCTCAAAAGAAAACACCTTAGGAGGTATGTTTGGAGCTGGAACCATTGCCTCCAATTTCAACCGAGAACTCGGTGCAATCAGAGAAGCATTGATCATGTATACCAATCACCCTATTTGGGAGCAGACAGAGGGCCAAATCATCCTCCCAGTTTTAAAGGCAGCTCTCCAAACAATGGAGGATAACAAATAACAGGCACGATTTATTATCTCCTAAAAGAAATAGTAGAGCTGAACAAGGCCAGCATACTTCAATGGCTTTCAGCATATGTAAAATTCCCATGGAAGGACAATGCAGACTGGTGAAAGAGGCCCGGTGTCTAAGCACGATCCTCTCTCAGAACTTTACCTCTTAGACATCAATGCCCTGGCTAAATACTAACTATGACAAAACTCAATACTCACCTCCCAACAAATTTGCCATATCAATAATAACTTAGCAATATCAGAACAATTGTCATTCCAAGAAAAGGACACCACGGGGGGAGAGAAAATTAACTCTAATGCAACGAAAACATATCGGAACTGCAACAACTGTCATAATATAGAGCTGGCAAGGTCCCATATCTTTAGCTGTCCTGCCATCTTTGCCTCATTACATATCTTAGTGCCTTTCAGCAAGGTCATAAACCTCCATGTCAACATAATAGAAGATCTGGCAAGAGTTGAGCTCCATGACCATGGCACAATCTCATTCATCCTAGAGGTGGCTTCATTATCATCATAAATTGACGTGTCTTCCTGTATAGTAACACACACAATTTATGACAATATCCTACTTAAAATAGATGTCTATAATTTCCAACCACACGTATACTAGGGTAACATGTTACATTAAACTTAAATGAATGAACTCTTGCAGCTCACAACAGTTGCGACATATATATTGCTTACTTTGAAGGATTAAACCTTTTTAATTCTCCTTAAATTATTTATTCATGCAATAATTTGTATTAGTACAACAATATTAGCTAAATATATCCCATTTTTAATAATATTTAGTAACTATTCAAAGAAGCACTGTGCTCTTAACACCGCTCTTTAATGAAGCTTTATCAAGCGTGAACAAATCCTGGGAGGGAGCCTCTTGGGAAAGCTGGGACGATAACACTTTTCTTCCGCATCCCATTCCAGAAATCACTCCTCTCACTTTTTATATGCATTAAGTAATAGCACTTTCTGGGCAACCAATCAGTATCATTATCCTCACCATTCAACAACCAAGAAGGAAGTTGTTTATCAGCTCTCCAGCTTCCACCAAATTTCTGAACTTTGCCAATTTTCCCATCTTTTTGGAAAAGCCCACTAGCAACTCGCCGCTCGATCAAAAGCCAAGCAGTTACACAACAGCATGGGGAAAAAAAGCCACTTCGGTCGCTCGTCATTATAACGTATCCAGATACGAGACTGAGGGTTGACAGTTACTCATATGCACATAGATAGAACTTTAAACCAATACGAAGTGTTTAATGTGATATTTTCTCCTTGAGTACCGAGAAGCAAAATATGGGGAAACATACAGCTCGTCTACAAATAAGCTACGCTACAAAATAGATCAATTTTATCATATTCACGAACCCGCTAGCTACACCAACCCGAACAAAACATGATATCTTGTTGAAATTTTAATTGGTATTACTTTCCTAGCCCTCATAGCCAAAATCAACAATGGACTTTAGCCGAATCAGAAAAAGAATTACAATCTGTGATGACTCAATTCTGAACTCATAAGCAGCAAATGATAAGAGGTCATAGACATGAATTTGTGGACAACGTTTTTGAGTCCTTTGTTTGAGTTCTGATGCTGCTGAAGGTCCACCGTTTAGAAGGAGTTGTGCACATTTAAGCTGTAGAGGTTTAAAATCCTCACAGTGGCGTGATGTGGAGGGATAACACAGAGTCATACTTATCACTCTTGATCTTTTGACTGAGGCACAAAAACAGGTGTGACGTCAGAAGCCTTCATGCTGCTCCAAAGTATAGAGTTAATAAAAGAAATTAAACCAAGTCATCAGTAAAGTTATTGCATTTAACTCTTATTATGTTTTATGATATTATGATGTAAAATCTAATACCTCATTAAAAAAGTAATCATTTGTAAATTCCATTTATAATGTGGTAAACTTTCAATATAATGTTACGTATTCAATTCTGTTATGTAAAAGGGAAAAAAAATGGATATTTAATTTTTTTTTTTAAATTTCTTACGATTTGACAATTTTTTCATGAAAAAAGTCCTTGCAATTATACATTTTAGGCTTATTTTATGCGCATTAATTCTAACTCTTATTTCAACAATAATTAAAAGGGGCGGAGATATTAATTTATTGCAACATTTTTTTATTACAACCACTAATTGAAATGTGGAAATACCTTTATGCCATCGTATTTACTTTTTGGAAATACTCTAAAGGAGAAACACATTTACTTTCTTAATAAAAGGGAGATAAATAAATGTGATAGTTGATTGTAAAAATTTATTAGTAATTTTCTAGCGTTAAATGTTTAGCTAGTATTAAAATCTGAAGATAAGAATTATATAAATTAATGAGTGGAACAAAATTAACTCATTGATAAAGAAATTCTGAAAAATACACATTTCTTAAATATACGGTATGCACACACAATAAAGATCGCTCACATATTTCAAATAACTTAATAGCATTATAACATAAAAACAAAATAATCAGGCTTTTTTAAAGTTGACTTAGTAATATAATTATTTCTTCAACACATTTGCGGTTATGTTTATAAAATTCTCTAACAGAGAAATTAATTTTCCTGCATTCAATTGCATGGATATAATATTGAACTATAACGTTTCAATAGATTCAGAAAATCTATTCGTTGAGAACTTTGAACTTCGCTACTGAAACTTTTTTTTAATTGTTCTGAATGCAGTCATCAGCTTGCTATGTTTGTGGCTGCAGTATACACATCAATCTAGTACTTTCTTGTACACACATCAGTCTTGTACTGTGTGTTGATATGGTGGGGAAGTTAGAAGAGAGTTGGACTGCTTAGGTGTCGTTCTCTCGTCGATTGTATTTCAAAATTACGAAACCTTAATATTACTCACTCGTGTGTGCGGCGCGTGAAAGTTTCTGTGAGACATGTAGCATTCATTATATAATATAAAAAGTATTTTTATAGCTGTGCGTAAAAACACAATTTTTAACTCATTATTAAAAGCGACAGGTAAGAAATCAAAATAACCATTTGTAGAAACTATGACAGCGTTAGATATACATAAACAATTTACAAAATATGCCAAAAGTCAGAAACATTAAGCTCACAAAATTCGTCGGGTTTTGTTCAAGGTTACTTGTATTCTTTATATTTAAACATTTTTTTTTCTCATTATCTTACTAATTTCAATGATAAGACAAATATATATTTCTGCATTGACCCATTACATTTACTGCACATGGAAAGCACACTTAATAAACATTTTTCCGCCTGTCAATATCTGTCTGACAAGATTCCCTAAATACGACTATTGTATCGTAATTTTGAACTCCATGTTAGATATGCAAGTTAATACCATAATTTACATATCCACGTGACACCAATGTGAGGAATTTCAAACCCAACATAACGTTTTTAAGTCCCTGCTTGCTCACAAAAGAACCCAGGTTTTATCCTACAAAACTTAATTTGAAACTTACCGTAAAATCCGGCGTATAACGCGCACCGGTGTATAACGCGCACCTATACTTTCAAGATGACTTTTTTAAGTTTTAGGTATATTCGCCGTATACCGCGCACCCCCTTTTTTAATAGAAAAATCTGATATATTTGTATACATTGCTTTTATGTTTTGATCATTTATTCGAGGTATTGATCCAGACTTTTGAAAAAATAGTATACTTCTAGAACTGCAACTCTTATAGCTCATAAGCAAGTCGTTTCTTTCTTTTTTACAACAGTATTTTGAGACATGTAGAAGCTATTTTTTAATGCTCATCTCTTTTGTTATTTTTAAAGCTATCGTTTTTATACCCTGCGTATAACGCGCACCCTTAAGTTTCGAACTTATTTTTTTTTGTGATCAAAGTGCGCGTTTTGTGCCGGATTTTACGGTACATTATTCAATCCTTTCGAGGCGCCGTGGCTCAGTTGGTTAAAGCGCCTGTCTAGTAAACAGGAGATCACGAGTTCGAATCTCGTCGGTGCCTGAGTATGATTACTTTTATTCTCCAATAAAACAAAATATATTATTCCTCATTTTACTAATAAGTTATAATTTTAATGAAATTATTTTAATTGTTAAGGTAATTTTATAAATTCTTTAATTTAATGTAAGTTATCAATATTTTAAATATATATATAACTTGCAGGCAATGTAATCTGCGTCATTAAATAGGACATAAAGCCCCGATAGGGCCGAGTGTTCCCTGCATACCCCACAGTTATCGAAAAATTTAACATGCATCAAATTCTCTAAACCGGGTGAAGCATTAAGTCGATCGCGAACGACTGGTGGACCGCAAAAGACATTTTGGGGTAACCACCTTCATATAGAACGTTAGACGCGCATACTAAAAGAAACACAGGTGGTTATCAAGATAATGAAAACACCCGTGAATAAAAGAGAAACTGTGAATAAAACTGCAACTAAAATTTGAGAGACGTTTTCAAGAATTTACTAGACAGAATCAAAAGCTGCATTCATGGGTTACCCATTTGACTATATTGTGAAAAATATAACTAAAAATATGTTACATGCTCTCTTTATCTCTGGAGGAAAACGCGAAGGTTTTTTTTCTCCTTCAAAAGTACGTAATTTGTAAAGAAATAACTTTTGGAATCTAATAGACGAAGTAAAAAAAATATCCCAATTTTAAAAAAAGCTACAATTCATTTAACGTCGTTCTTTCGCTCTACCTATCTGTGTGAGTCTACATTTTGAATGAAGAATATAATTAAGACAACGTATCATTCCCGTTTCACAGACGACCACTTAGAATCCAGTGTAAGATTAGCAGTTAGTAATTAGTCGGACCTATATATTACGAAGTCGTTAAATCCCGAAAAAGTTCGTTTTATGGAAAATCCGTTACATAGAGTTCATCTTTTAATATACTTTATAGACCACATGAAACAAATTTTAAATTCATAAACACTATATATTAAAAGTAATTATTCACTTTTTTTTTAAAAAAATTAATATATTTTTATTTTATATATATACCTTGCCCATAAAAAAATTTTAAAAAAATACCTGCAAGGAAAACGAGAAAAAAGAATGTCGAAGTATTTTCAATATTAAAAAAATAATTTTATACAAAAATTAACGAATTTTAAGGAATTTTTCTAATTTAAAGCACACAAGTAATATTAAACATACATTATTTTATAACTAGAACACGGGGACATGGGACAACTCCACTGAAGATGAACGGGGATATTGAAGATGTTTCTAGTGAACTGGACAATGGGGATTAAGGTTGCACTTCTTGGAGGAAACGTCCAGAACTCTATTGCTCTCGGTGTATTAGGATCTAATAACCAGTTTAAGATTTATGACCACCATAAAATGTGTTAAAGAGAGAATAACTTGAAATGTCCAGAAATACTTTAAAATTAGAGATAAAAAAAATTGAATCACAAAAGAAAAAGTTCGTTGTATAGAAAATGTACTTCGCTATAGAGGTTATTTTACGAAGAAAATCGTGAAATGTTTTTGGTTCCAGGAAAAAGTTCTCTATATAGAAAAATTCGTAATATAGAGGCTCGTTATATACATGTTCGACTGTATATACCGAGGTATTCTAGATTGCGGAGGGGGGGGGCGGATAATATGAAGTCTAAATCTTCTATGACACTATAGTTACGAGAACTAGTTTTAAGTGAAAATTATTTATTTTTTCATGTATTGTGAATTGTTTGAAAATGCAACATATGATATTATTAAATTTATGGGTATAGTTGTTTGTATTTTGCGTTTTACTTGACACACACATGGTTTTAAAAGAGTAAGTTTTTTTCTTTTCTTTCTGTAGTTATGTAGCTAAGTACATAGATTCTGTATTAATTATTGTTAAAATCCAAACATTGTTGAGCTTTTTTTTTCCCATCACATCTACGTCACAAGGTGGACCGCAACATCTTGAAAAAATTAAAAGTAGACCGCGCTATGTAAAAGTCTGCCCACCCCTGCTCTAAGCGAACGTGGAAGCCAATAACAAACTCTCACTAAACGAGATACGCGCATTACGTAGATATTTTACTATGGATTTCACAACCGAAACACTTTTCTTAGGAAAAAATAAAAATAATCGTGCTTTTTTGTGTGTGTGTGAACTTTGAAAAATTCTTAATACTATAAAATAGAATAAGAAAATCCGAATCACTTCAAACATCATGATATTAGGAAAAAAACTTCTTAAAACTTAAATTTCAACACAAATTCTTTTGTAATCGTACATACTCTACGTAGTATAGATAAAATTATTACCATGATATGTTCATAAATACACGATATATGGGTCTGTGTGTGCTGGAATTGTGCATGTAAGTTTTATTGTTGAAGTTATGTCTTATTTACCCTCAAATTTTAAAAAAGCCTTTCGAAAAATTTGATCAAAGGAGATCTATAGAGGTAAATATAACAAACTTATAGCACATTTGCGACTTGTAATAAAATTGATTGGAATTTCTTAAGCTTAGTAATTCTGATACTTCTTATTTAATAAAACATTCTTAAATTAACGAAAGTAAAATTTAAACTTCTTTCTTCCAATTCGAAAGGAAATTGTAAGCTGTAAAGAAAAGAGTTGTGTGTGTGTGTTTAAAAAAAGTAATTTTTCAATCGAAGAATTTACAACAACCGTTAGTTTAATATATCTATATTATAGGCTAATTTATAAAACCACGATATTGTAGTTGTTTTGCATTTGATTTTCACATTTTGGAAAGCGCTTTAAATATTGTTAATAAAATAGGCACTGAATAAATAAATTTAGATAAATAAAGATATTTGATATACATAAAAAAAATTAGAGAACTAAATGATTTTTTAAAAAAATAAATTCTTCAGACAGATAAATTAATGTGCTCTAATTAAAATTTAAACAACAAGGCTATAAAATAAAATAAATGGCAAAAACAACATTATATTTTCTATTTCAAAGTTTACCAATAACTATATCTAAGTATTTCTAGTTAGAAAGCCTATATACTTCCCAAAAGTTTATTTTTTTGTTGAAAAGGTTAAAAGAAATATATAGTTTAACCAACGAAAAATATTTACCATCAAATGAGAAGGTACACGCAGACTTTTGCAAACCTATAGCATTCTCTCCCCAGCAAAACATTTCAAAAAGGTTTTCGTCCAATTCCAATAAAGTGTACGAGTCTCGACCTGTACTCCAACTATGATTGGACGAAGAATTACGAGTCATCCAATAAAAAGTCACGTTCCCAGGATTGGAAGAAAGATTGCAAGTCACGTTAGCGACGTCTTTATTGTGTTCTATTCTGTGTTTGGCAGATATTTCAATGTCTTGACAAACTGGAGCATCTAAAAAAGAAAAAGCGGAAAAAATATAGAAACGCAAGACAAGAAAACATAAATAGTCCTGTCTCTTGGAAATTGTGCGATATTTTATTGTCAAAGAAGTAAAATTGACTTGTTTTTATTAATGGTTCTAAATTCGCGGTGCTTAGAAATAAGTTAAATGTAATAGAAATACTATTTTGTGTGTGTGTTGATACAGGAACTTCAATTCAAAAACATTGAAAAACGATAAAGGACAATTGTGTCGTCTGTTATAAGTACAAATTATCTTAACACACGCAAATAAAATACATAAGGCACTTTGGTTGTTAGATGTGCATCAGGCATAAAGTTATTAAAAACTGTTTCTTCAATGAAGGAAAAAGTAAATACTCAAGGGAAAAATAAACCTCGCTAAATAAAAATATTGATACATATTTTGAGTTTTAAAAGTATAAAAATCTTAATTCGAAAAATAAGCATTTCGTTTCTTATTTAACAACAAATGAATGTTCTCAAGTCATCTTTGAAAGGAAGTGAGTATGATTTTTATAGTTTAAAAAAGAACATTTTTTAAAAATATCACTTGGTATTATTTTACTTTTTACAAAATTATCATATCTCTAACAATGGTATCACTGTAGCGAAAATGACTGCTTCCTCTTCACTATACAATGAAAATAAGTATTTGGATTTCCAGTTTATGCATGAGTTGATCTTTTCATATATTCGTCATATCCTATGAAAATAATCAATGCCTCAATTTAATATACATAACAATAAATAATAGTTGCGAATAATAATAATATCCGTTTTACGATTTTTTTATTTCATTCAGCATAATATAATAATGCAAATTACATCCTTAGTTTTTGTATGGACCACTTATATATTATTGCAAGCATCTTACATTTATACTCAAAAGTCAAATACAATACAGATTTGATTCAAACGAAAATAAAATTTAATGTGAAGTGTTTTTTTTTTCTAATGTATTTTTTCAATATTATCAAAGAGGAAAATGATATGCTTTAACAGCATTGTGTGTGTGTGTGTGTGTATGTGTGAGTGTATGTATGTGTGTGTGCATCTATTTCCATTTTCTTTAGAAAATGAATACCTAAACCAAATACAACGCTGTATTATCTTAAAGCAAAGATATATATATATATATATATATATATATATATATATATATATATATATATATATATTATATATTATATATATATATATATTTTCATCATCATTTCTAATTCTTATCACTATGAGTGTACAAATACAAGGTAGAGGAGTCTGATTTCGAAACTTAGGAATAAGTATACTTGAAGTTTCCTCTTTGTAATAAAAAACGCGCTGGTTAGAAAGGCAGAAGCTGTAAATGCAAATATTCCAGACTTTTACTGAAAAATGCGTTTGTTTCTTAAGGTATCCGACTACGTTCGGAACCGTGATTTTAAAAAGGCGCATAAATGGATAATTTTCATGATATTTAGTGTCACTTAGATTAGAATACATGTATAAATTTGTTTTAAGGACATTTTGACGAGAAAAAAAAATTATTTAAGTACAATATTTCGGCAAAAAATTAACTTAAAATAACCTTTTTTTAAAAATCTCCTTTTTTGAGAAATGCTTCTATTATAATAAATTTTTGTTGTATATAGCTCAGACCACTATACAGAGGCTCAATATTATTTTTGAAAAATTCACATTACTTTCAGAGTTACCACCAATTTAAATAATTATTGGCTAATTTTTCTAAAAATTTCTCCCTTCTGTTGTCGTAAAACATGGATAAACCCACTTCTAAGTTATTTTTTTCAAAAATTCTAGTTGAGCCTCTGTACAGAAGTCTGAGCTATATACAGGTAAAATATTATTACAATAGAAGCATTTCTCACAAAAGGAGTGTGATTTGAAAATGGGTCACTCTATGTTCATTTTTTGTCAAAATATTGTACTTAAATATTTTTTTATTAAAATACTATTCTTAAAATAATTTGATATACATTTTCTAATCTAAGTGACACTAAATATCATTAATATTATCCATTTATACGCTTTTGCAAAATCACGGTTCCGGACTTAGGCGGATACCTCAAGGCTGTAATATTTTTCTTTACGTACCACACTTATTTTATAATAAATTCGCAAAATATTGAGAAAAGTTTATTGTAAGTTAGGTAAATATAATAAAGACTTTTCAAGAAAATTCTTACACATTAAAACACTCCCAGACTATTTAACAATGAGCTGCCCACTAACGTGTCTTGTGATTTTTTCGTCTTGGTTACGAATGCAATCAAATTATGGCGTTTATAGGCAAATATTCATATTAAAGTATTAATTCCTTTATTTTTGTATTGCCTTTTCAATAATGACCTCAAGAAATACTACAAAACTAAGAAGTAATAACTAAATAAACAATATTTCTAATGCAAAACTTTTTTATATAAATTTTTATATGGAATCTCGATTATTGAATATCCAAATCAAAATGACAATAGTCTTAGACTGTTGACATTTTGTCTTGACTATTGCCATATTTTTATACTGTTATTCAAAATTCATCCTTGATACCCCCTACCATCAACTTTGATTTTTTTTTTTCAATTGATTATAGTCCTATGAATGTAGCACATGAAATTAAATTAAGTACATTTATTTCTTATTTGTTTTATTAATTAATTCTAATTATGGTTTCAATAATTTATTTTTTACTGCTTTTTGTTCCCTAAATTGAAACAAAAAAAAGATATTTGTCGAGGATTATTGGGGTATGTTATATGAGAATGGTAGAGGTTTGACCCTACACGCCCCCATACCGTGAAAAATTCCCTTTGATTAAATCGCACATTTAATGAAACGTCTTCGTTATGAATATGGCTGGAAAATCCTGTTATGTATCCATTCATTATCCTGTTCATTATTATTTACGTAATAAAATTAATAAAAGCTAATTAATTTATTTTTAGTTCGTAATTTATATTCTTTGAACAAAAACTGAAATGTAACCAAACAAATTTAATTCTACCGAATTACAACATATGTACACATTGGATTACTTTATATATCTAAAAAAAAATCGTCAGTTGCATTTTTAAACTTATTTTAGCAGTAATAAGAATTTAAAAATTCTGCTTCTTATACCATAATAAACAATGTATATAAACAATATTTTGCTGTTGCTTATACAAATCACCAAAATTAACACATGACTTTGTGTGTTTTAGATCGTCCTATTTACAATATTAAAAAAATTTTGCATAAAATTGTTTATTTTTTACAATATTTTTTTATAAATGAACGGCTAGCTAATAGTGATCATGGAATTATATATATATATATATATATATATATATATATATATATATATATATATATATATATATATATATATGTCGATGCTCTACTTGTTTTATTTCCTTTTCACTTTTCAAATACGCTATTAAATAATTAAGTTTAAAAACACTTTATAAAATTTTACTTAAATTTAAATTTGTGGAATTGACAAACATTGTATAAATACATCTAAATCTGCAGTATCTGATTAAAAGTCTAAAATCAAACAGTTAAAAACATTATAAGGGCTACTGATGACGAAGCTCGTAATTTTGAGACACCGTCATATATTAAGGATGGCATATGAATTTTGCCATGTCCTGAAACACGACGAGCTAGCAAAACTATCGAGTAATTCGTATTATATTATAAGGACCCATATTGGCAATAAAACATTCTATATAGGTCGAATATAAAATATGCACAAGCAAAATAATTATATACTTCATTCTCCACATGGTTTCAGTGGGAAAGAGTAATCATTTAAAAAAAAACAGTTATCAATATAATTGAAAGAGAGAATTTTATATGCGTGTGAATGAACACACAGTTCATAAGAGGAATGGGTTTAGAATAAGGAAATAGTTGAAGACCTGTTTGCCGAGTCTTCTACTCTTAGAATCCAGGGGAAAGTTTCAAAACAACAAATAAAGGTTTCTCGCAAATAATAGAATCGAGTGATCTCGCCCTTTTAAATGGACAAGTTCAACAGGTTGTTTCTTTGGACCCTAGTTATTTTCATTTCATTCTAAAATGTAAGCTTATGGAATGACAGCGAAAGAAATAAGTTATGACATTCATATTGAAAATGAATGACGCCGTGGAAGAAAATTTGAATACGAAGAATTTTTAGCGAAAAACTGCATGTAATGGTAAAATATTTTATGTATATTTGTATTGCACTTCCATTCTCATTGAATTCAGAAACTTTTTTTCTGCAGTTTATTTATCAATTTCTCTTATAATCAACTAGAAAATAATGCTTTATGTAAATTAGTTATGTAAGGGTTTTCTATAATGACTACTTTATTTTAGTCTAAATAAAAGTATTTTTTTTTTACCCTACATAAATAATAGTCTCATTGTTTCCCACATTCTTTAAATGTTGTAGCAAAATATATAGTTTAGTTTCACTTTTTAATACTAGATGGCGCTAGCTGCATATTACGAATGATGATGAAATTCCTATTTCGAAAATTTCAAAAATAGTTCCTTATTTTTTTTTCTTCGCATGAAAACATCGAGATTTGTTTTAATCACATTTCTGACTCGATCTTGTAAAAAAAAATTACTTCTAATGTGAAAATATATAATACTTTAAAATATCATTAATATAAGAACTCATTCTGCGAAATTCTTAAACATCAAAACACCCATCGCATCTATATGTAATGAGTCTTTCTGCTTTAATGAAACCTAAATTAGTTTAAAATGAGTAAAAACGGCAGTAATTAGATTCGTTTCTTCGAAACGGGAAATCAATCTTAAATTTCAATCGTTAAAAATTTTCAAAGTAAGTATGTGATTTAGAAAGCATAGCCTTTAGGGAATGCAGATGCTTACCATTAATTAGATTTCATTTTCTGTCGCCTAATTAGCTGCACTCCAAAAAAGAGGAAAAAAAGTCTCATTTAAAGCTGCTCAATTCACTCATTTTTATCTGTTGTGTATTCTCTATGCAGAAATTATGCCGAGAAGTACACTTAAACACTTTACTTTCACTTTTTAAAGAGAAACGCGTTTTAAGAATAATAATGCCGATGTGTATTTTTGCCAATCTACAGATTTGCTTGTAATTGATATTATTTTCTTTAATGCATAGAGTCATGGAGAGTTGCTAAATTAATGGGCTCATTTGGGGATCAAAGTAATCACTAATATGATAAATAGCTCAAGAGTGAGTTAATTGCAATTTTAATAATACTTGATGCAGGAAACATCCTTGCAAAAAAATCACTAGGTTTATTAATATTATATTGCAAATGCATTGCAGCTTTTTCGACAAATGACGAGATTTCATAAATCTTAAATAAAAAAATATATATAATGCAACACAGAAGATTAATGATTTAGAAAGAGATTGATTCTCCGCAGTTAATTCATTTCATTATCATTAATTAATAAATTCCACGAATACGAAATTATCATAAGAACTGATAAGTAATGATGAATAATAGGAAGTAAAAATTGATGATGGAAATAGAAGTGATAATTTAGAAAAGACTCTGATTATTTGGAAAGGCTAATTGGTTTATCAAGCCAAAATAATATTCTATAATTTATTTATTTATTTTACTAGAAAATATACTAAGATTTAAAAAAAACATGTTGCTGCTTTTTTTGACTTTGAATTTCTTTTCATTTTTTCATCTGAATTCTTTTTTTAAAAATCTTGCTAAAATTATTTTTCTAAGATCGAAATAAAATGAGTGTTCTAAAATGACAGACGATATTTATTTATTTTTTTACATTGAGATATAATATTATTAGATTTTTATAATTTTTGAGTATTTTAAAAAGTTTATTAGATATTCTGAAAATTATAGTTATATAAATTCTGTTATATACCGTACCTCCTTTTGATTTTTTACTCATATTTTTGTTTTTAATTCACTGGAATAAAAACAATACACTCAAGGTGTTCAGTTGGTCAATTTTATTTAAAAAAATAAATTTCAGGGCTTATGTTTTATTTCCTTCATATATATATATACAGTCGACTCTCGATAATTCGAAGTTAGAGGGACCAATGAAAAACTTCGAATTATCAAGAGGGTAGGAAAAAACTCTCAAAATACACGAAGAGAAGTTTTTTTTCTAACACATTTAAATTTAAAACATGTAATAAACAACAAATGTACTTTTTTTTTTAAAGTACATTTTATACAGATAAAAAAAAAAGAATTTAAAAAAGCCCTATATTAAAGAATACACTTATGTCTTGAAAACAATATTAAAAGAATATACTATAACATACTATATATAATTAATCCTTTTTGTCGAAAAAAATCTGTTATCTTTTTTTTTGTTTTTGTTTTAAGGCTTTCAATCTAACTTTGTCAATAGATTTTTCTAGAACAAATGAAGCTTGTAAAATGCTCTCAACATGATTTTGAAGGAAAAGTTGCGCAGTTTGTATAGTGACTCTTCTCTTTTTAGGTTAAAGAGTTCCGGGTCAATCCTCCGATTCGTCTTCATCACTTTCTGTATTATTGTGTCCAAAGTCACAATTTAGCGTCAGATAGGCTCTCTAAAGCAATGTTCTGTCAACCAACACGTAGTCGTCAAGCGTCAAATCTTGCCGGAAGAGCCCCAAAAGGACATTAAATTCAGTGAGTGTCAAAGGGAAACACTCTCCAAGCCTTGTCAATCATGATCAAAGCTTTTAAAAAAATAGAAAAGTTAATTCTGCGATTTTCGAGGTTATAAAAAACGCGCTTTTAACGATTTCAAGCCGATAAAATTTTTTAAAATTATGTATATGCCCTGGTCAGTAGCTGAATTTTTGAGGTTGAGTTTGGAGGAAAAATTAAAGCTTCACATTTGAAAAAGGTGGCGCGTTATTGTGCACGTACGTTGTTAAAAATAAGGAATATGTCGTTTCTTTTTTTTCATCCCCGAGTTCAGTGAGACTAACCATTCTTTAAAAAGAGTTCGGTGGTCATCCATGCTTTCTTGTTTGAGCGGTTTTTGGTGGGGGAACAGTTTATGCCCAAACACCGGGTTTTGCAGTTTTTCCCTATGACGAGAGGGTAATATTTTCTGAGCCGTCTATGTTTATCGACACTTGAGTTTTCCCCTGCACTTTTTTTTGAAGACTATCCCATTTTTTTTCTTAAAATTTGTAAGCCACCCCTCGCTAGCCAAAAACTGTTTCCCTAATTTTTGGGAATGCTTTAGCCTTTTCCTTCAATAAAGAGCCACCCATCGGAATAATTGAAAAAGTAAAACTGCAAGACGTGAAAAATTCCCTTTTACTAACGCGCTTTTCACTCTACCGAAGAGCATTAAGATTTTTTTTTTATTCTTCAAAATAGTGGAGCGAGCTCAGTGGGATTTCAAATCTTTGGTTACATCGACTTCCCTTCCCCTTTCTTCAACTGATTCTATCACCTTTTGCTTTTCAGAAAATTTTTTAACTTGTACTTTTTTAAAAAAGCATGTCGTTCCTTTCGGTGATAAGTCGACCTGGGGGGAGGGTGTGTAGTGGCCCAAGGTTTATCAAAAATTTAAAGGGTAGGAAACGTAAATCACCACAACAAGTAAAATAATATTTTTAATTTAAAATTTGGAATCTAAAATAACACAAGACATATTCACAATTCCCCCTCAGCTACGGGGGATACTTAACCCCGGTCACTGCGCCTGTTTTTTTACCGTCGTTCCGGGGTGTAGAGAAAACCCCCAAAATTTAAACACGTGTATTTAATTATGAAAATAAAATTAAGTCATTATGATACATATTTATAAAATACAAATGTTTATTTTATTATACAAATAAAATTATTAAAATTTTTTTGTATACAAATGGATTTTAAAATTAATTTAAACTAAATATACAAAATTTTTTTTTAAAACACATAATTATATATTTTTTCATAAACCGTATAAAACGTATATACCAGTAATAAATATACTTTATAATTAATGAGATAATATAGTATAAAGTAAAAAATTTTATTTTTAATCATTTTTAAACATTCAGAGCAGACTGTATACATATGCTCAACTTTGCGGAGTTCTCAGCCCCCAGATAAACCTTTGAAGGTCATTACATTCCAATCGTTCGAGAAAAAAGGGATGGCATCAGGCCGAAATTTCAATGACCTAAAAGTCGCTACAGAAAAAAAGGGGGTTTTGCGTATTTTTTTGAATCCTGGGGTGATTTTCTTGTTTCTGGGGGGTACAGAAACCCCCGCGAGTGATCCCGGGTTAATAGCAGGGGGCGACAACTATGGCATTGGGGAATTTTTGGGGGATTACCACTTATTTTAAAAAAAAAAAAATAAAGCAAATCTTCTCCCCCTTTCTTTCCCACATTTTTTATAAAGGTTTTATTTCTCGCTTTCAATTTCTGCCATAAAACGATTCTGCTGAATTATCTTATGTAGTTTGAGTGCTTTATTTAAAAAACATCTGTTTTGACACAAATTTGTAATAAAACTAACTCAAATCAAAATTATTTAATACTTGTAAGAAGGGGCTTCACTATTACCCACAGTGAATAAAAAGCAGTTTTCCTTTATCCGTCTAAAACTTGGGTATAACGGGAAAAAAAAAGGAATAAATCAAAATTTTGCAGTAAATATGGGAAAAATAATAAAAAAAAGCTCTTGGGATAATTGGTACAAGAAATAATCTAACTTGATAATTTGAAGGTTCGAATTATCGAGAGTTTTATAGGATAACTTCGAATTATCGCGTGTTGTAGTCTGGCCAACCACAAATTTTACTTCGAAATATTGAGAGTACCAAAACGTATGGTTTTAGTTCGAAATATCAAGAGTTTTTCTAGGGGCTGAGCATGTACTTCGAATTAGCGAGAGGTTCATATTATCGAAAGTTCGAATTAATGAGAGTCGACTGTATATATATATATATATATAAAGGCTTTGCTCTTGTGTCCTTCATTGTGTGGTTTTTTTACTGTCTATGTGTTTTTCGATTTTGATATTGATGGATATTCATCTCTCGTTTATAGAGAATTAGACTATATATATATATTGAAAGGTTGGATGAAATTGCTTGGCTTTTTAAAATAGCGTGATTCTCATTAGAAGTTGTTCAGGTATCACCACTTTTTTAAGGAATGGGCCATAAAAAGAAATTATGTTCCATTGGGGTAATTAAATGCTGCAATGGTTGAGAGGTCATAGTCACGAATTCACGACAAGCATTGCTTGCATCGAGTTGCGGATTCCCTTCGAATTGAGCAGTTGATGCTTGTTCAGTCAGTCAAGGAACAAAATCATTTCTATGGCGTTGAAGTGAAGTACGGAGTGGGATGTGTCGGCTTGGGTGTCATTGTCGAAAATTAATAATGACTGAAAACCCCGCAGTTCGTGACATATATCATGCAATGTTTTTAAAGTACAAATATAATAGTGAATTAATCGTTCCAGATGTAACATTAATAAGTATAACCAATTAAGCCTTGTTTAATTATGATTGATACAAGTTTACTGCGTTTCATTCAATAAAAATACTTAAAATATATAATGCACTCTAGCTAAACGGCATGTGGCGGGTATCAACGTCTACCTTCCTTGTTCGGATTTCAATGTGGCCCAAGCCGCTCCAGCCCACATCTTGGCTTGTATAGGTTGCAATAAAAGCAGGGGCGTAGCTACCGCCGTATCAATGATACGGGGCCCCCAAGCTACAGGGGCCCCAACATGTGTAAATACAGTCGCAATAACAGAGCTCCCATATCTAAAAAAGGGCCCGAAAGATATTTGATACTGGGCCCCCTCAAAGCTAACTACGTCAGTGCATAAAAGTCAGCTGCTCTGAAGTCTTGCTACAGTTCTTCACTGTTTAAAATATACGGGTTCATGAACTTGATCTATATGTTTCTGTCAATTAAGTGGAATAAGAAACAATAACATGAATATGTACCCATTATCTCAGGTTATTAAAGAGGCAAAGCCTTAAGTCAATGACAAGAAAGCTAGCTTTATTTCCAGTCGATGTGTGTGTCTTCTCTGCTATCATCTTTCCTATTTCGGGACAGGGTCTTTTTCCACTTTATTACATATTATTATGTGCCGATATATTGGCAGGGCCACACACGAAAACGTTAGCTGCGGGCCACGAGTTTGACACTTCTGATGTAGATGATCTGACGATATGAAAGGAGTTTCGGTGTGTTTCTTGCCTCCTTTTAATGACCAAAAAGAGTAATTTTCGTCGTTGAAACTATTAATTTAAGAGATAAATTACTTTTTAAGGAATTATGACCACATGTCTATTTGTATCACAGCAAAGGATTTGTCCATTGTAATGTTATTGATATTATGATTATGTTTACTGTGATTTTTATTATTTTTACTTTTATTATTAACAAATTCGCTTCTTTCTAAATACAATTGTTCGAAGACACAAGGGCGTTCTTGGAAATGAGTGGGCCGATTGGCTTGCAAAGGCTTCAACCAAGCACAAAATTAACATTACCGTTAATATTCCTAACTCATTTTACAAGAATATTATGCAAGGAAGAATGGTGAAGTCTTGGAACCAAGAACATCTCACTTCAAATAAAAGGAGCTTGACAAAATTTTTTTTCCAACCATTAATGAGAGGCTGGCCTGCCATCATTTTTATACTAATTAGAAAATAACCCGATTCCTAATGGGTCACGGCAACTTTAAAATCTACCTGAACAAATTTAATTTAGTTCCGCCATCTTCTTGTGATTGTGATATTGGTGGTGAAGAAAATGTAGAACATGTGTTCCTTTTGTGTTCCAAGTTTGAAAGAAAACGTAACATCCTTAGACAGGATTTCAAGAGACTTAATATAAATTGGCCTCCGAATCTTCACCAACTTATTTCTACCAGAAGTGTTTTTTTAAATTCATTGTAAATATTCGTAATCTTTCATGACGTTATTTTTTACCCTTTTCTTTGTAATATGTGATTATAATTGCTTTTTTAAGCTTCATGTGATACTTTGCGGTGAACGGAGATTTTATAATTATTTTCAATATATATATATATATATATATATATATATATATATATATATATATATATATATATATATATATATAATATATATATATATTATATATATATATATATATATATATATATATATATATATATATATATATATATATATATATATATATATAAAATTAAAACCTGCATTAATTATTAGAATTAATTTTAAAACTTAACAGTAAATTGAAACTTTCTCGTAGTATACTATGAAGAATACTATTTAGAAATAACCAATGCATTGAGTTATAGCTACAAAATAATATATATATAAATACTTACATTCAACATTAACTTGAATTGCTGCTCTACTTGTTCCTTTTATATTTGACGCTTGGCAAGAATAATTTCCCGCATCAGTTCTTTTTATTCCTTGAATGAACAGATTTGCCCCTTCGCTGAGCACATTGGGAGAGTTTAATATTTTCTCGTCTTGAAACAACCAGAACGTTCTGGAAGCTACAGGATTGGAGCGTATGTTACAGATGATTGTGACATTGCTCCCTTCTGTAATCGAATTTGAAGAAGCATGGATATCCATCATTATTTCTGGTTTATCTGAAAGGGAAAAAATAATTGAATTTGATTATTAATTAGATGTCTTACAGAGCTAAATATAAGGACTTATTTAATAAAACACGATTCTACATAACAAAAAAGAATGCTTTTTCCAATTCCTACTATTAGTTTTTCTCTCTTTCTCTGTATATATATATATATATATATATATATATATATATATATATATATATATATATATATATATATATATATATTATATATTTTCTTCAAAATTTTCAATTGGTAAATAAGCACTTTTTATTCATCCTCTCAAGTTCAAATACATTTTTAAAATCTTATGGTGGATGACACGTTATGTTAATACAGTTTTGTTCAAATATTAATTAATTAGTAGTAACAAACAAAAATAATAGTCCAACACTATATATAAAAAGGAAAATCGCTCGTTGAGCCCCTGTAGCGCAATGGCTTGTACGTTGGATTTCTAATCCAAAGTTCATGGTTTCGAATTCTATCGGGGATATTCTAATTTCTAAGAATGTGATTTATGAATGAATAAATAGGAACAAACAAAAATAATAGTCCAACACTATATATAGAAAGGAAAATTGATTTCTATTTTGCCAGTTAATATTGTGATTCTGTCATACGTGTATACATATTTATATTAATTGTAATTATTTAATAAAAAGTAACTAAAATAAATTTTTTTTTGACCTAAAAAGAATTGATTTTTATTTTATTTTTTTTAATAATTGTAATTATTAAATTTCATTTTAGTCGGGAATTTCTGCTTTGTGTGTGAGAATTCTAAAAAAGACGTCGCAGAAATACAACTTTCTTTTTTGGGTTCAGATGTTTGAAAAGAAGGGGGAAAAAAGAATTTAACTTCAAGGATATATCTTTTCTCTGAGCAAACATCTGTCCTCCAAAAATCTCACTTCAACAAATTTGATCTAAAATCCCCTGAGAGATTCATACTAGCTTTTAAAAAAAAGAACCACGATCTGTTATTAAAGAGACGGTGGTTATATTATTTGCAGTTCAACTCAGAGATATTTCGAAACCAAAATGAAAAAAAAAAGTGATGCATAAAATATTACTATTTTTCATAAAGAAATCAGAACTTATAACATTTACGAGTAAATCAAAAATGTAAAAGCTTCAAAAAAAATTTTATAAGTTTTTTATGGAGGTTGTTTGATACAAACTAAGGTAGATTTTTAGTCATTCCACGCATAAAAAATTACTATTGGATAATAAAGTCTAAAGAAAAGAAAAAAAAAAAGATTTATGTCGACGATAAGTATTTATTACTTGTAATTATGTTGGAGCAACAAAAAAATAAATGATTCTGTCTTCAAATACAAAAATAAATAAATCTTAATGTAAAATCACTTTAAGTTGGAAAAAAAAATCAAGTAATTTTTATTATGACAGAGTTGAGCTGCATAAAAAATTATTGCTTTATGATTTTTTAGATTACCTAATTTTATATATACCCATCTTTGAAACAATATCAAAACAAAAAATTGTTAAAATATTTATACGGTTTACACTGGGTAAAACTTAACAAAGGGGTTTATTGCCATAACTTCAAGAAAAAATCATCTGAGAGAATGAAGCTCTGAAATGAGGGGGGAGTATTTTTAAAAGGGTGCAGATCGGCGGTGAAAAAGGGAAAAAACGCAAGGTATTTAATCAAAAAAACAAGCTTTATTGAACGCATAATATCGTGACTCGATTGTCATAAAAAAGGAAAAAACAAGCGTGTTCCTTAATATGGTATATGCCCCTCTTCTACAATGGTTCGCACCTCTCCGCATCTCAGAACCAGTTGAAACATTTTTGGGGGGGGAGTGCCCATTCCTCAATCAACATCTTTTGGGTTTTTGGTTTTTTCTCGGGTGATGAAGCGTGTGGAATGCCCCCAAAGTACACATGTTCGATGGGATTTAAAAGGGGGGCACGCTGGCCAATCCATTTGAGTGATATTTCCTTTCGTCCCCAACAGCAAGAGTGCATTTGGGGGGCATTGTCATCCAAAAAATAAGTCGGGGCCCGGATGGGAAAGACATGGGGAAGAAACCCCCCACGCGATTCCCTTACAGACCCTCTGTCAAAAATAAACTCAGTTCGCCCGTTCAGCATAATGCCTCCCCCGACAAAAACTCCAGGACCACCGTAACGGTGTCTTTCCTTGATGTTACTAGGATAAAACCGGGTCCCGATGTCTCTCAAATCAAAACGCGTTGAGAATCGCTTCTGGTACTAAACCGACTCTCATCCGTAAAGAGGACATGACTCCATTGATCAGTTGTCCAGTTTTTGTGCTCTCTGGCCCACTTTCAACGGGATGCAGCGTTCAGGACGGCGGGCGAACAGGCTCCCTTTGTGAAGGTGTCTGGCCACCACTTGTCAACCCGTTGCTGTACAGAGTTTCTGAGCAATGGCGCTTGCTGACTGCTGTCGACCTCTTTTTCACTTGCAGGATGTTATATCGGTCATCCCTTGCGGTTGTCGTCCTCGGGCGGCTACCACCAACTTAACTTTCTAACAGCTGTACCTGTGTTTTGGAACGCTTTCCAAGCGCGCGAAACAACACTTTGTTGATTCGAACTCTGCGCTACGCACTGGTGTCAGTACGCCCCTCCTCCAGCTTTCCGATCATTCTTCCACGTGTGAGAGTCGTTCAGGTGATTTCTTCTAGCCATATTTCACGAACTGACTCACTGGCACTTGCAGCGAATATGTTGAATTGCGTCTCCGTCCTTCATTTTATTCTACTGTTGAGTAGCGCGCGCCGACATCACGCGTTTTGCGTACGCTTACATCGCTTCTGACGTTTTGTTCCTGATATTTGCATACGCATGACGTTTCTACTGACTTACGTGTTCACTGTACTGATCTCCAGACCTCCTTTTCTGCAATTTCATGGCTATATGCTAAATTTTTACATTGTTGCTTAAGTTTTGCACACCAGTGTAGATGAGAATAATATTTTACCTAGATTAATTGATTATAAACTAATGTAAAAATACTTCATTGATCGTATTTAATATGATACAATAGTTCTATTCATTTAAAATTGCATCATCTGTGTTGGTATCTAAATAAGCCAGTAACTGCCTCAGTACAGGGGTGATCACGTTTGTCTAGGGTTACTGGGCTTCGGATTCACTGGTCAAGGGTTCTGTCCTCCGGATAAACACCACTTCACATCTTCACATGTTTTCACTGAAACACGTATGACAGAGTTTCGTACTTATTGAAGAAATATGCACAATTAGTTTAATTTCAGAAAAAAATTAAATAAAGTTGATTTATTCTAAAAGAAAATATTTTTACAAATTGAATGCATTTTCAAGAAAAGCATTTAAAAAAAATAACCGGAACCGTGATTTTGCAAAAGCGTATAAATGGATAATATTTATGATATTTAGTGTCACTTAGATTAGAAAATGTATATAAAATTATTTTAAGAATAGTATTACAAATTTTTTTTATTTAAGTACAATATTTTGACAAACAATGAACATAAAATGACACATTTTTAAAATATTCCCCTTTTGAGAAAAATGCTTTATTATAATTTAAAATTTTGCCTGTATATAGCTCAGACCTCTGACAGAGGGGGGAACTAGAATTTTGAAATATATAACTTAAAAGGGGTTTATCCATGTTTTACGACAACAGAGTGGGGAAATTTTTAAAAAAAAACGCCGATAATTTTTTAATTTGGGTGGTAACTCTGAAAATAATGTGATTTTTTAAAATCATAGTTGACCCCTCTTTTAAAGAGGTCAATTAAGGAAAATATTATTATATCTTTTTTTAAAAAAACTTTTTTAAAAAAAAGGGTTTTTTAAGTTAATTTTTTAAATATTTATTTAAAAAATTTTTTTTGTAAAATGTCTTAAAAAATTTTTTAATGTATTCTAATCAAAAGTGACACAAATTCATAAATATCCTTTTTTTTAAAACCCGGTTCAAAATTTTGGGAATATTAAAAAAATTCTAAAATTTTTAACTAAAATCATGCGCCAAATCAAGGAATCAAAAAAAAAGTTTGTTTATTCAAATATTTATTTATAAAAAAAACAGTCCAAAAATAGGTTATTGGCTGTCAGTATTAATATTATAAAATGAGTTATAAGCATTTAATTTTTATATATCATTGGCAAAGACAGAGAGTAAAACAAATTAATTCTCCTTATTTTGTAATTAAAATACTAAATTATTAATTTTTTTTTAAAAAATAAGAAAAGAAAGAAGGAAAGAAAAGAAATCCCCAACACGGCCACTTCAAATAATTTTGCATAAATACCAATAATGAAAAAAAAAAATAAATCATTTCTCAAAGTAGATTTAAATAAAATCAATGCTGCACAATCATTACTAAAATTGGAAAAATACATATTTTTGAATTTAAAAACATAGTTGGTTAGATCTCTTGGATACAATAATGTGTTCTCGGGAAAACATTTATTTTATCAACTTTTACTTTTAGTTATTCTTTTATTTTTTACGCAACTGTGTAACAAAAAAAAATTTTTTTTAGATTCTGATTTATGGTAATTCATTCATGCATTAGAGTCATTTTTACAAAACAAAACTTTTCTACATTATGCAAAACTGATTTTTTAACACAACGAAACATTCTTTTTCGGATGTTTCACACTTGTACTCGGGAGAATTTTATAAAAAATTGAGATTCTAACGCATAAAGTTTGTGCCTTAAGTTATGAATGAGTGTCCTAAGAATAAGAAAAAAATTTCACTGAATTTTTATATTTCTAACAACATATCACTTCATTACCATATTCAATTTCAGTAAAAATCCCGAAAAAATTTGAATTTTATCACAGGAAAAATTCCTACTATTTTAAACTTGTCATATATTCTGGTAAAAAAACCAAAAAAAAATAATTATTTAAGTATTCATTTTAACTGAATCTAAAAAAATTTTTTTCTGTAGCAGTGGCCCCCAAAGGGGGTCCCGGGGGCCCGGGCCCCCCCCCCCCAAAACCCTTGATTTTTTCCATTGGTTATAATTCTAAGTATATAATACGTAAAAATTACATATAAATTGATGTAAATAATTATACTTATTTATGTATTTTCGAAACGTGTGTAGATTTTTTTCATAATTTTTTTAAAAAAAATTTATTCAGAAACAAAACAAAAGTTACACTGTCCACCCCAAAGAAAATGTCTAAAAACAAACCAAACTCATTTATAACGATTTAAAATTAGAACTAATATATTGTTTATATTAGCTGAAATTGAAATATCATAAATCTAAAGCATTACAGTATGTGATGAATTCCTTTGCAATAAAAAATAAAAACTCTTGTAAAAACTTTTATCTGTTAAATTATTTTAGCCGGATGATTAAGTTCACCTTTATAGACAGTGAGCGTTTTTATATCCCTCTCTCTCTATATTTTAGTTTTTTTCCCTCTCTCTCTCTCTAACATGAGTCTCTAACATGAGTAAACACACATATGTAAGACTTTCAACCACAAAATCAGTTCTATCAAGTTCAAATTCGACATACTACTCGCCACAAGTAAAATTTAAATTTAGAATTAATATTCTTTCTTAAAAATAATTTTCATTCCTTGAACTGCGCTTCAAAAAAATTACGTATCCACCATTAAATAAATTCAAAGTGTAATGAGTTTATTGAAAACTATTTCATCAAAATTAAATTCCTGATCATGTGCATACATTCTAGTGCTATATAAACTTAGCTTCTTTCATGTAAATAAATATACTCTCTCAGATTAAAATAATTAACAATTCATGGCAAATGACACATTTTATTTTTCGTATCATTAATAAATTAGTAAATGAAACAAATTAAAATAATTTTCAATTACTAATAACTTTATTTAATGCATATTTATGTTATCTTTGAAAATTATTCCAAAGTTTTAAAAAAAAACTTATATTGAATTATATTTTTCCTTCAATTGTTTACAAGGGAGCTTAAAAATCCCCACAATAATAAAAAAAATTAAAGTAAAAAAATAAAGAGAACATTGTAGGATAGCATTGCGAGCAATATAACACTTAGGAAACATTTTGCACTCTATGTACAGTAATTATATGTACCTAAATTGAATTTTGTACTTTAAATGTAGTTTTTATAACCGTTTCAATACGTTCGTTGTAAATGTAAATCAAATTAACGACCACTTAGATTTGCATCCATTTAATTGCAACTCAAAGATTAATTCAAAGTGATAGTGTGTTTTACAGCAGTTGAAGGCTTTCAAAATAAGAACTAAAAAAAACCTATTATTTACTTGAAATATCTTTTTCCAAAAATAATTTTTTATGGTTTTCGTAAATATATTGTTATGTATATTTTTTGGACCAAAAACTACAATACTAACTTAATTATGCACCTACAAATTATCAAAATAAATATTAAATTTTGTTTATGTTACTCTTAAGTAAAATATATTTTAAATGAATCACTTTTAAATATAAAAGCTTTTTTTTAAAAAAAAAAAATTTTTATTTTCGACTTTTAGATATCTTGCACCCTTCTACGAAGAGTTATCACGCCCTAAAGTTGCGCTTCCACAGTTTGAAAATCATTGATCTATGATTAAACTACGCTTTTGAGAAAACTTTCATACGTATTTTAATATTTTTTTGCAAGATAGTAAGCAGTGTTTAATATATTGAATTTAGGTAATGTAACATAATAATGTTTAAAATGTTTCTAAGCCTTAATAAAATAATTTTTGCATCGTAATTAGTATATTAATAAGCCTTAAAGGTAAAAAATAATATATAATTCATTTATTCTGAAATTTGCTTTGAAACAATCGTTTGAACAACATAAAGCGGTTTAAGATATCCGACTACGTTCGGAACCATGGTTTTAAAAACACACATAAATGGATAACTTCCATGATATTTGTTCCAGATTAAATACATTATAAAATTTTTTTAAGGATAGACAAAAAATTATTTAAATATAATATTTTTTGGGAAAAAATTAACATAAAATAATTTTTTTAAAATGTTCTCCCCTTATAAAAAAACTTCAAAATAATAATATTTCCCGCTTATATAAAAATAAAGCTTCCCGAGAGTCTGAACTAGGAGTTTTGAAAAATTAACATTATTTCTGAATTATCCCAATTAAATAACTATCGGCATTTTTTTTTTAAAATTGCCCCTCTGGTCCCAAAAAAATGGATAAACCCCTTTTTTTAAATTATATTTTCAAAATTTAGTTGAACCTCTGAAGAGGGGAAAGGGCTTATCCCCGGCAAAAATATTATTATAATAGAAGCATTTTTTACAAAAAAGGGGAATATTTTGAAAATGGGTCATTCTATATTCATTTTTGTCAAAAAAATTTTCTTTTTTTTTATTAAAACTATCTTAAAACAATTTTATATACACTAAACTAATGAAATAAAAATCATAAATATTATCCATTTATACGCTTTTAAAATCGGGTTTGAACATGTGGGTCCTTAACGTGAAATGAATGATAAGACCTTAGATATCAATATTCTTTTTTCTTTCTCTTTGTATTTTTTTTTCTAAATGTAAGTATAAATATACATTACATATAGTTTTTTAAGCTCATTTTTTTTATCTACCTTATTATGTCTTTTTTATTATTTTTGTGTAAGTATTGAAGGAAAAAAGTAAAGTAAATACGTGAATTCCCACAAATAAAGGTTTCTTATGTCTTAACTCCAAATTCAAAGATTCTAATGCCTAAGCTAAGCGAAACATGAATAATACATAAGAGAAGCATACGTCTAATGAACGAACAGTGAAATTCTGCTTTAAAAGTAACGGTGAGACAATATCAGGGTAATCATAAATCCTACGGGAGATTTAAGAAAGGGGGGGGATTATTCCGGGATAATGACGTGAAAGCACGATCTTAAGTTTTCTTTTGTTTTAAAACTAATCTTACTGTCGACAAAAAAAAAGGAATAAATACAATTTCGAAACATATTTATGCTGATTGATGCGAAAAAACACGACAAATACAACCATTTCAATTGAAAAACAAAATGCTGCTTTGAGAAATTTGTATGCAATAAAATACAAATTTAAACAGAAAATATTTTCCATTGCTATTATAATAACTTAAATGAGAAATAGATGTTTAACCTAATTAAAAACGACACGTTTTGTGACTGAAGACGGAAAAAAAAAAGAAAAGTTAAACTGTCATGTCAGACCAGTGATACAGTTGCATGATTTATTGAAATCAGAAAATAATTATCCAGTACAGCTTTTCCTAGTAATTCTAAACAGTATTATTATGAAATATTCCATACTAAAACTGTGAAAAGAAATTGATGAATCAAAATGTTTTAATCTTCCTCCTGATAATTCAAGAACCCAAGTTTCATGAGCATTCTTCAAGAAATAGTTTTTTAATTTTTTTGTTTCCTGCATTTTTATCAATAGTTTTTAAGATCCCACCTAATTAAATTTAAAAAATTTTTTTGTAAAAAACTTTTTTACATAACAGAAAACTCAAAAGTTTTTTTTCTTTAAATATAATATTGAATACTTCTAAAATATTCTTCAAGAATATTGAATATAAAGCGTAGTACGTAGATAATATTGAATATTGAATAAAACGTATATGTATTGAATACGTAGCCAATAACAGAAAAGTAACAACATACAGGGTGCATTCAGAAATGAAATATTTCCAGATATAACCTCATGTAAATATTTTAGTAAAAATTGTTGCCAAGCGATGCATATAACTTAGAATATAAGGAATTTTTCAGTGAAGGCATGGAGACAAGTTTCTTAAAAAGCAAAGCAATTAGTTACTATACGTTTAAAACCCCCAAAACAAACTCAATTGGTTAAAACTTTATTAAAAATAAATGATCATTAAATAATACTCATACTGCATTTTCGTAAGCTACTAAAACTGAATTCCGCAATTCGACTAAAGTTCAAACCAAAATTCATTACCAATGGTGCAAAAACTGTACTAAATTGCCATCGCTTGCTAATAGAGTATAATATAAATCTTTTTTTTTTCGATTTGCATTTGTCTTGGGTAAATAATCACAGAATTTCTGGCCACTTATGCAGCATTTTTGGTTTCGTTTTCATTTGCTCCGGTTTATAAAAATATCTGCATCATCATTTCTGCTAAAATCACAGAAATAAAACAAATAACACAATTTGAAACGCAGATTAATGGGTTTTGTAATTTAAAGAAATAAATAAAAAAGTTTTGAATTTTATCCAAACACCATTCCAGTAACCAAGACAGATACCTTTTAAAGTCTTCAGTAACCTATATAACATATTCTTGAAAATAGCCTGGCAAGCTGCCTAATTTCTATAGAATTGACATAAAATTAAATATTTTTTAACCTATCACGTTAAAAATGTTTAACTTTAAAGAAATTGAAAAGTTTGATTTTGTATTGTAGTAATTTATTTTAATAACGATGTATTAGCTTAACAAATAAGCAAATATCGATATCCGTAAATGGAAATAAGATACACAACACTCAAGTTACATTATTTTTATTTCAAACTTTTCGAAATACTGCAGTTTCTTTCTTGATTGTAAACATTAATTTAAACTTTTTTCTAAATATTTTAATTCTTTCAGGAAAAAAATTACTCTATGAGGCAGGTTTACAATTTAGAAGACTTCTGGGATTTAATCTATTTGTCTTAACTAGTTATATTAAAAAAATGTGTTTATTGATTATTGGATTTTTCTACTAAGTACTTACTTATGAAATCATTCGAAAAACAGAATTTCAAGGAAACTAAAGTAAAAGTATACTTTTTTATCTATGAAACCATAAAACAAAAGAATTCTACAGATTTCACAAAGTAAATTTCCGCAATTTCAACAAAATTGAAATACATTTGTAACAAAAAAAGGAACTGTAAGTTAATTCAAGCGGAAACATATAAAATAAAGAAATATACTCAATAAACTTCAATACTAGAGATACGTTTTAAACTTTTGTCATTTGTCCCTTGTAGAGTGAGTTTCACCTGCAGTAAAACTAGTTCACATTAATGAAGATGTTTTAAGAAAAATATGTTATTTTTATTTTTGTAAGCCTTTATAACTCTTTTGACAGACTATGTTATCTTCATTCTAAAACTGACATGAAAAGCATTAATCTTAATCTATTTTAATTTATAACCCATCATACTTTTATTCGGAAAAACTGATGGAAGCACTGCCAGCATTAGTTGATCAAACAATTTAAATTAAAAAATGCTTGTTCAACCTGAGATGAGGAGTAATTTATTTCAATATGTCCACTAAGATGACAAACGGTAGGCTCATTTTCCTGAAATGGATTTATTGATTAGCTATTACGTGTTTCTTTTTTAAAAAAGAGGATATACACACACACACACACATATATATAAAGAGAGATATGGCTGAATTGTGTATGAACTTTTATTTTACATTCATTACAGTTTCAGGAGTAATTTATACTTTCTATATATTTTAACTTAATCTAAAGCAATATTTTCTTATTAATTAAGTGCATTTTCATTAGAAACATTTTATGAAAGATTTGACAGTTTGAAATTCCCTTATATATATATATATATATAGAGAGAGAGAGAGTAAAATAAAATAAAAGTGAAGAAGTACTAGAACCTACAGTGCTAAAGCAGGAAGAAATTGAAATTCACCAGACACAACAAAGGTAGTATACAAAAAAGTCTTTGGACTAAATGAAGACCTATTATGATTTCTAAAGCTGTCGTTGAATTAGACCATCGAATTAGGGTTAGCAATGCTTTATGGATCCAACCTTCCCCGTACAGCAGAAATTTTTGACACAATAGGAAAAACAAACATTCAAGTTGAAAAGTTAAGCCTAATACAACACGCGGAAGAAAAACCTGATAATATATTAAAATGAAATTAAGAAAAGAGAACAATTAATGAATCTTTCAAGGAGAGGAATAATAATAAAACATTTATATAGAAAAAATTACGATAAAAAACTTACATATAAAATAAAAACCGGGAATCGAAAATTCAACCTTCTACGATAAGATCCCACTCGAAATAACGTAAAGGATTGAAACGACTACACAAGAAGGGGAAAAAACCGTGGCGCCACCTGGATAGTTTTTTTACAATTAAACAAACCACAAAGTTTTTTTTTTAAATAAATTTAATAAAGGAAGTTTTAAATAAAATAATGAACAAAGTTAAGAATAGATAATATCAAATAGAAATATATTACAAAGTAAATATACTTGGATGAATATACTAATAGATATATTGCAATTAAAATAAGCGCTTAAAAATTTTTTAAATATATTTTTTTTTCAATAAACTAAATAGAAGGAATTTTAAATAAAATATTGAACTAAGATAAAAACATTTTTAATTAGAAATAGAAATATATTTATAAATAAATTTACTTGGATAATTGTATTCTAAACAATTATTGCAAAAATTCACAATATATATATATATATATATATATATATATATATTCTTTTGGGAACTTTTTTTAATTGCCAGGAACTCATGGACGTACAATTGTGCCTGTTTATTTAGGTTAGACATCCTTATCCCCAAAAGACCCAAAATATCTTAGCACTAAACTGACTTGAATGGCACAGGACAAAATAATAATAATAATAAAATATTTTGTTAACTACCCTTCCTCTCGGAAAGTGGGGTGCTCTAGCACGAACGTATGGGCTGGGTCTTAAAGGGACAGTAGATTCATTCAACTCAGGGCTTCTGAAACTGTGAGGCGTGCCACCCTAGGGGGCATGATAGCCCGATGAGGGGCGCGAGAGTATTGAAAAGTCGAAAACAAAAGGTTATTAAAAAAAATTAATTTATTGAAAGTAAACAAACGAAATACATTCGGATATAATAAAAAAATTGAAAGAAAAAAAACAGTTACATTGATGAAGGTATCAGTACTGCACAATGTATTTTATAATTAATTTAACAATACTAAGTTAAGAACAAGTTTAATAATTACCAGTGACTCCACGGGTTGTCATATATAAAATTATATGCAAGAATTAACATTTATCGTGATAGTTTGTACGGGTTATAATTAATCTCTTAACTGCCTATTGAAATCTACGCGATACGTTAGCCATTTGGGATGTGGTGTATTGGTGGGGGGATGGGGAGAAAAGGAATAAATAAGAAAATCCTCTGATACAAGCAAACTCTTCGGAAACACTGTCAAGGTCATTTTATTGTATTTCAAAGCGTTCGGAATAATTTTATGGATAGCAGTAAACAAAAAGGGATTGTATTTCGAAAATACGTATATATACGTCTGGGGTAATATGTGCACTGGCTGAGCGAGACGTTTATATACGCCGGTGGCACTTAAAAGTTAAAATCGTAAAGTTGCTTTAGCGTCAAAGTATCATATTATCAAATTCAATACATTGTTATTGTATTGAAGGATGACGCGATGAAAATTATGATTGAAATTCGGGTTGCAAGTATTGAAAGTTTGAGCACTGGTTTAACTTCAAGTAAAATATAAAGTGCATACATATTTTAGTTTTTAAAGTATTATTCCAGTATTTATATTTGGAGTTATTAAAGAATTGAAACTTTCTTGAATACATAATTTCTACTCATATCTAAATATAACTCAGCTCAGTGGCGTAACAGCCCATGAGAGCCAAGGCCTGCTGTCACTATCTCAGCTTACGTGATCTTAGGCGCCGAGATGCATTTGCAGATGTTTCGGTCACACGGTCAGTCTGACGTGAAACCCCCAGTGTTTAATTCCCAAGCAAGCTTGGTGCATATTTATCGAACCACTGAAGGGATGAAAGGCTGAGTCGACCTTGCAAGTCCGGGATTGGAACACCGGACCTATGGGGTGGAAGCGTGATACACTACCACTCAGCCACCAAGCTTTATATCTAAATATAAAGTAAGTATAAATATAAACGAAATATTTTCATTTACATTTTCTTAATTATTACCCACTTAAGATATCCGACTCCGTGGGGATTTTTTTTTTAAATTGAGATATGAGGATCTATTGCACAAACCAAAAAAAAAAAATCCCGTGGAAAATTTATAAAATTTTAAAGTTTTCTGAAGGTACTTTTAGTATGCTTTGTTCGCTTATTTGATTCGTAGACGCTGTTATTTAACTATGCTTGGATGCTCAATTCGGCATTTATCTTTGGATAAAGTAGGAACAGAAGAACATTTAGACGTTAAGTTACACCAAAGGTACATTATTGCGAAAATAATTCCAAACTGCACCATGAGATGTGCATTCTGATTAAAACTTTCATCAATTATTTTCGCTTTCTGGTAACAGTAAACCAGATAGAAAAGTGATTAAAATTTCCCGTAATCACCATGATTCATATGCATAACCGGTCTTTCGTGCACATCCTTCCATCTAACGAAATGTTTCCTTCCACATGTACAAATTACTTCTATAAACGTTTCTTTTCATTTGATTACTTTAAACCATTTATGAGGAACCTTTTTTTATTTTTTTGGAGCATAATACATATCTATATCTATTTCAAATTCGAAGGGATCGCCATGACAACATTCCTGAAAATGAAATGTATTGAAATTCATTTTACCATAAATGCTACTTTCAATAATTTAAAAACATTCCATCTGACAATTAAACCTCTCTTTTAAATAACAGGGTCTTGCATCGTTTTAGTAAGGTTTTTCTTTAGGGTTTTGCATGTTTCAAAAGAGGAAATAATTGAATTTCATCAAAAATAATAGGACAGGCAAACTCTGGGATAGAGATTTCTATAAATCAAAATTTCGTCTAATGTGGCTAATAAACAATGAGCTTCATGTAAAATACCTGTATTTCTCATATCCACATTCAAATGGAGAGCTTCACCAATTCAGAGTTGGGTTAAACTAGAGGTTACAGAACACATACACATATACTATGCGCCACGCATATCTGGAGTCACTATTTCAACCGGAGTTCGTATTTCAACTCTGTAATATAAAATCTGCGACTGCAAACAACTCTGGAACCATCTGTTATCAACTCAGGGGTTACCTTCATTGAAATTTTGGAGTTTCCAAACTAATAGTTCAGATTATTATTTCAACTATAATAAGCAAACATTTTGTATTCTGAGCCGCAGTTTCTAAGGGATATATCTGAAATCCATACCAAGCTGAAATTTGGTAAAGGATTCTAGAGTTCAAAGAGACTGGCTTTATCTAAGGTCATAACAAAAAAATTATAACGACTGTAGATGTCAAATTTTAATTTTCAATTTGAATGACGATATATGTTGACACAGTTGATATAATATACTGACAATATAGTAATATGCATTTCAATTTTGCAATGGTAATAGTAAATATATCCTGACTTTCATCATCAAAAATATAAACATACCTAAATTAGATCAAATCAAAGTAAACACACCCCTTGTGAAAATAGAATAATGAACTGGGGTTGTTTTCTCTTACATTTATTAGATAATAGAGAATTTGGAACTTCAACAAAAATATCAATTTTTCCTCATGAATTAAAGAATAATCTGCTTTCGCATTTTGAAAACCCATTGCTCTGTGTATTCTAACCGAATACATTTTTGAAAGAAGCATAATAGGATAATCCTTTCAAAACGAGTAAAATAAATTTTCAATTTAAAGAATTCAAATTATTATTAAGAAGTTGAAACATAAAAATAAAACACGAGATACCAAATGAGATCTGGAATAAACTACTAAGACATTATTTATACTTGGAAAAAATTGATGTTTTGTTCGCTACTAGTTTTTATTTCATTTGATCCGTTGGTATTAAATACCTTGGGGAATAGTAACCATATTTATAGTTTCAAAACACATCTCGACAAAAGAATGGAACTCATTTATTTTTCTCTTCACGGGCAATTTGGCTTAACTTCTGATTCAGTTTGTTCAATTCTGTTGCCAAATGTAGCTTCATGATATTGCTTTACCGACCAAAGACTTAATATGCAATTAAGTTTTAAAGATATATGTTTGAGGTTTCGGAAAATAGAAACTTTCTTAATGCTTTGCGAAAAAATACTTTAATGCTGTTTTATATCCATATTATTAACTTAAACTTATTTTTTTTAAATCTTCCCAAATTTAAAATAATTTTTAAGTCTATATAAAGTAATTGAGCTCCGTTAAATACTATCTAATCAAAAAAATTTATTTTAAAAAAATATAATTAAAAAAAATTAAAAAGTTTTAAAACAAGCATAAGTATATTGATTATGAAAATATAAATTGTGCTCTTGTTTCCAAATTTTTTTCATGCCTATGATCCAATGTTTCAAACTTAAAATGAAATAATTGTGTTGCTTGCTGTCAGACAGATATAAATTTTTACAAATTTCAATTTATTTTTCTTGGAAGATAAATTTTGTATTATATGTTATTAGAAAACATTTTTCAAACTGCATCTATATATATACGAATTATTTTCTTGAATTATTATTTATTTGTAAGCCATCAAAATAGTAAGCTAAAATAACTCGTATCAAAGAAAGGTAGAGTTATTAATTTGGGGAATTACGACAAAAAGTTTTTCTACAAAATATAGAGGATCGCTTATGAGCTGAGGGGATGTTTTTATTATTTGACTTTTCGCAGCATATATTTCAATGTAAAATAAAAATAATAAATTCTATTTTTTAGCATATCCGAAAACATATTTCAGTTTATATTTAGGGTTATTTATTACAGACAATTTTTTGGTAAAGAGTACCTTAATAGAATTTTTCATAGATTTTCTAATAAATCCTCGCGTCTGTGTTAATTTTTTTAAAGAGTTTTTCCTACATAAATTGTAAAACAATCGTTTATTTAAAAAAATCAAAACATAGCATTCAAGACAGTAATGTACTTTAATATGAAAAAAGTAAATAATATGTTTTATTAGTAAAAATAATATTGAATATAGAAATTACGAAATTATGAAAAAAAATTTATATATATATTTAGAAATAGTATGAAAGAAAAAAAAAAATAATAATTTAAAAAGAAATGAAACTGCAGTAAAGAAAAAAGTATAACATTAATAAAATATATAGAAGAAAATGATAATATAAGTAAATAAACAAATACGTGATGGAAATATTACGATGCAATAAGAAAACAAATCTATGAAATTAAAGGTATAAAGCAACAATTTTTTTTGAAAAGCTGTTATATGCTTGTAAAAAGAAATTATGCCTCTTTGAAGATATAATTTACAAAGATTACATAACACATATCGTATACTTTAATTTTTATTAATATTTGCATAAACCTGATAAAATTTCAAAAATGGTTTGTTTTTTTAATAAAGTGAAAAACATGTTTACAGTTACTAGTTGAGTTTTTTGTTAATAAAGTATTAAAAAATGGACTATTACTTTGAATATACAGTGAAACCTACTTTAAATGCAGCGGAGCTATAAATATGGGAAAACATTAAAATGTATAAAGCCAATTTAGCAATTTATCTAAGAATGAAGTAAAATGAGAGAAGAATAACATAACTTTATTATTAACATTTCACTACGTGCAAACATTTAAAAATAAAATAACACATAATTTATAAATCTGAGGATATTTAAAGAAAAATAATACGTTCAAAACAGGTCATATTTTATGGAAGAGCATAATTTGGGACAGAAATGGAAAAAAATTCATCGTTGACGTGGGTTGAACCAATGCATTTAGTACTTGCTTGAAATTCAATATACATACGTATACATCTATACATGTGTATGTTTGTGTACGTATATATGTGTGTTTGTGTATACATATGTGTATATGTATATGTATATGTTTGCTTTACGTATTTGTAATTTGAAAATTTCTTGTGACCATGTTTTCTTATCTTCCTCATTGTATAATTTTAATTATTGATTATGTCAATTTTCATGTGAGCAATCATGTATTTAATTCTGTATTTGTTGTATTTGTATCCACTTTTTTCCCTCTAATTTTGTCCCCTTTTGGTTCCCATTTGTGCCTATATCATTCTACATGTAACATCCTGTCACTATTGTTTGAGTATTGACTTACGTTTGTAAGTCTTGTGTCATACTTGTCTGCACACAAGGAGTCTAATTAGTCTAAAAAAAATTCAATATACAACTTATTATAAACACAGATATTTATTTAAGAAAATGTAATATTTTCTCAGTTGTTACAACTCAAAATCTGTACCAATGTATTAATTTAGAAATGGTATAAATTTCTTTGGCACTCAAATTTCACTTACGTTCCCTTAATATTTCCATTTACAAATTAAAAAGTGCTCATTTATTCAAACAATGTATATTTTTATTTAAATTTTTAAAAAATTTAGCGTAATTACTTCATAAAGAATAATTGAAAAATAAAATCATTTATCACTTGAAAAAGTAATAATGAACTTTTTTAATTTGAGTAAGAAACCGACTTACCTGTTCCGATTTCAACCGGTTTGTAAGGCCTAGTTTTTATATAAATTATCGTATGTACTTTTTTTTGTCTTCCTTTAATGATGTCATTTCGGGTAATTTCATGAAAGTTCAAAATTACAAGGTCTATGTTAACTCCAAGTGCGACTTTATTCAAAACTATTAAATTTTCAATTTTTTAATAGAATGTTCGATTATTATTTCATTTATATAGTAGAAGTATATTGTTCATTTCCTTTCACTTTGCAAAATTATGTATAAAATTGATTACTGATGGTATTTTTAGTTATTAATACTAACAATAATAACAGGAGTAAACGTAATGAATATAAATTTTTACAGTTATCTTATGTAATATTTCTCACGAATTAAAACACTATACTTCTGTATCTCTTTATAATACTTTACATTTTTATACTCATTTTCCATCTTTTTCTTATTATAAGTTAACTAATAAATGATTCTGCATTTTTTTCCTGTATTTTCCTTATAATATTAACTTCTTGCGCTATTTAGGGCAGATCTTTTTTAAAATTTCTTTTATTGCAGATATTTTTATAAATGTCTAATTATATATATTTTTTTATTCTTTACATTTTTCTATTTTTCTATTATCTTCCAAAATCTGAAATATAATATGAAACGTACTTAATTAAAATTCAAAAACTTCCATTTTATTATCTAGAACATAGATGTAGAAGCTATATCTCGCGAGTTATACCACCTAACTCCCAAAATAAAGAATTCTTATAGAACTAATTTTGATTATTCTCTCTCTCTCTCAACCAATTAATATTATTTGATTGGCACAGTTATTTAAAAAAGTATGAATATACTGATTTGATTTGGGTTTTGATTAACATCGCACTGAAAAAAACTGCAAGGACTATTAGCACGGACTCCATGAATATTTTGAAGTCAGCTTCCAAGTTTTGTGATTAGCCTAATTTTTATTCAATATATTACCAGTTTTGAATGAAATAATGTAAACAGAAAAATGTAGAGTTTATAATTTTCGTAACTATCAACGAATTTGATAAATATTTAATTCACAATGAAATAGAATAAATATTTTTTTTATTAGTTAATTTAATTGATAAAAGCTAGAAAGTGATAGATTAAATTTTATTAAGAATGCTGTTTTTTTCAGATTTTGGAAGACATGGATTTAAAGTAAATATATTAAACTGTACTAGACTCCGAAAGTTAATTTAATAAATTTCATCTACACTGCTGGCCATCGTAAATGCAACACCCTAAAGGAAGCATGCAAATAACATGAAATTTACAACATGGATTAGCGGAGGTAAGATATGCAAATGATTAGAATTTCAGCGCAGACACACATCACGCGCGCCTGTGGCGCCACCTCAAAGCAATATTCAAGGCATGGAGATTTCGACGATTTCAAGTTCGGCAATTGTGTTTTTCTTGTGGTTTTTTTCAAAAAACGATCAGTTATGTCTCGTAGAAAACAGCGATCAGCTTTTGATCAAGTATCCGAGTTCGACAGAGGAAGGATAGTCGCCTACCGAGATTGTGGATTATCTTTCAGGCAAATCGGTAGTCGTGTTGGACAAAACCAAACAACTGTAATGCGGATATGTGACCGTTGGATGCAGGAGGGTACGACGGACCGACATGGTCGACCTCATCCACCTCAGTGCACCACTTTACGTGAGGACAGGCAAATTGTGCGCATGGCAATGACTTATCACTCAGTCACATCACGAAACATACCACAGAACATTGAATCTGTAACCCATCATTCAGTGTCGGCGCGTACCATTCGAAGCCGTTTACAGCAGAGTGGTCTGTCCGCAAGACGTCCATTGCTTGGTCTACCCTTGACGCAGAACTACAGACGTCTCCGCCGCCAATGGTGCGATGAAAGAAGGATGTGGGTGGCAGAATGGAATATAGATGTCTTTACTGACGACTCACGCATCCGTCTGCAACACCACGATGATAGGATTCGAGTCTGGAGACACCATGGAGTGAATATGCAGAACACTGCTCCTGCACCGCATATTATGGTATGGGGTAGTATTGGATATCACTCTCGCACTCCTTTAGTACGCATTGCCGGTACTTTAAACAGCTAGCACTACATCTCCGAGGTGTTGGAACCTGTTGTCCTTCCTTACCTTCAGGACTTGGCCACAGCCATATTTCAACAGGATAATGCACAACCACACGTGGCACGTATTGTCCAAAAGTTCTTCGTCAATCACCAGATTGAGTTGCTTCCCTGGCGGGCTCGCTCTCCGGACCTTTCACTGATAGAAAACATGTGGTCCATGGTTGCTCAACGATTGACCCAGGTTACATCCCCAGCTACCACACTAGATCAACTTTGGCAACGTGTGGAAGCTGCTTGGTCTGCTGTACCCCAAGAACACATACAAAGTCTCTTTGAATCAATGCTGAGGCGTGTGGCAGCGTTGATCTCCAACAATGGCGGCTACTCTGGCAACTGATTCAGGCAGAAGTCTATAAATTTAATCATTTGATACTTGGTCAACATTTTATCAAGAAAATAAATTTTGTTGTGATATCTCTTGTCTTTCTTGGTGTTGCATTTGCGGTGGCCACAGCAGTGTATTTGGGAAAATCTTTTATGAGACTATATATTTGTCTAAAAAAATGAACAATATTTTTGCACGGTTAATTTTTATTAACGGTTAATTTTTTAAAATGCTATCAAAACCAAGCAGATTGTTTATATGTTTCCGTTTTAGAGCACTGGGTGCTAATCAGTAGCCTACACATAGTTGTTTTATACTGGGAGGGAGGTTACTTTATAAAATACAAGTAAATGAATGCGCCAAGATATAATTTCTAAGGTAAAAATTTAAAATCTGTAAGTTTATGGGGGTGGGAGGGTTGAAACTTAAAAACCCTCCTTTTTTTTAATGCCCCCGGCGGTAATTGTTGATGAAGAGTCAATAATTAAAGTAAGCATTATAACAAGATAACACTTCTAATATGAGGAGGGAGTAGTTTGATATTAGCAGCTTATATTTACTTATTGAAAATAATTGAACATCAATTTGTATGTGTTAGGAGACCCATTTGAAAACTTTATTTCTCAGAAAACTGTTAGCCAATTTTATAAATTGGAAAAAAAAAATGCTTAGGTTAATTTTAAAACAAGAAATCAGTCATGTGAAACAAAACAGCAAAACCTGTTAAAATGTTCTAGCCCTATTTTTAAAAGATAAGGAAATTCTTCGTAGTTATTAATTATCTAGACTGATTAAGCCAATTGATTTTAAACATCATATTTTATCTCCCGTGTGTTTTAAAATGCAATAAGAATTTGAGAAATAATTAAAATAATCCCTTTATTGACTTGATATTTTTACATTATATTATTTTTTTAAAATAGTATGCAAACTTTACACGTTTATAATAAAATATACTTGAAATCAGCAAAAATACAATTTTAATTATTTCGCAAAAGATGATACTAGTCCCAAAAGTGTATTATTATTTTTTTATTGTTTGGTATCTAAAATCATTTTAAAGACTATCAAAGAAGTTGCCTTTATCAGATACATAAAAAATAATGTAAGTAGTTAAATTAAGTACTGTAAAATCCGGCTTATAACACGCACTTTGAACACCAAAAATAAGATCGAAAATTAAGTGTGAGCGTTATACGCCGGATATAAAAATGATAACTTTAAAAATTAAAAAAAAAGAGATGAACATAAGAAAGTGCGATTTCTTCATATTTCGAAATACTGTTTATTTAAAGAAATGATATTCTGAATGGACTTAAAATGCTGTAATGCTAAAAGTGTGCTATATTTGCAAAGGCTTTGAAAAATATCTCGAATAAATCCCTTCAAAATATAATAACATTGCATACATACATTTCAGGTTTCTTCGTTAAAAAGGGAGTGCTCATTAAATGGCGAAAATACCTAAAAATTTCATCTTGAAAGTATGGGGGCACATTATACAACGATGCTTGTTTTAGGCCGAATTTCGCGGTAATTAAGTACGTATACATATTGATCAATAAAAATGGATTATTTTATGTTCAATAATTTTTATGTATGCTAAATGATTAAAAATATTTTTTTTGTGCACTTATGTCAGATGTATGAATAAACAATGTTTTGTGTAATTGATTATTCATGTGTTGTTTTATTGTAGAATGGTTTATATTTGTTTATTCCAATCATTCACATGTATACTGAATGATCGTTCATTATTGTTAATGATTGTAAAATGATTACTGAATAATGTTTGTTAAATTAAAGTGCTTTTTTTATGCCTATGTAAAATGTCATGTAATATTTTAAATCACAATAAATGATTGATAATGCATGTGTAATTTTAACTTTTAAGTAATGTTTACCATCAGAATAAGCGAATGTTTGCGAACATGTCATAACTGTTTAGCAAAGTTTGTTAACATAACAAATAATTGCTTACATGTAAAATGATCATTGGACAAAGTTTTCCACTCGAGCTAATGATTGTTTACTAATGTTAAATGTCCGTTCAACAGTGCTTGTTAACATATAACAAATGGTTATTCAGGTAATAAATATCCTTCAACTACCTTTGGTCATAAAGCGATTATTTAACTTTGTTCTGATGTATAGTAAGGTACAAAATATAAACTATACAGTAATACCTTTAAACAATGATTTTCTTTATTTTTAAAACAAATAAAAATGTGCCTTTTTCTTTTTTCAGTCGCGTTAAAACTAAAGTAACTGTTAAAAAACTAATGATTTATTGTGCACTAATTATTAATATTAATGGATAATGACCGAAATAAAACGAAAATGATACTGCCGGAAACCTTATTAATAAATGTGAAAGAGCATTAGTTAAGATAAATTAAAATGTTTGACAATTGATTATTCGTAATATGTTGTAATTCTAGCCAAATGTTCTGGGTAGTGGAAAATGATGAAGTCAAGTCACGTGTTGTGGAATATTTTTTTCCTTTAATATTGTGAAAGCCTAACTCTGATTGATATGCATACAAGACATAATGATTTCAAAGATTATAGCCAAATTATCATTTTCATCTTAACCAAAGTGCTGATCAAGTCTTGTGGAACTGTGTGTGCACGTCACTAAGTACTATGTCCTCGTGGAACCGGGGAAGGATTTAAAGAGCTGAAATTCTGCGTTCTAAGGCATTCCACACATGTTCAGTCGTATTCAAATCAGAAGGACATTCCGTTCGAGTGATATCTTCGGTAGCCTAGTGGTTAGAGCATCGGACTCCAGACCAGAAGGCCTGGGTTCGATGCCCGATGCCACCAAATACCCTCTGAGTGCACACGGAGTACGTGCTCGTTAAATCAGCGGGTCCGAAAGTCTTGTGGGCTGAATCACGAGTGCAGGGGACTGGAGAATATTTTCTCCTCTTCAGTTCCATCTTTCAATTGTGGGTTGAGATAGGTGATGTGTTGTCATCTATCGTCCCTTCGGGTAATTTCGCCAAGCTAATTCGTACTGTCACCTGTATGTTGCTCAAGGCCAACGACAGGCGTAATTCTAGCCCCTTGCCACAGTGAATTTTGTGGTACTCGTTCTGACTACGTCAGACAGGTGGCATTAGCCACAACACAAAAACAACATTTCCAAGTACCCCACATAAGCCGGATATGGCTGAGCATTTTCAATCATTAATAAAAATTGTGGGCAAACAGCGGCCTTTAACAGCCTGTGTTAGGGTTCCAATACCTCGTCGATATACCTCCGAGTGGTTACAGAACCACCTTGAAAGATATGCTGCTTGATGAGATCGTTTGTCATGATGGGAAGGTAAATTGAGTGTTTCTGCCTCTCAACGGATGGAAAAAAAGTCAAGAATCAGTGTTCAGTAAACAATACTCGGGCTCAGTCTCCTTGGCTTCATTGATGACACAATTTAAACGGGTTTCTCTGGCAGCTAAAGTGAGTGGGACACAAACCACTGGTTTTTTTCGCATTCATTCCGACCTCGTTGATCCTGCATGTAGCAGTAGAATGGTTAGTTCTTGTGGGGGAGCCAAAAGGTCTAAAACCAAAGCTCTTGTTGTCGCACCATTATTTGTTCAAGCCGAAAAGGACAGAAAACGGTCTTCGGAAGCAGTTATTGATTTGTGTCCTAACATTGTCTAACACATCCGGCGATGAAAAAGTGGCTCCAAGCTCTTTATATGGCTTAGGGATATTCAAATATCCTTCCTCGATTATATCAATTATTCGTCATTTTTTTACCATTTACTTAAATTAGGGCTATTTAACCTTTCATGCTGGAGGGAAAAATAAATAAATTAACAATGATCCGAGGGCCACTTCAATAAATTTACAGTGATCTGTGGGACACATGACAGTCAAAAGAAATTTTAGAACATTTATATAAAAAAAGAGAGAGAAGTTTGTTTTAGAAAACTACAACTAATTTTAAGGAAATATATGGTGTTCATATATATATATTGGTCTCTAAAAAGTTAAAGGGGAAGTCGAATTAAAATACTTTGCAAATCAAAGACAAAAATCAACTTTTTTTAAAAAATTCTCAGATATCATGCATAGTCAGATTTTTCTTATATTTATAAATGTTTCAAATACAGAGTGAAATTTTTGAAAACTATGTTATTTTCTGAAAATTTTATCTAAATGGATATCAAACACGTCAGGGAAATGTTTTAAATATTAAGAATAATAGAAACAAATGGCGTTTTTTTATGGTAAAAAGCAAACAAGAGAATTTTATTTAAAAATTGCCTCAAATTCAAATAAAAGGCCACGGTTTGAAAACCCTAATTTAAATGATGTCCTGGAGCCATAGCTAATAAATACTAATCAATCTCAGAAACCACGCTCATTTTGAATAATATTTGAGACCAAATTTCAACTAGCGTTCATTGCGTACCACACTGTGAATCAACGAATTTGCATATTTTTGAGGCTAACATATGCGAGGAAGTGACATTTTGTGTTCAATTGTATTTAATTAAAATAAATAGTTGCAACGCTGGACATAGGTTTCAAAATTAACTTAAGGAGCTTATTTTATCTTATTATATTTTAATTTTGATGATCAGTATATATAGAATTAACTACTAATTGGATACTTACTTGGTAAAAACTTATAAATTCAGTCATTTATTTTTGATTAAAATCGATAGCAAAAATATTTTACTAAAAGTTCTGTGGTGGGGGAGGAGCCATCAAATATTAGTGGCTCAGTATACAATAAAAATAAAAATAATTGCTTTCATTTCAGACATATAGAGATTTTCATGATTTGGCATATGGTGCTAATCTCAAAATATTATTTGTGCCTTTTAATTCACGATGCTTGAAATATAAGATGCCTGAAGATTGGCGACTCCATAACTTTAAACTGCTAATGTATTTTATCAATGCAAGGAGATAGCGCGAAACATTAGGAAATTTTTGTACAATAAATAAACAGATGACTATTAGCTTTCATATCTTGTCGGTTTTTTATTTATAAGAAATATATGCTTAAGCTTTAACAGTTATCACATCACTTATCAAACTCATCTAATACTTAGTTCTTCAAAAACTGTAAGACGAAGAAAGCACTCGTCATTCGTTTCTACGATTTTTTAAACTTCTCTAAACTCATACAGGAAAATATACCTTTTAATGTTTACAACTAAAATGAAGACATTTTTCTTTTTTCTAGGAAAAAAATATAAGACTACTGAAACTCAACTTATAATTATAAAATATTGGTATCCTTGTGATGCGAATAACCATAACTAACGATTTAATAAACTGAGTCTCTTCACTATATGGTTAACTAAGTATTTTACTAAGTTACTCCTAAACATTAAAATAATTTAACAAATTTATTAGACATCCCTCAAATTTTCTTTTTACTCAATTACTTTGCTAAATAATGAAAGTAAAACAATATTAGAATCTTCATTTCAAACTTCATTCTTTTGGAATATATAAAATACAATCCATATTTATTTAAAAGGATTAAAACACATAGTTAACATTCAGGTTAAAAATAATATAGCGTCTAATTTCCTTGTAAATAGTATAATACATTTCTCTTTTAATAATAGCCTTCCTATGGAAGTTAATGATACAAATGTAAAATCAGAATGATGTTAATATTTAATTACTCATTTACTGGAGTCTCTAAGAATAATCTATACATGAAATTGTAGTTGAATGGTTAATGAAATTGTTAATCAAAATGACTTTTCTAATTAGAAATTTGAATATAGTTACTTTAAATAATTATCTTTAATGTATCAAGATTTCGAGTATAACATTTTATACATTCTGTAAGGGGTAATTTTTGTCTAGACGTCTATGAATTTAATGAAACTTTGCAACGTACTCAAAAATATGTCTGCAGAAACAATATAGATTGACAATCATTCAGTCTTAGATACAAAGAAAGATAACATATCGTTTCCGTATACATCAAATTATATTTTTTAAATTATTTTTTAAAAAAATTCACAGAGAAAAATCTTAATATGATATGAAATTGAGTTCAGTAGAGAGAGATTATCTAGAGAAAAATTTATTTCATTATAGGTTTCATGTTTTCAAAACTCTTAGTTTGATATAAAAATAAGGTAACAAGTAATTTAGAAATTAATTTCATTATAAGTTACAAATTATCGTAATTAAATTAAGATAAGAAATTTATGTGAGAAAATGTGTTGTTGATGTTTAAAGATGTTTCGAAAGGAAAAAATATAACTATCATTTTTGTACAAGAATATGATTGATTAATTACATTGCATTCTGAAACAACATTACAGCTATTGTCAACGACCCTCTTACTTTTGAATCATGAAGAAAACGACACCTAGAATAAATGATTCTAAATTTTCCCAATATTCTAAATAAAGATTTTAAATTTCAAAAAACTAATATGCACTAGCCTCCATACACGTAGGGACGTCTTAAGACTTCTTGAGGCCCTGGGCCCCAACGCAAAAGTAGGCCCTTGGCCCATGCACAAATGAAGACCCCATCTATGAACCTTAAAAGTAGAAAGTACATAGCGTACGCTCTCAAATACTCGTACAAACAATAGCATGGAACAAATAAATGGGCATGACTTACAATCGCACAAACCGGCTCTACCGAAAGTCGCCTTTTGACTGAATAAGTAATGATGGTAGGCCTAGGCCTATACATGGACGACAGTCACCGCAAGTAGTCAGTTGAAACAAAGTCCAAATTCTCAGTTTTTTAGAGAATACAACCGGAATACATTTGAACGTTGGAATTATTCGAATTATGATCTTGTTAAGACTGAGGCGAAAACGAGACGCGGCCCCTATTGTATTCGAGGCCCTGGGCCCGGGCCCAGTTAGCCATGCCTTAAGACGTCCCTGCATACACAGCAGGTTTTTATAGCGTCAGAACTTTAACACAATACTTGATGAAAGAAACAATGCCGAACATAAGCTTGCGATTATAACCATTCAATTTCTGCGACCTCATCAGAGGGTGAAAATGTACGTATCTGTTTCAAGGTACTCAGATTTATAAGCATAGTGATTCGTAACCCTTTATTTATTGCGGTACACTATTTACAATTTAAAAATTTGGCAGCATACTAACAATAAAATAAGTTTAAGTTATCTATAATACACTATGTAAAATAGTTTAGGATAATAATATACTCAATGTTAAATGAAATAATAAGTTGAATAAAGACAATAAACTGTTTATTGAGTAATTAATTGCAAATTAACTATAAGAATACATTTAATGCAAAATTTGAGCTTGACGATTTTTGATAAATTCGTTTTATATTTGGTCGTAAAAATGATATGCCACTCTCATTCCGTCATCTACATTTTAAGACTCGATTGTTTTTCATTTTTATGCTTGTTAATGCTGAAAATCCGAATTCAAGGAAAATAAAATGGAAAAAAATAACAAACATTTTGAAGCTTTTTTGTCTATTGTGAAATCTAATCTTAAATCTAAAATGAATAAATTGAGACTTCCGAATGTTTTAAAATTAAATCTAGAATTATTACAAAGTAAATTAGTTCTACCTCTTCAAATAAAGTTAATTCATATACAGATTTATCCATGATACCAAATGGATTACGAACCTAATCAATTTTTTTATATCTAAATTTGAGAAGTAATGAATAACTATCTCCTCTAGTGTAGTCAAAAGGCCAATAAAATCTTTTTGAATAGTTAATTTCTATAACACAGCTGAACTATCGGTTAGGATTTTTTCTTTTTCTTCAGAGTATAATTATTAATTTTCAAAAAATTCGCTGCACACTAAAGAGCCACGGCATATTCGTTGAGAATTACTGATATATAAACACAATAAAGTAAAATAAAATCCGAAGTGTTTTTTTAATTCACAAACCGGAACACAATATTTCTCAAATCATTTTTGAGTAATGTCTTGAAATTACATAGAAAGTTTGAGCAATGCTTGTAAAAAAAATATTAACAAATAAGTGGAAATAATATATTTACTTACAATGTACACTAATAGTATACGTCTGCTTCAAAATGAAACTCGGAATGTTTGGATTAGTAACAATGCACTCAAGGGTTTTACCATCATCTTGAGAACTACTTCTCCTTTGATGGTAACTTATAGTCAGATTGCCATTTTCTGCCACAACATCCTTTGATGTCACCGACTGACCATCCAGACACCAGCGTATATGCGCTCTTGGATGAGAACCGAAACTTTTGCATGTAAAAATGACTTCTTCACCAGCAGACAGAGGCTCTAGGAAGTTTTTCTCCATTTTGATATCAAGAGGAGGCACTAAAATCAACACACAGTTGGTAAGAAAATTTTCACAGGACTACAATAAAAGATAAAATACTTTTGAAAACAAAACATTTATAAGGAAGTGTATCAAAATTTTATTAATTTAAGTAAAGTACAACATTTTACAGCTTTATATTGACTAATAAAAGTACGGTATTTTGAATAATTTGAGCAGTCTTTCATTCTGCGAAACAAAGTTCACTATAAATTACTGCAGTGGTTTATTCTCTAATCTAGCAAGCAAGAGTTTTAAAAAATTAATCTAGTAGGTTATATAATTGTATTCTTAACGCAATGAGACTAAGCTAAAACATGTATAGTCTAATATAGTCTAAACATAATAGTCACTTATATACAGAAACTTTCTGATTTTGAAACTAAATTCATAAGTCAAAGAAAACTTTTATTAGATATCCTTATACCTGTGTACTATTTTTTGCAAAAAGCATATCATTAATACATGTGATACATTTTTAAAATTTTCTGAACATTTTATGCTTTAAAAATAAATTAGAGGAAATATATGCAATATTATATAAAAAAGGCAATGAAGTCCAAATTGAATGTGCTAAATTGAACTTTAATTGTTCAATTAAATGAAATAAATTAAATGGAATTATATTATGTAGTCCAAATTATCTAGGTTTATTCGCAAAATAATGATTATACATATCAAAAAATTTGCATAACTTAAATATCCTAAGACGATGTAAAATTTGTTCTAAATTATGTATGGCATCTAGTTATATTTTAGAATTTAAAGCTCATATAAATCTATATCCACAATACCTCTTGCTAAACATCTTTATTCATTACTATTTTGGAAGACAAATAATTTATGTTGATTGAATTACAATAGAGCAGCACAACTAATGGTAATAAAATTCATTTTTACAAATCATTGACTCCTGGGCCTGCGTAGAACTATTTTCCTTATATTACTTTTTAAGCATTCAACGAGCTATTCTATACATTGAGGCTCCACTCCATTTAACTCGAATCATTCCACATTATTCCATACGACGATGTTCGGTGAAATCTGAGGCTTGTTGAAGTGAGAATTGTTCACTCTAGTAGGAATAATGGGCTCTGTGATATTTATTAAGGTGAAGGGTCTATACTATTCGATGGAATTGGACTTCACTGTCTTCAGTGTATTCAAGAAACTCTGTAGACCTAAAGAATGTAACTTAAACCACTTTATTCAAAAAAAGAATCAGAATATTTTAAAACTATTAGCATTTGAAGACATTACATATGTAATTAATTCTAGTCAAATAATTTTATTTTATGAAGCATTTCTATTGGACCCATGCACTCAATTTTACTTTTTAATGCACCACGTATTTTAAATCCACCAATACCGAATCAACTTGAAAAAAAATAAATTCTTCTCCACATATGTCTTATGATAACGCATTTTTTGCTTTCGAAAAATATTCAAAGCACATGCAAGACGTTCTAATGTCAGCAAAAAAATATCAGCTTTATATTTAGATATACATTCCGTTTTGGGGGTAAAAAGTTCGTTTTCCCTTGAAAGATTTTGAGAAAACATTCGGGTTTTATTTTTGCATCAAAATGAATTAAATTACTCCTATATATGTTATAACGTAAAGTATTTTTAAGATATAGATTTAAATTAAAAGACATGTATATAATTTAGAAAGCAAATGACAAGCATTTCATTTATTATTAAAATTTATCTGAAAGAAAATGATAAATTTTCAACAAGATAATATTTTTAATAAATTAAACCTTTGTGAAAACATTTCGAAATTTAAGGTGGGATTTTTAATGAAAAATAAATAAATATATGTATAAATCTTGAGAGAAAATGTTGCAAAACATACTTAATATTAATATGAACTGAAAAATATAAAGAAAAAAACGTCGGTATCAATAGCAATACTATTTTATAATTTTTTTTTTTAGAATTATTGAATTATTTAACCTTTCTTATGTAAATTATAGCCTTTAAAATCTGATATTGATTTTTATAATTATACAAGATAAAATATATTAAGTTAATAAAAATTCAGGCAAAATTCAATTATTTTGCATATCATTATTGGATAAGTAAGGAGTTTTGACACACACACATGTATTACTGCATCTTTTATTTATGTTAGAAAATATAATAAATTTATAACAGGGACTTTCTTCACTCTATTGTATCAATAACTTAAGATCTTCTATACAACAATTAGTATTTTTCACCGCTTGTTGTTCTTTGAGATAATATTCAAAGCGAATAGAAATAAAAAAATTTAATAAAAAACCCAAAAATTGCTCGAAATTTTTTCAGATAGTTTATTTAAAACTGAAATGTGTAATCGGCATAAATTAAAATGCTTTTACTGTTTTGAACAAATATTGAAAAAAACGTACAATCTGGTTGTCAATGGGTTGCTGATATTAATTAACCACAAAAGTGTTACTCTTGGAATTTAGAAAAATTAATGTAAAATTTGATTTTAGAGCCTTTTTATATTACTGTTTCATATTAATCTTTCATATCGGATTAATTCCTTATAATTTAAATTGAAATAATACTGCGATAAAAAACAAATGCTTACTTTTGCTATTTTAAGACGTTTGCAGCATATTACATAAACATATTGCATAACTTGACTTTCCTTGAATACTTTTATATAAAATGCTTTTTTGAAACATTAAGTAAAAAAGAAACGTAACATTATTACGCACTTTTGAAGGAATAACAGAATTAAATTTTAATATAATTAAAGAAAAAAGAAAATACATATTTGAAAACGCACAATAAAACCAAAATAAAAAGAAAATCAAATAAACTTGTAAGGAAAACACACTCGCATAGTTGAAGAAAAGAAGAAAAACAAGCTTAAGGCTTTTTTATAATTGTATGAATTTTTAAATATTTTTCACTTAATTATTTTATATCGGAAAATTTATTAAAGAATTAAATTTGTAAAAAGCGTAAAGTGAATTAAAATTATATATAGTGTCACGAAAAAGCTTTTTTTTTATTAGAACTGAAGTTTATGGAAACATCGAGTCCATTTTAAAACAGGAAAAATTTTAAAGCAATTCAACATAAGGAATGCCTTAAGTTCAATTGTAATGTGTTTGGGCTCTTGATTTTTCTTCTATTAATACTGTACTTAGAAGTTCGCACAAGTTTTTGGGCTAAGAAAAATGAGGTGTAAAAAAAAAAACGGGACTGTCTTAAAATTACATTAGGGAAAACAATGACAAAATCTTGTCCTTTTTCAACATACTCCCTTTCTATCAGCATTTTTCTTACAAATTTTCCTGTTCAAAAGCAGTGCTACGGCTCATTATTTTAATTTTCTTAGTATTTTGGGTTTTTTCCACCTCTTCTACCCGTTGAAAATGTGTTCACATCAATACATTTTACTTTAGAAAATAGGTAGAAGATGTATGGTACGAAATCAACTACGGTTAATGTTAAAGCTCAGTAATGTGGTTGTCTGCCAATAACTGTTTTACAGAGAGCGCATTGTGCACCGGATCGTTGTTTTGGCGCCAAGTGTTGTTAATCTACAGATCTGATCTTTTCTATCTCACTTTTTCTCTAAGCATTCTTTTGGACCATCTGCACGTTTTTTAATCGTTTGGGCCCTTTATGCCCTATTCGTTTTGATGATGTCATTTTCCGAGGAAAAAAAAAGCAGGGCCCAGTTTGGGTTGCTATTGGTCTTTAGCCCTTTAAATTGGGTCTTCGGAGACTTGTCATTTAATTTCAGGGTTGTACTGAAAAAAAAAACGAACGTTTTATCACATGGGATGACTTTTTAATCAACTGAGGATTTTTGTCAAACATTCCATGATGTCAGAGCAAAGGTTTTCCTTTACATTTTTTGCTCGTATATCAGGTTTTTCAGTACCCGTTTTACCCAAACTTTCATCATTTGCAAATTATCAGCCAAAATTTTTTTTTTTTCCTTTGTTAGTTTTCATAATATCGGACATCATTCGGACACTCGAAGTCAGCCTTAACGCATGTTTTCATTAATTTTTTTCAATGTTTTCATGGGTTATTGATGTTACCGACCAAACGGAACTCCCATCATCTTCAACGACCTCCCGATCCTTCGAAAATCTTTCGGGCTATTCTAAAATGTGACTACGAGACATGTATTTATCTCCAAACAACTCCTTTAAGGTACCCGACTAGTTGAACCCGTGTTTTTAAAAAGGATAAAGGGAAAATTTTCGTGATATTTAGTGTCATTAGATTAGAATACATGTATAAAATTTTTTTGGAATTTTGACAAAAATTTTAAAATAAATTTTTGGGGAAAAAAATTAACTTAGAATAACTTTTTTTAAAAAATGTTCCCCTTTTTGTGAAAATGCCGTTATAATAATTTTTGCCTGTACATAGCTCGACCCTCTTACAGAGGCTCAAGTAAATTTTTTGAAATATATAACTTAAATTTATATTTCGTTTTTTTACGACAACAGGGGGAAGAATTTTAAGAAAAACGCCAAAAATTTTTTTAATTGGGTAACTCTAAAAATAATATGAATTTTTCAAAATTCTAGTTGAGCTCTGTAGAGAGGGCTGAAATACAAGGCAAAATATCATTATAATGAAGCGTTTTTTCAAAAAGGGGAACGTTTTGGAAAAAAAACTTTTTTAAATTAATTTTTGCCAAAATATTTATTTAAATAATTTTTTTTTTTGTCCTTAAAAAAAAATTTTTGAGATTGCGGGACACTAAATATCATGAAAAATTTTCCATTTATGCGCTTTTTTTAAAAACACCAAAGATGATCGTACCAAAGATGTATGAAAAAAACAGCAAACAGATACTTGGGCGGGAAAAATTTCCACCAACAACGTATCGATTATGGTCAACTATATTCCATTCCCTTTTCCCCAAACCAACGGTGGGGGAAGAACAGTACGTGAATGTTACTGTCCCATATTTATATATATACATTTGAATTATTACATGCATACATTCATTACATGTATATATATTTGAAATAACTAAAACCATCATAAATAAGCCCAAATACTCCTGGTGCAAATTTGTACTAATATTCATAATGCATATGCAACTGAACTAAAGAATTATTTAGCAACAAATTTAAATAGTGTACAAAAATGTATAGGAAATGCAACATATGAGTTCCACCTTGGATACTGCTTAAATCAATACCTGACTATGTGAAGCCTTATTTCATTGATATTCATGAAGTGCAATAGATATACGCATGTTTAAAAATTCATCATTCTTTATCAATATCTCTTTTGAATATATTAGAGCTAATACGTTATTTCATAAGAAGCTGAATTAGGGTAAGAAATTGCGCAAAGTAGTTTGTTTCCATAAAGACATTTGGTTTGTTCAGTACATTTAAAGCATTCTGATATTCTTTTAATCTTAAAGAAATCTCTACAATTCTCTCATTGTTCTCTTATCAAAGAAACATACTTTCTTCTATTGTAATACAATATTGTTCTATTTTTAATACAGTATTTTGATGATATCGCACATTCTAACATTTTCTTATAACTGTTAATCGTACCAGAAAAAAATGACAAATGGAATGTGTAGGCAAGATGAAAAGAAATCATTACTTAACACTGCTAGAGCAGTCATTTACAATTAGATCTGAATGAAAGAGCAATAAATTTAGAAGAAAATAAGTTGTTAATGTAAGTCATTTCAAGCACTTCGATTCTCATGAAAGGAAAGGAAATATATTTTCTTATATCCCAATTACTTTGTAACTAAAAAAAAGTGGGTATTATTATAATTACTTATTTTTACATCCGATAAAAATCAACAATACGAGTATAATTGTATAACACAATTCCTAAATATAAAATTATATTCTAAAAATAGTGTGTTTCTTAGAAGACTTTGTAAAGGTTTATTTTCATGTATTTTAATAAATCTTCAAGGTGAAATTCATTTAATAAATTGTTTGATTTGTGAGAACTTCTTTCTGTGAAGGAATTGTGCCATATGCAAATTGATCTTAATAGTTAAAGTTGAGTGAAACGAATTCGTGTAGAAAATTAGTAGTGAAAATCGGATAGTGTTCGTTGAATTCTATCAGTGAAAGCTACTTTTGGAATATCAACATATCTTGGCGTAAGACTCGAAACCTTAAAATCATTGTTAAGACCACTACCAAGAACTTTAGTAACTCGTGCGTCTGTCTTTCTTCATCCACTCATGATAAGTAAAATGTATTACCATTATTAATTAGGGCTAACCCGCACCCATTAACTAGTTGTAACCATATTAGACTTTGACTTAAATAAAAATTATTGCTTTTTAATATATGTCTTCCTAGTTGCACCTCACTTTAACGTGAACTCATGTTTACGACAACAACATTTTGAATTGTTCTAAAATATTAAAAACTCTAATCACATCATGATGTATTTTTATTTTTCAAATAAAAAGGAAAAATAAATGTATATTACGAAAATGTGCTATTTTCCTTGTTTTTTTTTTAATTTAACACTAGAAAGACTGAAACTTAGTATGTACCTAAATTGCCCAAAAGCAGTCAAAACGACTGCATTTGAAAAAAGATTAATGAGTAAAGAAATTTGTTTAAAATTAATTTTTTAATATTTTTATATTGTTTACAGTCATATAACAAGTTATTAGTAAATATTAACAATAAAAATAATTTACTTCACTTGGAAAAAAATATATATTCTAAAAAATTGTAAGAAATTGTGCATTATATATGTAACTGTTTTTCTAATTGAAATTAAAAGCAGTCAAAATGACTTCCTTGGGCAATCTAGTTTTAATTACCAATTAAATTTACAAAATCCTAATAAATTAATATTTTTAAAATACGTGCACACACACAAAAAATGTATGTCATTAAAATTCTTTATTTCAAATTTTTTCATAAACGTTATTCTTTATATTCGATAAAATATTCTTTTTTCTCTATAACCTTCTATTATTTTTCTAAAATATAGGAAAAAGACAAAACTCTTCAAATAAAACTTCTATAACTAATCTCGTGTCCTAATTGCACATTTCTTTCCACCGAAACTCGTACCAGACATCTCCAAGGAGTTAAAACTACCGTACCAAACATGTAATTCCCTTGGTGCCCAACCCTTCCACCGAATAGCACCTAAGCGGAAGCCAGCGGTGCTTTAATACGTCGAAGTATATTTATAATGACACCCAGTCATCACTCGGCCCAAAGATCTATGCCCCAAGACATAATTTAAATGACAAAACCTCCGTCCGTGACAATAATCCATGCGCGTCACGCCTCGAGACGAGGCAGATTTCGGAGTAAAGTTCGTGGTTTGACGAAGACTGATTGTTAGAGTAGCGTTGCAACGCCCGACTTCCGACTTATTATGAGAGAAGCGTTGAGAACATGACACAGATTAATATGCGAGTAATACACCAGATTTATTAATGACCGTAACATCTGAGGAAAGCACGCGGTGTTGACAGCATCCAAGTGGTTCGCCCGACTGGATTATTAAGTCTTGCTTTTATGAGGATATTTCAAGGTTTAAGAATGCGTCTTAATATGCTGAGGGTAATTTAATTAATTTAAGAAGCTTTTCGGTTTTCGAAAAGGATAATAAACATGTATATCGGATTGAAATAATGGTGGGGGGGGGCTAAATACTTTCGTAATAGAGAGCTGTTCATGATCTTGTACATTTGTTAACAAGTTTATTATTTTCAAAATATATATATATATATATATATATATATATATATATTTATATTTAATGTCAGCTGAATTAGAATATACATACATAATTCTTTTAAAAATATTATTGCAAGAAAAACTATTTAATTTTCTTTTTGGAAGAAGTATTTTTCATAAAAGTAGAATGGTTTGAAAATATGTTATTCTTTCTTTATGTTTTGCAAAAGAATTGTTTTAAATTTTTTTCTTGTAATTCCAGTTTTTAATTGTATATTCTAATTAAAGTCACTCTAAATATAAAAAAAAAATATGCATTTACACGTTTTTATAAAATCACAGTTTTGAACATGTCATATACTTTAACACGAAAAAAAAAACATGCAGCAATTACAGTAAGATTTTAAAACTCAATGAAGATGAATCCATAAATCTGAGCGTACCATAGGACTTAATATGTTGTATTTATAAGACAGATATATTAATACAACATATTTTTAGTTTAATCAATATACTGCCTCTTGGAAGTATTAAACTTAACAAAATAATTCCAACCATAAAATACGGCAGACTTATTTCTAGTTATATTCTTAGCATAAAACTAATTTTCTATATCTCTACAAATTTTTTCTCAAAAACACCTTTATCTTAATTATTTCTGAGTAGAATATTAAAAAAAAGCAACAAATTTTTAAACATTTTCAAAAGATTGATTTAATTATTTGTCTTTGTAGGTATAAATAATTTCACTTATATATATATACACTTTTTATATTCAGCAAACCTTTTATTCAAACAACCAATATTTTATTGCGGATATCAATTTCATTAAAAAATAACCTCTGTCACATAAACTTTGGTAAATGAAAACAACCCCCTGTTAACTAAGGAAAAAATCGCAGCTTATGACAAACATTAACACATTACAAAAAAATATATTTTCGTAATTTGTTAATATTTCAAAAGACTAAGCTCGATAATAAGTAGTTGAACGGAAATTCATGTTTTACATTAAAAGGACTTTATATAATAAGAGAAAGGGTATTATTAAAAAAAAACTAATAGTTTTCGTTTTAAATCACACTGAATAAATAATGAGATAATAAGTTAAATTAAATAAATTATGATGCTAATAACGTCATTAAAAAGAATTGCTCATGTTTTTACGCTTCAGAGTTAACCATTTTTAAAGAAAAGATATTAAATGTAAAATATGTTTGCATGAAAAAAATATGTTTTATCTTGCTTTTTTTTTAAATAACCGTAATTCTCTAGTTAAGTGTCATTATCACTATATTTCTTTGAGAGTATGATTTTTGACTTACCCTATTAAGAAACTTACTTTTAAAAAAAGAAGATGACGGAATAAAAATGATCCGCAAATTTTTTTTTTACTATTCTAACTATAAATTATTTAAATGTTCTCATCATTTATATTTTTATTTAGTTTACATTTTAAATAGCAATTTTATGCAGACACAGTAGATGTGAATACCATGAGTCATTTAATATTCCAAAATATCATAAGTAGATAGAATTTAATAATATCAAAGTAGATAATTTTCAATTATAAAGTAGTATAATTTAAGGGGAGATGGAGAGATTTATATTAAATCTTGGATTTAAATTTTTTTTTTTTACAATTTTTTTGCTTGTAACCTATGTATATGTAATACGTAAAACAGTTTTTGAGCTTAAAATAGTGCACAAATATAGCAATTTAGTTAGTTTCAGAAAAATTTATAAAAGGATTTTAAAATGCTACTTGTGCAATATAATTGACGAATTCACATGAAATTTGATTTACAAGTTCGTCAAGCTAGGTACAATAAATTTGGTATGGAGTTTCAGCTAGCATGGCAAAACAATAATTTAGGAGGAAAAATGTAATTCAAATTTTTGAGCAATTTTTGTCATTTAAATCGTGTTGTGTTCCCTTAATAATAAGAACGAGGTCAATGATAATTGTGGAACTTCAGATTGCATGCTTTAAATTACTGGAAAACAATGTATCAAATAATAAAAGCCAACAATTTTTTCCAATAAATTTAAATTTCAGAATTAATATGGATAAAATTGAAATGAATCTTTCCCAGATGCGATAGTTTCCTATTGAAATTATCTGTTGTATGAGAAATTATTCAAAAAAAAAAATAAATTAGTAAAAATTTGAGTCTTGGCAATGAATTCATAAGTGTAGTTTAGTGGGGTGGGAGCATTTAGTTCTTTCCCATTCCCACCTACAGCTACCTTCAGGACACTTTAGATGACATTAAAACGCATTCAAATTGACCTTTTTAATAAATGATGTTTAGAATTTAAAATATAAATAATAAAATTTAATAAAAGGAAAAATTAATTAGAAATAAATAATTTTACAAATATAAATAAAATAAAGATAAAAAAAGTCTTGACTAAGAAAAAAATATTTTTTTTCGTGGTGGGAGTGGGCGGAGCGATGCCTAGCCAATCCAGCTGTAAGAAAAACGAGTTAAAGAAAGAAAATATTTTGATTTAAAAAATTAAAATGAGCTGATATCGAGTGGAGCTTCTGTGAATGGCGGATCAGAGAGGTCAGCTATTTTGCATTTGCTTAGGTGAGAAGCTCGACCAATCATTAAATAGTAAATGGATACAATTTTAGAATAAAATTAAAAGATAAATAATATAGATAAAAGAAACCATATTTTAAAATTAAAGGACAATAGGATCAATTAGGATTGATCTGGGTGTGTGGAAATTAAGATCAGGACTATAGTTTTCGATGTTAGAGATCGATTTATTGTCAGAGTTGTCAATTTTATTGAAATAGTAGATAGCATTTATCTTGATGGTTTGTCTAATATAAGCCCACAAGTAAAAGTCAACCATTCAGAAAAATATTGAAAAATGTTTACAGAATCTTAAAAAATAATAATTGTAATCACATATGCTACCAATAAAATCTCTACATGAAAGAACATGCGAAAATCATATTTTACTGTTTTCTTAATTCATTGAAATGTTTAATCTCTTGTCATACACATAAAACGGTATGTGATGCTTCCAAATAATACAATTTATTTAAATTATGTGTAAATTTAGAAACACACAGAAGATTTTATTTTGAAGTTTGCATTATTATTATATGACATTTAATCAGATTGACATATTATGTTAGGGGTCAATATTTAAGTAACGTCTTATAAAATTAAAAGGTAAGCATAAATCAAGGAATTTACTTCTAACTTTTACTAAATTCAACTATATAATATGGACTTACGAGATCGTTTTTGTATTAAACACAGCTTTCAATGTGCTTATCTCTACTTTGCAAGTTTAACGATGCGATTTTGATACATGTACCGTTTAAAAGTGTGAATGCATTGAGAATTCGAAACGAAACATCATCGGTGTATGATTCTCAGAGATAGTTGATGACGTCTGGAAGACGTGAAAGTTAACAGTGACGCATGAAATGAATGAATGATACCATACGTCAAAATATGTCAAGAGATTAATGACTTCACATAAACCAAATGCGACTATTTAGTGTAAAATACTCATTGGTATGTTCGGTAAGAAAGAAAAAAATATATTTTCATTCTACTAACACGTTTTTTATTTGTTACCTGTTGGAAATGTTGTAATGTCGGATTACATTAAGATTTCAACATAACTAGATGAGATTACTCTACTTTATATATATAATTTTAATTAATATTCGGATTTGTTCAATATATTTAAAATATTTCTTTTTCAAGAAGAACCAAACTAATTATTTTCATTCTAATTCACTTAATAAATTTTGCTTAACTTATCAAAAACATTTTTTATCTCTTTCTTAAATTGTTACTCACATTTTAAGGAATTCATTTTGCCACCAAAAATATTTCGATTCAATCAATGAAGATTTTTAGAGTTTTTAGTACTGTACGTTTTCTTTTACAATTAAAAATTAAAAAAAAATTTCTCTTTTTCGTTCCGAACAACTCTCTGAAAGAATAACGCGGACAAATTTCAGCTCCTATTAATTTGTTTTCTTTTACAATTCAAATTTGAAATTTTTTTTCTTTTTTTTTCCCTAAGTCTCTTTTTTTTGTTCTAAATAAACTTTCTGAAACAATAATGCTGAAGAATTTCAGCTACTATTTAAAAAAAAAACTATAACTCTTATTTTTGAATAGATGTCAGTATATATCATCTCTGTTACGAATCAAAAGTGTCACAGATAAATTATTTTTTCTTAAATTGGTTAAAAACTGAGTTGTTATCACCAACCAGAAATAGGAGGGGTGACACACACACACACAACAAAAAGAGACTAGTCCAATAATTCATTGTACACACAGAATCAGTTCTGCGTGATATCAACACCTTCAAAGTAGTTCACTTCAGCATTCACACACTTCTGCATTCGAAGCTACAACCATTGCTAGTAACGATTCTGGAATGAGGTTATGGAAAGGAGCTTCAGGAGATTTTCCGTGTTTACCTGAACCCCTTCAATGAGGTAAAATGGATTCGCTTTAAGCAAGTTTTCACTTTAGGACATAAAAAACAAAAGTCGCATGGAGCAAAATCCGGTGAATAAGGACAATGCCCTACCAAAGTAATATTTTGCTGGTCAGAAACTTCTTGAAAGATCGGGCCGTGGGATCGGTTGCATTGTCTTGGTGCAACTGCCATCCATCATTTCCCAAGTCTAACCTTTTTTCTTTCCTAATTATTTCACAAAGTCTTTTTAGTACTTCAATGTAGTAGTGTTTATTAACAATATAACCACTGATGTAAGTGGTAATCCCCTCATATCATAAATTTTGTCCATGTTTTCGTCTGTAATCGCTGACCTTGCGCGCCCAGGACGTTCATCATCTTCTACACTGTTCATGCCCACTGAAAACCCTTTTAAACCATCCAAATACATGTGCACGGGACAATTTCGTCTCCATAAGCATCGGTTAATATTTGAAATGCTTTAGTGTGATTTCTTAAGTTTCACAAGAAACTTGATGTTGATTCATTTTTTGGTAGAATGCAATTGCATGTGTTCACTCAATGACGCAGTACTCCCAACTGGCGTTATCAGTTTAAGCGAAACTGGCCGCATGGTAAGAAGAGGTGTGTTAGATGACGTTATCAAACAGTTTTTGTCAAACCTACACTTTTTTCAAGTTACACACTTAGTATCGGTATTTTTTGTGTCACACTTTGTATATAGTTAAAATCTTCGCAATACAGCAACCGTCAAAAGATGCAGCCCACAATGTATTATTAAACAAAGTATTTGCTATAATATCTCTATCTTCTGTCCTCCTCTTCAATTTAGGACAGTGTTTTTCAAACTGTGGGGAGCCCCCTCTAGGGGGACATGATAACCTTACAAGGAGAGCGCGAGTATATCGGAAAGGTGAAAACAAAAGATTATTTAAAAAAATTATTAATTTACTGAAAGGAAGCAATGCGTAATACATTCTGACATAATAAAAAAAATACACATTTACACATACACTTATAAATGTATCAGTACTTCACGATACGTTTCATAATTAATTTAACAGTACTAAGTTAAGACAGCGTTTCGCAAACTGTGGGGCGCTCCCCCCTTGAGGGTCGTGACAACTCTATGAGGGGGGAGCGAGCATATTGAAAAATCGAAAACAAAAGATTATTTAAAAAAATTATTAAATTTACTTGAAACTAAATAAACAAAATACATTCTGATATAATAAAAAATAAAATACACGTTTACTTTTATAAATGTATCAGTGATACACAATGTATTTATTAAGTTAAGAAGTTTAATAATTACCAATGATCCCATGGGATTGTCATACATAAAATTATTTCCAAAAATCAAAACTTATCTTGATAATTTATACGGTTTATAATTAATCCTTTAAAACTGCCGATTAAAAGTTACGCGATTCGCTCCCCAATGCCATTGTTTAACATGTAGGTGGTGAGAATATGTGGTGTTGTGGGCAGAGGGTAGTAAAGAAATAAATCAGAAAATTCATTCTTTTATTGTATTCCAAAGCCTTCGGAATAATTGTATGGATAGGAGTGCATAGGAAAGAGCGTCCTTCGGAAAGACGTATATATACGCCCAGGGAAATTAAAGTTTAGGTTGAGAGAGTCGTTTATATACGTAGGTGGTACTTAAGTGGTTAAAGTCATATCATAGTCTTAGCATCAAAGTATAGTATTATTGAACTCAATGCATTGTTATTGTATGAGGAGGGGGGAGCGCGATGAATATTATGATTGGATATTGGGTCACGAATATTGAAACTTTGAGAAACACTGAGTTAAGAGCAAAAACTGCCAATGACCCTATGGGCATGTCATAAAATTATATACAAAATTTAATACTTATTTTGATAATTTGTACGGTTTTAAGTCGTATTGAAACTTTACGTCAAAGTATATTAATATTGAATTCAATACATTGTTATTGTATGGAAGGGGTGCGATAAAAAAAATTAGTTAAAGGTTTATCAGAGTGAAAAATAAAATATTTAACTTTAAATTTTTTTCTAAAATTTTCCTAAAAAAATAGTCCTCAATCCGAAAAAAAATTCATGTTTTAAAAGGTGACCTAAAAAGTAACATTCTTTTGAAAAATTTAGAAGATAAAAAAAATATATAATCAATTTCAGCCTTCTGCCTTTCTTCATATAGATTTCTTTTATTGGAAGTAAGTAATAATATTCTCTAACTCAAAAAATTCCATTTCCAAATCCTTTTTCAATAAATTGTAAGTATATATCCCCGACTAGAGTCACAACAAAGTATGTCTAAAGAACTTGTATATAGCATTAGATTCCAAAAATGTTTCATGAGATTTCTATGGTGAGTATATGCATTAAAAGTAATCCAGTAATATGTGAAGCAAAATCTAAAAATATCTAAAGGCATAGTTTGATAGCATGCAATATGGAATAATGATATGTATTATGGATACATAAATGCATATATACATACATATGAATGTGTGTGTATTATGGATGAACATATACGAAAAGAGCACATATGTTCATCTTAGCTGTAATTTTCTGACCATAAAGTATTCAAATGAATGAATAATTCTAGAGGTATTGAAAATAAGTTTCAAAATACCCAAATAAATTATCAGTTTTCGATTCCATTTACAGCAGAATAAGTATGTTCATTTCTACACTGAAATGTGTAATAATCAAAGATTAATGGTATTCTCCCCATTGAAATATTTTTTTTTCTTTTCTTATACTGTTTATTACATGCATTCTACATATAGAATCTTGTAATAATATATAGCCTTGTCTAGACTAACCATATAAGTATATTAAAATATTCGTTTTTCTCCGAAATATGCAGACAGGAAAATGTGACTTACGATTTATTTCTACAGTAACAGTACTTGACTTCGCTAACGTTAAGTTGCTGTTTCTGGCGGTGCAAGTGAAATGAGTCCATTGATCATTTCTCTGTAGACGTGGAATTTTTATCGTGGAAGTTGTATTTGTAGTTATCTCATGATAGGCACCGGTAGAATTGTCGTAAGTCCCAGACCAAGAAAGTAGTGGTGGTGGGTCACCTGCAAAATTAACATGATTTAAGTAATGAATTTATACATCCAAAATATGTATAGTATATAGATAAAAATTAAATTTCAAGTGTACTTTTGAGATAGGAAAAATATAAGCAATATCCGAATTTTATAAATTTTAGATGTGTATTAATTAATCATGGAATAAATATATAAGCTTCAAACACACACACATATAATTCAAACTTGAATTTTTTCCATAAGATTTCATGTCGAAAACGCTTATTACATAAATTTCTTTTTAAAATAATTGATTATTAAATAAAATTTCAATACCATTGACAATTTTATTGATTAATTAAAAAAATTCATTTTATTCAATATTTACTTTTTCGAGTAATCACGAAATAAAAATATCCACTTTAAAATATAAATAATAATTATATATACAATAATCTTTCAAGTAATTTTTTTACGAAATTATTTGGTATTCAAAATTTTAATTAGTCACAACTAATGAAGACAAATATTTCGACATCGTAGAAATGTAAGTGAACATGTTTAAGACAGCGTCGCATAGTAATTTACTTTAGGATTTTAAAGTCTGAGAAGAATGTCGAATGGAACAAATATTTAAGTTTTTTTTGTAAATTATGCCATATATATAAAATATAACATCTTTATAAATTTTAATTATTTTTATACGTGCATTTATTTCCTGCAGCTAAATACTTTTAGCAAAAATTTAAATTCATGTTTCCAGTCATCAACTACAATCACATTATCGTTCAAAAAAGTAATTAGCATACTTTACATAAAGGTACGATGATATTTATTTACCTTCACGGGCTATTTATTAATAATAATTTGGTTAAAAAAAGCTAAATAGAAATTGCCTCTGTGAATTGAAATTTAAAAATTAAAAAATCCTCTGTTCACGATATTTTAACATACACTCTAATTCGCAAGAAAAGATTAGAGATTTGAAATTAAGTAACTGGTATTAATTCGAATTTAATATTCTGACTTTTATTCTTTTGCATAACCTTCCACTCCATTTATTCGTTTGATATAATTCTATTACAGTTTAAACATTGGAGTGAAATAAGAAAGTTTGTAAGCTTACTCTTTCCCTTTTATAAAAAAACTATTTTAAATGGTATTTATTTGCTATAGAAAACACTAATGTTTGTGATTGTTAAGAGAGAGGCCGGCTACAAATCCGAAGCCGTCTTCATGTCATTTAATTTCAGCCATTCTTATTTTATAATACCTTTACTCGTTTTTAAATTAAAAGTATTTGAAACTAAAACTTTTCAAATTTTTTAAAACAAAAATTAACATTTTTTGATAGAATGGATAAAAAAAAATTATTTATGTTTTTAATGAATCGGCAACAACTGTAATTCATCTGTAAAATTTAGAAGTATGCTTTTTGTGTTGTAATTATGCTCCTTTAACACATACATGTGATCTATTTACCGGCGTATACAATTAGGAGGTTAGAGATAAAGTTGATAATGTAAAGCAATCATATTTAAGAAATACAGAATTATTTTTTTTAATGGATTTTAGCAGATTAAATTAATTTTTCAAATTATATGTAGACATATACTTCAAAATTTTGCCAGGTTTATTCCTATGTGATATTAATTAATCAAACATTTTAAATTATTTTAACTTATTTTAATTGACTTAAAAATATCTTATTATAAAACCAACCAAAATACTTTTTTTTGGGGGGCTAAAATTTATTAGTAATTTTTCGGGGACTTTATCCATTAAAATAGTAAATTTTTTTTAAGAATTTTTAGAAAATGTTTAAATAAAAAAAAATTACCCATGATTTTACAAAGGTTAAAAATAGTACATAAATTAAAAAATTCTGAGATTCTATGAAAATTGACATATTATAACATTAATTAACTAATCATTAAAAAAATAAAAGTTGACAAACGTATTTAAAATCCGAATATTTATAAAAAATGGAAACAAAAAAAAAGTTAAATAAAAAAAGAATTTCCCAACCATTTTTCTATTTTTTTAAGATAAGGGGTTTTGAAAACCCAAAATTTATTCGGTGAAAAAAAAAAAAATTTTTTTTAGGCCAGGGCTGTGAACCGTATTTTTTTCATTCCGGTTTTGGTTCCGGTTCAAATAAAGAAAATATATCAATTCAGTTCCGATTTTCGTTCCCCCATAAATAACGGTTTTTGGTTTTGTTCGGGATGAATAATTTTATTTCATGTATTATTTGTACAAAAAATATAATTCTATCAAAAAAAAAAAATGTCATTATATGGTCAACATGGAATGATGATATAATTATATGGTTGACAAATTAGAAAATATTAATAAGGTGGTTACTGTTACAAAATGCATGAAAGTATTTCGAACCGAAATAAACCGATATTTTTTTTTTGTTCAGTTCCGGGTTTAATTCCAAATAAAATAACGGTTTTTTCGGGTTTACAGTTTTTGGTCCAGCTAGGGTTCCAACCCCTAGTTTAAATTTTATGCATAACTGACACCATGTAATTTGCTGAAAAAAAATTTTTTTGGAGATGGGCTTTTTTTTTTGGAAAAATAATCCCGGATATTTAAAGCAGGATTCTAACTATTGTGTGGTTTACTTCTGCATTGATAGTATCATCAGTTATCATTTCGTTTCTCGAATAATTGTGAAGTAAGCGAAAAACAAGTTTGATTGATTGCTTATTCTTGTTGCATTTCGAAGTTACATTACGGCTTTTGGTGGAATACAGAAGTAGATTCAGCGCTCCCAAAAGGTTTAGAGCTGCAAACCGACCCTCCGAAAAACAAACACCTCTGCACTCGACCTTTATTGAGCATTCTTTTCTTCTTCTTTTTTTATTGCAGAAGAAGCTTACAGACAAAATCCAAAAGAACTTGCACAAAAAAGTATTACGTAGCTTCTTCACATTTACTACATAGTTCAGGAAATGACAGTTACTTAGTTTACCAAGTCCAAATGAATGATGAAGAAAAGACAGGAAAAGATAAAATACTTATACAAGTATATGGTTTGTACAAAAGTCAAATACAAAAATTACAAAAATGCAAGGAAAAAAACTGATAGAAATACATTTGTCATAAAATACGATGCGTAAGATGAATCATTTGTTTAAATGACGTCACTGCTTTCTGTCAATGCTTCTTTCTTTCTACTTTAAAGAAAAATGGATTACCATCTTTGAAAAGGGAAAAGGTTCATCCAAAAGATTTAGAAGCTATTAAAAGTATGTCACAAATATTATTTATAGTTGTATATCCTATGAAAAAAGTTCTATCAAAAAGTAAGGAACAAAAGTATAGATGAGACCCTTACTAGTAAATAACATAAATAAAAAGAGTGAAACAAATATTTAAAAATCCGACCTACAAAACAGAGGATGCAAGAAAAAAAGATTGACCTAAAAAATACAAAATAAATGAAATGCTAAAGAAAGGAAAACATAATAATTGATTCTTCAAGCAAATAAAAGGAATAAAACTTTAACCACTTAAGTTATCAATTTCTCTGCCCAAAATGATCCAAAATAAAAAAAAAGAAAAAAAAAGGTACATTTCTTTTTGAATATAACTAAGCAGAATACTTAACAAAATTCGAAAATAGAAGAATTTTATTTTAATATTCAAATTTAAAGTTTTCACACTATTTTTTATGTTATAACTGCGTGAAACACAAAAAACCTCTCAATGTTTGCTTTTCATAAGTAGACTGTTTTCCTCAATGAAGAACGTTTCATGAGTTTCTCTCATACTAACAAAAAAATTCATGTCCGCATCTCTTTTTCAAACGGTTGGGGGATTTACGTGTGTTTGCATATATATATATATATATATATATATATATATATATATATATATATATACTTATAAATTATATATATACATATATATATATACATTATATATATATATGAATATATATATATATATATATATATATATATATATATATATATATAATATATATTATTATATATATATTTATAATTATATATTTTTATAATATATTTACATTATATATATAGATGATATATATATTATTTATATATTATCATGTATATATAAAACACCAAAAATTGAACATGGTATAATACTGCCTTATATTGCAATGAGGGCATATATATTATTCGCGTTTTTAGATTATCTTTCTATTTTCATTTCTTCTCAATCAAAAGATTGCATATCGCATAGAAAATCCCTGTTATTTATCGAAAATTTTCAAGAATCTAAATTCCAGCCTTCAGTGAAAAATTCAAACCTTCGTCACAAATAAAATCACGGAAGAGAAGTATTTTAGTACCATGGACAAATTGCATCTCTTAAAAACACACACTACACTAATAATATTCCTAGAAAAAATTAAAAAAAGATGCAAGTTAAAGATAGAAAGAAGAAAAAGAAAATATCAGTGCCCAAACAACGTACGGCAAACATGTTGTGGCTGGGTTTCGATAGACCGTACGGTGTACGGGCAAACCAGTTAAAGAGTTAAACAAAAAAAAGAGACAAATAATGTGGCATTGAAAAAAATAATTAAAAGAACTGGACTTAGTGCACCAGGATATGTTTTTAAAAGAAGGGAAAAAAAGAGAATAAGAAAAATAACCTGCTGTATTTTTTAGAGCTATCTTATTGGTGAAACTTTTGGTTAGAAATAGGGGTCAAATGGCCAGGACTATATCTCCTCCCTTTCTTAAAACTTCTATACCAACATTAGGACTTTAAATATGAACAATCGGATTTCATGCCCACATAAAAAAAATGTGATACGCTTATTAGGAACATCTGCAGAGTTATATCCTCTTTTGAGAAGATCTATTCAGTTTAAATGTACTTTTAAAAAATATTTCAATTGAATAGTTTTAAGAAATACTATCAAAGTAGCAGATATTTAGATGGGTCTGCATTTATAAATTAAGTTATTTATACTTAATAAAGTAAATTATAAGTACTTACTAAGTGCTACAGCGAATATTAAAAATTCAATGCTGAAAAGTAATTCAAAATATAGTCCTTTTGACATTGCTGATTAACACATCTCAGAAACCATTCAAAGTTTTAAAAATTCATTTATCCGCAAATTTTTAGGTATTTTGGACGAGTTTTTATTTAAAAATTCAAATATTCCATAACAAAATATCCCCGAATTATTTTCATCCCAGTGTTTTTAATATTGAGATGTAGAAAAATGATTCGATTTGATATCAACATAAAAAAATCGATAAGTCTTTTTATAAAGATAAGTTTACTAAATTATATATTTATTTTAAATCTTTATTTGAAGTAATCGCTATTTTATACTCTATTTCTGCAGAACAAAATTTTAGAAATATATCACTTTCTAGATTAAGTAACAATTTTGCAACATTAAACATTAACGCCTCCTAGAATTACAATTGCTTTAAAAAACCATATATAGAAAAAAATATATATAATATAATTACATAATATGAAAAAAATTAAGAAAGTTACTCTAGAAGAGGAAAGAAATTCGCTTTATGAGCGTGAAAATAGGCAAAAAAAACGAAGTTCACGAGAATTCGTGATGAATCGTACCTCCGAGTGCCTCGCAGGTGATTATGAGCGTTTCTCCTAAGTTAAATGGACCGATTACGCCTTCAACTTTACGATCCTCCTGGTCACGAATGACTACTCCCTTAGGTGGTACTAAAAAGTTCACAAGAAAAACGTTTTATTTCGTAAGTAGCTTTATTTCCTATAAAATGGTCGAAAAAAGATATTAAGATGAGTAAGATAGCAAACATTTACATTTAAATGATAAACAAATGATTGTAAAAAATTATATGATAGTCAATAAGCAATTGTACAGAATAAAAACAACAGTAATTTTTTGCCGTTGTATATGATAAATAATAAGTAACTACCGAAAATCTAAATATTTTTGCCTAAGCTAAAAACATTTTTTTGTCTAGAAGCAATACTTTTGAGCAGTATGACATATAATTCATCTACTCTATGAATAGCATAAAAAATATTAAAATCGAAACTGATTTCAATAATACGCAATTTGTAATTTAGCACAAAAATTAATTAATACATGATGTATTTAAAGAAATGCTCTGATTATGTTAAGCTTAAAAAGTATTGTTTATTTCTATAGGTTGAAATTTAACAGGGGAAATATAATTTGAAAATATTATAAATGTAATATTACTGTTCATTTTGTAAAACTTATAATTCAGGAAGAAAGAATTATAGTAAAAAGAGAAAGAAATTAATGAAAAATAGGACAGCGACATAAAATTCATAAACAATAAATGATAATGGAAAAATGTACTGAATTTGTAAATATATCATTTTATCTCATTATATATACATAAGATTTCTTTTAATATGGATATCATGGTACCATATTCCATTTGAATAACGAGAAAAACGAAATCTTGAAGATCGTTATATACCTATAAACTAAGTAACACTCATACTAAAGCTACATTAAAAATCTGCGAAAAATAGAGAAATTTCGATTTCACGTGCATCCAATTTTTATTTAATCTTCTGTTTAAAAAATAATTATAAAAATAAAATGAGTGACGGAATTTTCCTTATTCTTCCTAAAACGTTTTTAAAACTAACCTATTTATATTGGTTTTATGAATAATAATATATTTATACGAATTTTAAATCGCATATCATAACAAAGAAATTAAAATTCTATCTGTTAGAGTTACAAATGTACTAACATATTCAACTTATGGAAAAACAATTTTGAATGAATACCTTTTTACTATTGGTTCATTCAGAGAAATATCTGTCTCTAAAGTCACATTATATAAGGTAATTAAAATAAGGAAACAATACCTTAACTTATTTGAGGAAAACATTTATTGTTTAGTTATAATTTAACTTGACAAATATGCTAAATTTCTCAAGAATGAATGGTTGTAATAAATTTTTAAAAAAAATACTCATTTTAATAAAAGCTAAGTAAAACAAAAGAAAGTTATATAAAAAAAAATATTTTTTTAACTAAATTTGAGAATTTTTCGTCGAAATATTTACGAGATAATGTTTTGTTTAGTTTCTTTAAAAGTGTTAAGTTGAAATAATAAAATACGATCAATATTATAACGTACGATATAAGTTGTTAGATTCTAGTTAGAACCCCCCAAGAATGTGATTGGGGGTTAAAAATCCCTTTAACAACATTTTTTTGATTAAAAGTTTTTTACGAAACTGGTGGTCAATATTTCGACTAAAAAATAAAAGTTTCTGATAGGATGGATTGTTTTAAAAAATTGTGTAGTAACGTCTGTCTTTTTTCAATTGTTTTTTTGAAAATAAATAAAAAGGTTAAATACTTGATGGGAACAATCTTGTATCTTGTTTTTAGGCGAAAGAGGGGTAAAATTTCCACTCATATTTTGAAGCATAAAGATTTCTAATATACAGCAAGTTCAACTGTTATCATTATCTAGTGTTAATCATTGACAAAAACGTGGGAATGCGGCATAACCTAAAAAATAATTTTTCTCAATGGGTAAATTAGAAAACAATCATGAAAGATTTAATAAGAATTCCCCGGGGGAGACCACAAATTTTTTTTGCCCCACAGCGTTTCTTCCTTCATTGATAAAACAAATTAAATATTTTCTTCGTTTTACTTCTAAGTATTAGTTAAAACATATTTTTATCGGCCTTTTTAAAGGAAAAAAAATATCGGCATCTCTGAGCTTAATAGAACACTCTCAATTCCTCTTATAAAATTTCTACAGAGAAAGAGAAAAAAAACCCATTAGTTTGCAAAAACTATTTTTTATCTATTTTTTAAAGGGGGTAGGTTCAAATTTTGCCCCAAAAAACTCTTTTTTTCTTTTTTTCCCTTTTTTTAAAAAATATGAATTTTTACCCCCTTCTAAGGGCAAAATTATCATTCTAAGTGCAGTGAAAGTTTTTTTAATAATTTTTAAAAAATGTCTTCCCAAACCCGGGGGGAATCCACCTGCCACGCCCACCTCATATGTAAACAAATTTTTTTTCTGCTTTTGAAAACCCCCCAATTTCATTTTTTTCATTATTTTTTAAAAAAATATTTTTGAAGGGAAAAAAACTTTCTGGTAGAAGAAATAAAAGGGAAGAAAATGCTTGTTTACTTTTTTTGGAAACGTGCTGTTTGCGTCGAACTTTAAAAGGGTATTTTAAGTATTTTTTGCTAGCTACATTTCCCAATATTTTAAAATTTGTAATATATTTCCGGGAAATTTTGCTTTTAAACATTTTATTCACACCCCTGCCATTTTTTAAAAAAGGGAATTTTTTAAAAAAAAGAACAGTTTTTTTTGCACCCCACAGTCGAAGGAAAATTGAATCAATACATTAACAATTGAATTTTTCCCTTGCTTCCCAAGAGGCAAAAAACCCAGTATGGATTACAGCAATTTTCTTGAAGTAAAGGGAAATTTAAATGAAATTATAAATAATATTTTTATTGTCTGAAGCAAAAAAAATATCTGTTGTTTTAAAGAATGCAAAAATAATAGCATTTAAATTTTTTTAAAGAAAAGTTCAAGGTTTGGGACAGAATTTGTAAAAACTTGTGGATTCAGCCAACATTTCTAAATACTGATATATATGGTTTCATGTAAGGGAAAAAAGGGTCTAAGTATTATGAAAATACCAGGCTTTCATATGTAATGAGATGTTTTTTTGGAAAAAGGAAAAAGTCTTCTGCTAAAGTTTTGTGTGGGTTATGAATTTACCAACCCCATCGCAAAGTTTTAAAAAAAGAATCAGGGTTAGATACAGTTTTTAGAGACTATGGCTACGGGGGTTTGGCAAATTGCAGCAAAAAGAACCCAAAAGATGTCAACGGACATTCTGATATACCAGTTGTTTTATTGATGGTCCCCGGCAAAAGCATGGGAACTCTTTGAATGGTGTTTGTCTTTTGCAACAAGTGTTTATACCGGAAAAAGTCCCTTGATGCTTAAATTTTATAAAGGGATTTTGAAAAGTCCCCCAAAAAAAATGCAAAAGAGAACTGTAAGGCTAATCATTTTGGAAACAGTGGAAGTAGGGAAAGTTTCGGGAACCATCGAAATCTTCCAACGCTGAAAAGGTTTGAGGTTTTTTGCGATACCCAAATTTTTGGGGGAAAATGGTTACCCCAAGAGCATAAAAAGGGTTAACGAGATGCAGCCGTATGGAATACAGGTATTAAAAAACGGGAATGTTGGCTATGTCGAGAAAAGAGGTGGGACCTACTACGAAAAATTTAAAAATAAAAAAGAAAAAAAGAAATTTTGACAAAAACATTGGATGATCACGGTAGACTTACGAAAGCCAAAATTGATAAACTACAGCGTTATTATGGATTGGCTATCAGAAACAATACCATAATATTAATTCAATAAGTGGCCCTTTTGGCTACATATTTTTTATAAAGCATCTAAAATGCATATCCACAACATGGTCTGTCCCCAAAAAACGAAGATACATGGTGTGGGAAAATAACCCAAACAATTACAACAGGCGAAATATATAAACACCCCGAACACTTTTCCCTCAGAAGTGTACAATTGTATCAAAAAAAAGTGTACGGGGTCAAATACCCTGCTCAAATTGGTTTAAAAAATTTTGTCCCAAATCCCAACCTCCTTGCAAAATGCTTACATGGTAAGACACAAAAATGTAACAAAAGTGTAAAAAGCAATAGTATGGTCACAACCCAAAAAAAATTTTTTTGCAATTAAAAAAAAATTAAAAAAATGGAATACTGGAAGCTATTGCCTCCTACAATCAAGGGAATATCACTAAATGTCATGTTCCCGCAACTTGGGGGATTTTACAGGTTTTACACAGCTCGAGCAATCGAAGCAGCTGATCGGGAGGAAATACAAAAGCAAATTATGACATTTTCCAAAAAATTTTAAAAAAAGCAAGAGTGGAAAAAAAGGCATAAGAAAAAGTTTTATTAGAGGATACCTTTTTGCAGAAGAAAGAAAAAAAACCCCAAACTTTGGAACTTTTTTATGATTAATTACAAGTAAGTTTTTTTCTAAAAAACCATTTTTCTCAAAAATAAATTTTTACTATATAAGGAACATTTTTTCCCAAACTTCTGCATTTAACAGCTTATAACCTTTTCATAATTAATAAGTACACTCTAATAAAATACTTAAGTCAAGGGATTTTTTTAAAAAAAAAATATTCTGACTTGATTTATAGTATTAAACATAATGAAATTTCACTGTTTTTTAAAAAAAAACACATTAGTTCAAAAAATAATTTTTTTTAAAAATAACTAGACATCCTATCTATAAAAAACTCGATTAAAAATATGTATTATGGTTCAAAGAATATTCAGTAAAAAAAATTTGGGCATTTTTTTTCAATAGAATGTTTTAAAAAGTTCCTTTAAAAAAACCCCGTTTTAACATTACGAGAAACAGATTCTGTTTCCCCTGGAACCACCCCAAACTTTTTTGTAACATTTTAGCTGATAATGTAAAAAATATAGGGTATTTTTTCCATTCCCTTTTTAAAAATTTTAATTTTTCGGAAAAATGTATATTGCAGCACTTAAATTTACTTTTTTAGGCTATAAGGTATCTTCCGTGACCTTAAGATCATGTTAAGCCTTAATAACCGGCAATAATTCTCATTTACTCTAAAAAAGTTTTTCAATAAATGTTCTGAAAAATTCATTCTGAGTCTTTCATCCCCTTTTTGAAGGTAAGTTAACCAATTACAGGATTTCACAGGGGGGGAAGGGGGCTGGAAAAAGTGCTGGTAATTTTCTTGGGGTAAATTGGGTTTACGTAAAGATAGATAAGAACTTTTTCCACGCAGCATCTCACCTTTCATTTTACAAAATATCAAAAACATTGCTCTTTTTTACTTCGAATTAAGATTGTATCAACTTATTTATTTATTTTGCTTTCATTGAATTTTTCAACAAATTTTTAATGGAATTTATAACTGCTAAAATTACAGAGAAAGGGGAATCTTAGAATATTTTTTTTTTCTTTTCTTTAATTAAAATTTTTAATACAAAGTATTTATCAAATGTTTATATGAAATATCGTTGACCTGATAAGAGAGTGCAACTTTTTCGATTATTGTAATCTTATTTTTCTATGTTTAAAATTACATTTAGCGTCTTTTTATACGTACTTTAATGATTTTTACTTATCTAAGTTGAACGCAGACTTCAGCGTCAGGATAAATGTTGTTCATCTTAATGGATCGTCTTGATAATCGTCTTTTTTAAAAAAAGAATAATGAGTAACTAGGACTTTATTATTATTGTTGTTGTTGTTATTGTTACATAAATAGAAAATTGAAAACATGATAATTGGTTCATTCTTTTCATTTTATGTGTGTTTATAATGCATAACAGTCATTTATTATTTTCCGTTTTCTTTTTCTACTCCAAAATGTGGAGTTCGAGTCTAGTACCCATGAATATAGGCCGTATAAAGGAGCCATGCTCGTTAATTGTATCGAGAGCTCAAATGTCTTCCCGTTGGTGTGGTGTGGTAGTTAGGAGAGGGAGATGTTCAGCTGAGGTGTCACTCTCGTCACTTGATCACGGTTCAAAATTACGAGATCTTTCACCACAAGCCCTCGAGTAGCTGAACAGTGTGACGTTAATATTCACTCACTCACCCAAATTGTAGTTCCACGTTAATTTAACGAAGATAAATATATATGAGATATATATAAATATTAATATACGTTTGCAAAAAGAAAAAAAGCCAGTATAATGAAGTTCAATTTTGTGTATAGTTGAATTTTAAACATATATGTGTATTTTCACACAATTCATAAGATTCCAGTCTAGTATAATACCAAAATTTAATGAATTAACTTCACAAGTCCAATATTAAGTTGTGTGTTCATGTGAAATTAAATCTAATCTTCAATAACTGGAATTTCTAGAGCCAATAATTGAAAATAACTCAAATAGTGTCACAGTACAGTAAACAAAATAATTGGTGTTATTTCATAATGAATTGCTACTGAAAATACCATATACAATAAAAGCCATTTTTTCCCCAAAGTTTTCAATGAATTTCTCACCAAAACTGTAACAGGACACAGTTTTACCATTTAATAGAAATCAAAGGAATTGGATCGAGATCTCAATGCAGTGTCTAACCATTCAGTAATTTTGCAATAGAAACACCCATTCAAACTCAGGGGAACATCAATCACCTTTTGGGTAAATGGGTAAATGTAGTTTCGTTCGACACGCCTATTAATTAGAAAGAAGCATTCGTAGCCATATTAACATGCTCATTTTTCGTTATGCTAAAGACTTTTGAAAGCTTTTATGGGAAAGTACATAAAAACACCTCGTTAAAAATAGCAGCTAATTTCAATATTACGCAATTTGTAATTTAGCTCAAGAATTAATTAATACATGATGTATTTTAAAATACTCTGATTATGTTAAACTTAAAAGTATTGTTTATTTCTATAGTTTGCAATTTAACACAGGAAATATAATGTGAAAATATTATAAATGTAATGTACTGTTCATTTTGTAAAACTTATAATTCAGGAAGAATTATAGTAAAAGAGAAAGAAATTAATGAAAAAATAGGACAGCGACATAAGATTCATAAACAATAAATGATAATGGAAAAATGTACTGAATTTGTAAAATATATCATTTTATCTCATTATATATACATAAGATTTCTTTTAATATATGGATATCATGGTGCCATATTTCCATTTTGAGATAACGAGGAAAACGAAATCTTGAAGATCGTTTATATACCTATGAAACTAAGTAACACTTTCATACTAAAAGCTACATTAAAAATCTAAAAATAGAGAAATTTCTGATTTCACGTGCATGCAATTTTATTTTTTTTATTTTAATCTTCTGTTTAAAAATAAATTATAAAAGAAATAAAATGAGTGACAGGTACATATTCTTCCTAAGACGTTTTTAAAACTAACCTATTCCATATTGGTTTTATGAATAATAAAATATTTATATACGAATTTTAAATCGCATATCATAACAAAAGTAAAAATTCTATCTATTTAAGTTACAAATGTACTAACATATTCAGCTTATGGAAAAACAATTTTGAATGAATACCTTTTTACTATTGGTTCATTCAAATATCTGTTTCTAAAAGTCACATTATATAAGGTAATTAAAATAAGAAACAATACATAGCTTATTTGAGGAAAACATTTATTGTTTAGTTATAATTTAACTTGACAAATATGCTAAATCTCTGAAGAATGAATGGTTGTAATAAATTTAAAAAAAAATACTCATTTTAATAAAAGCAAAGTAAAACAAAAGAAAGTTATAAAAAAAAATGTTTTTTTAACTAATTTTGAGAATTTTTCGTCGAAATATTTACGAGATAATGTTTTGTTTAGTTTCTTTAAAAGTGTTAAGTTGAAATAATAAAATACGATCAATAATATAACGTACGATATAAGTTGTTAGATTCTAGTTAGAAGCCCCAAGAATGTGATTAGTGTTGAAATGCCTTACACAACATTATTTGACTAAAAAGCTTTACGAAACTGGTGGTCAATATTTCGACTAAAAAATAGCAGTTTCTGATAGGATGGACTTGATTTAAAAAATATTTGTAGTAACGTCTGTCTCTTTCAATTGTTTTCTGAAAATAAATCAAAAGGTTAAATACTTGATCGAACAATCTTGTATCTTGTTTTTAGGCGAAAGAGGGGTAAAATTTCCACTCATATTTTGAAGCACAAAGATTTCTAATATACAGCAAGTTCAACGGTTATCATTATCTAGTGTTAATCATTGACAAAAACGTGGGAATGCGGCATAACCTAAAAAACAATTTTTCTCAATGGGTAAATTAGAAAACAATCATGAAAGATTTAATAAGAATTCTCATGAGAGACCACTAATTTTTTTTTTGACCTCACAGCGCTCTTCCTTCATTGATAAAACAAATTAAATATTTTCTTCGTTTTACTTCTAAGTATTAGTAAAAACATATTTTTATCGGCCTTTTTAAAGGAAAAAAAATATCTGCATCTCTGAGCTTAATAGAACACTCTCAATTCCTCTTATAAAATTTCTACAGAGAAAGAGAAAAAAAAAATCCCATTAGTTTGCAATAAACTACTTTTTATCTATTATTTAAGCTTTATGTAACATTTTAGCTGATATGCTTAAATATATATGATATTTCTTACCATTCCGGGTGGTCTAAACTTTAATTTACGGAAAAATGTATATTGCAGCACTTAAAATTGACTTTGTAGGCGTATATAGGTATCTCCCGTGACCCTAAGATCATGTTAAGACTTAATAACCGGCAATTATCCTCATTTACTCTAAAATGTTTGCAATAAATGTTCTGAAGAATTTATTCTGAGTCTTTCATCTTGTTGAAGGTAAGTTAACAACTAATTATAGGATTTCACAGGAGGAAGGAGCGTGAAATGTGCTAGTAATTTTCTTGTGTAATTACGATTTACGTAAAGCTAGATAAGAACTTTTTTTCCACGCAGCATCTCACCTTTCATTTTAATGTCAAAACTTGTTGCTTTTTTACTTCCGAATTAAAGATTGTATCCAGCCTATTTGCACTGTACACTATATTGGAGATTTTCACAATTTTTAATCTAATTTATAATAACTCTTAAAACTACAGAGAAAGGGGAATCATAGAATATTTTTGTTTCTTTTCTTTAATTAAAATTTTTAATACAAAGTATTTATCAAATGTTTATATGAAATATTTTTGACCTGATAAGAGTGTGCAGTTTTTAAGATTTTTGTAATCTTATTTTTGTATGTTTAAAGTTACATTTAGAGTCTTTTTATACATACTTTGCTGATTTCTACTTATCTAAGTTGAGCATAGTCTGTAGCGTCAGGATAAATATTGTTCATCTTAATGGTTCGTCTTAGTAATCGTCTTTTTTTAAGAATAATAGTAACTGAGACTTACAGTATATTGTTTGTTGTTATTGTTACATAAATAGAAAATTGAAAACATGATAATTGTTTCATTCTTTTCATTTTATGTGTGTTTATAACGAATAACAGTCATTTGTTACTTTCCGTTTTCTTTTTCTACTCCAAATTGTGGAGTTCGAGGCTAGTACCCATGAATATCGGCCATTATGGAGGGCCATGTATTCGGGTAGCTATCAGGCTCAATCAATACCGTTGTGGTGTGGTATTGGGAGGGAGATGTCGCTGAGGTGTCACTCTCGTCATGATGCGGTTCCAAGGTAAAGGATTCTTCGCCACAAACCCTCGAGTAGCTGAACAGTGCGATGCTAATATTCACTCACTCACCCAAATTGTAGTTCCTTATGAATTTAATGAAGATAAATATATATGAGATAAATAAATATAAATATACGTTTCCAAAAAGAAAAAAAAAACAGTATAAAGAAGTTCAATTTCGTGTATAGTTGAATTTTAAACATATATGTGCATTTTCCAACAATTTATTAAAATCCAGACTAACATAATACCAAAATTTAATGAATTAACTTCACAAGCCCAATATTAAGTTGTGTGTTCAAGTGAAATTAACTCTAATCTTCAATAACTGGAATTTCCTAAGCCAATAATTGAAAATAACTCAAATAGTGACATTTTTTTTTGAGACTCTAGGTAGACTCCTCGTGTGCCCTCAAGTATAACACAAGGCTTACAAACGTAAGTCAATACTCAACAATAGTGATGGGAAGTTACATGTAGAGAAATATTCACAAATGGGAACCAAAAGGGGGAGGAAAAGAAAAAAAGTAGATACAAATACAACAAATAGAAAGAAATACAAGATTGCTCACATGCAGACGGAGATAATCAAAAAAATTAAATTATACAATGAGGGAGAGATATTAAGAAAACATGATCCGCAAAACATTTTCCAAAATACACATACATAAAGCATACACACATACACACATAGGCATATAGATATACATACACACACATACATACACACATATATGCATATACACACATATATATTCATGTACACCCAATGTTAACAAACACACAAAATTTACAATCTAAATAGCCAGTAATAAATGCTATTAATATATGCACAAAACATTATTAAAGATGATTTGCCTTGAACAAGGCAGAGAAAGGAGAGCCACATTATATTGTTCTTTTTAGGCAATTCATGAGTGTACGTCTTTCGAAGTTAATTTGGTACAAGCAAGATATCAGATGCTTGGCTTTCTGGGTTGCACGTCCTGGAGCATTATTACAATAAACAAAATGGTGACATGTTATTTCATAATGAATTACTACTGAAAATAGAAGCTAATAAAATACATTTTCCCCAAAGTTTTCAATGTATTTCTTACCAAAACTGTAACAGGACACAGTTTTACCATTTAATAGAAATCATGGTTATAATTAGGATCGAGATCTCAATGCAGATGTCTACTCCATTCAGTAATTTGCAACTAGAAACACCTCCATTCAAACTCAGGGTAACATCAATCACTTTATGGGTAAAGTAGCTAAATCGTAGTTTCGTTCGACACGCCTATTAATTAGAAAGTGAAGCATTCGTAGCCATATTAACATGCTCATTTTGCGTTAAGTGCTATGTTTTATTTTTGAAAGCTTTTATGGAATGTACATAAAAGCACCTCGTTAGAAATTAATAGCAGCTAATTTTTTTCGGCTTATATTTACCCTAATATTGATTTTCTGTCTCGACCATTAATGGTTAATCAAGAAATCTATTTTTCTATTAGATTAGAAGGAGGAGTGTTTTTCATTTGAATTGCATGCTACCATGCATGTTTCAATTTTTTAAAAAAATAGTGTTGAAAACCTTATATCAGTACTCATAATCTTTTAAAATTAAGGAAATATATTACAAGAACATAGTTTATTCATTTGTATTATTTGAGTATCTGTATAGTAATAGTTTCAGTTCATATTAATATTCTTAGTATTATATTACCATAACAGTCATTCGCAGAATAATCTTCATTTTTAAAATAGTAGACTGATGAACTTCTCTAGCAATATGCCTAAAAAGCCAACGCTTCAAATTTTCATGGAGAAAATAATCAAAAACTATAATTACGATTAATAAGCAGAATGAATACATTCTTCAAATAATTTTAATAGATATAGCCTATTTTCCCTGAAAAAAAAGTTTTTCTCAAGTTTTATTAATGCAGCTTATATCAGTATACACTAATTAGCTTGTTTTTTTAGTTTTCTCTCCACAAACATTTCTAACAATGTAAAAATCTGTAATAGAAATTTTAAACTACTGACTTTTTGAAACTATCATGTACCAAAATTTAGTGTTTTATTTAATTCTAATGATTTGCTGTACAAAGATAAGGAAGCTTATTACAGGGTGAGCTAAATAAGACCTACCAACATCAAACACGAATAATTTTTTTATTTCTTAGTCTATCTATTTTTTCCTTTTTGTCGGTTATAATTGAATTCTTGGAGATTTATTATGGAACCATACAGTTCAAATCAACTCGTTTAAACTAATGAGTTTTTCTATTCTTTTTAACCATGAATTGTTAAGATGTAGCGTAAATATCGGCAATATTTTAATCAGCTCTCACAGCCTTCATAATTAGGAGTTTGGTCGATCATTTTGAGGAACTAGGTTCAGTAACCGACCGTCCTGGAAGAGGTTGCCTATCAAAATATTCACTAATAGAGTTATGGACCCATATTCCTTTGAGAATGAGGATGGAATACAGGAAACGATTCGGGAGCTTCTTACGGAGCAATGATTGAAAACGTTTTGAGACAAAAAGTGGAACAGAATCCTGATTTGGGAATTTAAAAAGTTCAGAATTCCCTTGGTCGTCTCGTTTACCAGATTTAAGGTATCCGACTACGTTCAGAACCGTGATTTTAAAAAAGCGCATAAATGGATAATTTTCATGATATTTAGTGTCACTTAGAAAAGAATACATGTATAAAATTGTTTTAAGGACATTTTGACGAAAAAAAAATTTATTTAAATACAATATTTCGGCAAAAAATTAACTTAAAATAACCTTTTTTCAAAATGTTCTCCTTTTGTAAAAAATAATTCTATTATAAAAATATTTTGCCTGTATATTGCTCATAACTCTGTGCAAAGGCGTGACTATGATTTTTGAAAAATTCACATTATTTTCAGAGTTACAACCAATTGAAATAATTATCGGCGTTTTTTTCTTAAAAAATTTCTCCTCTCTGTTGTCACAAAACATGGATAAACCAACATCTAAGTTATATATTTCAAGAATTCTAGTTGAGACTCTGTACACAGAGGTCTGAACTATTTACAGGCAAAATATTATAACAAGATTCATTTTACAGAGTAAGATATTTTAATAGATTAAATATGTTCATTTTTCGTCAAAATATCTTACTTAAATAATTTTTTTATTGTAATACTATTCTTAAAACAATCTTATATACATTTTCTAATCTAAGTGTGACACTAAATATAAATATTAGCTCCATTTTATGCCATTTACGAAGATGCGGTTCAACATGATCACGGATACTGTTTCACCCAACTTTTTATGATGATATTTAAAAGAGAAAGTCTGTGTGTGTATATATTAATAAACCAACCTATTAGACAGCCGATGCAGAATATTTGAGATGAAATACTGAGCCTTCAACCAGAAACATTACGTGGTGTAATGGAAAACGAGTTAAAAGAGCCAATCTCTGTATCGAGAAAAATGGTGGAAATTTGTTTGATATCATATTTCATACATAACTCCATAAAATATATTTATTGCATAAAAACTAATCGAAATAAATGATTATTACAAGAGTTATCTGTGTTTAACATAAGTAGGTCTTATTTGCCCCATCCTGTATAAAATTAGAAGTACTGCATTACGAAGGGAAGCATTCAGTTTGTACAATCACCATAGGATTCTTGGTCAGAAAAAAAAAATATTTATGCACGGAAAAATGAGCAAAAATATCAGCAATTTTACAAATTTTTATATGAGTCTTGTTCAAAACAATCACATATTTATTTCGAAAAAATATTGTAAAAGATTAATATAGGAAACATTTTTCGTAGATAGGAGATGCAAATACTCTCTGCGATATATACTGCATACATATTCACCATGAATTTATCAGTTTAATCACAATTTTAAATACATTTATAGAATTAACTAAAATTACTATAATTGTAGTAATAATCATGTATTAAACTAATTGTTCTGCTAAAAAAATTAGGGGGAAGAATATTCTGAGATCCGAACATTTACAACGAAGTAATCAGTATAAACCCTGTGGAGCTCTGTGGAATTTTTTCGTTGAGCTTGACTGAAAAGTTAAAGGGCAAGTTGATAAAAGTACAGCAAACATTTATTTAATTTCCAACATTTTTTCTTTTTAATTCAATTATAATATAGTCTCTCATTTTCAGACCAATAATGAAAAGTATATCCTTGTAATATAACAGGAGAATGAAGAAACATGAAATAGAACGACAATTTTTTCTATGTCTAAATATAAAGTTAGAGCATCATTATCAAAGTCAAAGCCTATATAAATTAATCGCAATACCTTCCAAACCTTTTGAAAGTATTTTCATCAATTTTATCTGTAAGCCCATCTCTCTCTTTAGAGATTCTTACTGTTTCTTTATTATCTCCTCTCGACTATTTTATTAAAGACTCTTACGTAAAAAAAAATGGTAGAAAATAGTTTACTGTAATAATTTATCTTTTTCCACATGGAAACTTCAGAAAATGAATGTCGGCTTGATGAAAGATATGAAATAAATTGAATTGAAGAAATGGAATATTAAAAAAAAAGTATAAAATTACATAGAAAAAAAAAGAATGAAACACACAGGCCACACAAGTCTCATACCCGAATCTTATATATTTTTCTGTATTGGATCAATTAATGAATGCAGAATTCCTATGAAGACACATTTTTATATAATCATTTTTAATGATTTCTAGAATTATTGTTTTCAGTTTATTTTTTCTATAAAAATTCTAAAATATTTAGAATGATTTAAAACAAGTTTGAATATATAGTATACACATAAACGATATCTTGAATATCTTATACACTCAGCAAATAATGTACAAAAATATAAATAAATAGTGTTTTCACGAAATCGGAGAAGTTGTCCAAATTCAGTTACAAATTTACAATATTCGATGCAGAATCATTGATACTTTTTATAAGTATCAGACATCAAAATCAACATAATTTGTCTATTCAACCACTGCAAGCTATCTTCAGTCAGAAACAAAAATGCTATTAGTGCTATTGTTTTTATAAATACTTCTTATGCATCGTTAATTAAAGAACATTATTTTATTAATAATCAATAACGTTTGAAATAATTACGTTTGATTCATAAAAAGAAAATTCTTTTTAAAAGTGAAGAAGTCAGATAAGATTCATCAAAGTAGTCATAAATCTAGCAGAACAACAAAATTTATTATTATTATTAAAGTTTATTATTATTTTATTATAATTATTATTAAAGTTTATTATTATTTTATTATAATTATTATTAAAGTTTATTATTATTTTATTATAATTATTATTAAAGTTTATTATTATTTATTTATTATTATTATTAAAGTTTATTGTTACATTTTGTGTGTTATTAAGGTTTATTATTTTATTATTATTATTATTATTTATTTATTATTATTAAAGTTTATTTTATTATTATTATTATTATTATTATTATTATTATTATTATTATTATTATTATTATTATTATTATTATTAAAGTTTACTATTATATATTTATTATTATTAAAGTTTATTACTATTTATTTATTATTATTAATGTGTTTATTGTAATTTTTTATTCATTTATTAGAAGTATGTGATGCAAAACATTATTTGTAGAGAATATTTTAAGGAAGTATTGGTAAAATAATTAACAATTCTTTTAAAATCGAATTACTAAATACTGAACTGAACTCAGAGGCGCAACTGCCCATGAGGGCCATGCCCTACTGTGACTATATAAGTTTACATGACCTTGAGAGCTGGGGTGCATGTACTTGAGTCGACCTCATGCCAGCCTGAAATTTAGACGGACATGTAGTGGAAAAGCCTGTACACTACTCAGCCACTGGGCTTCTATATTAATAAATAGGAACATAAAAATACTTCATCCATTCCTCAACTAACTTTACACACAAAATGCCTCATTTAATTTGTAACATGTTCCTCATATTATGAGATTTAAACATATGTTTCATAAATGCAGAATTTTCAATATTTTCTTTATTCCTTGTTAGTAGCCATTTACATATTACTTCTTATTGAATAGAGACAAATAAGAAACATTCAGAATAACATATGTTTCTCAGGAAGACTTAAAGACGTGTTGTTATGAAATTTCAGTAGGTTTAAAAAAATCTTATGTTGCATCCCTTGTAAAAAAAAAAGGGAAAAAAAAATGCAAAAATTTTCCAATTCCCCCAAAAAAATGTAATAAAAAATTTGTTTAAAAATTTCAAAGATTTGGAATTGGTTTTCTCACCACACCGAAATCGAAGACAAAGATAAGCAACGACGAAGACGATGAAAAAGGAAAAAAAAAGGGGGGAAAAAACGGGGGTTGAAAAGAGCACCGGATGAGCAATGAAAACACACCGACAAAACTAAAATCTGGAGAGAGCATCTGCTGCAAAAATAAATTCGATAAAGAAAAAAAAAATGTTTAGGCGCGTTTATTTACATTTTTACGTATGTCTAAAACAGATCATTTTGTATTCTGTTCAAGTGTGTAGTCATCCTGTCGTTTTTATTTATTGATGTTATTTCAAAGACGCACGTGTTCGTATCTGAGTTTGTATCGGAGTCGAAATCGAAACTGGTTACTATCAGTCCTGTCGCCTTCTTCGTTCGATTTTGCTTCCCTTAATGCGTCTTTTTTATACCCAATTCTCAGTTTCCTTCGTCTTGTAAATTGCTCTGATTTATTTTCCAGTGCGTGTTCGATTTTCTTGCACTGCGATTCGAAAACATGGGTGAATTGATAAATCAAAATATTTAAATTCAAAATCTAAAAATAAAAACCCTTATGCGAAGAACTTTTTTTGTTGTCGAAAACCCAAAGGGAAAAAAAGGGAAGGATTCCCCAATACCCCATCAAAATACGTTTTATTGTTTGGAATTTGTTAGAAACTTTTTTTTGCCAATTGGGGTTTTTTAAGTTTCAAAAATTAAAAAATTTCCCCTTTTTTTTAAAAGGTTTTTTTAAAATTTTTTTTCTAATATCCTTCCTTTTATTTTTCTTTTCCTTCCTTTTCTATATATTTTTTTTCAAAATTTAAGGTAACTCTTATTATTACTTTTCTTAAATTTTTTTTATTTTAAATTTTTTTAAAATTACAATCACTATATAAAGGGCTGGAGAGTTTTTTAATTCCCAATTTTAGGCAACAAGAGAATAACTTAATTCCCGGGTTTTTCAAAATGTGGGGGGCCCCTTGGGGGGGGGTGAAACTCTACAAGGGGGGTGAGCATTTAAATGTCGGACAAAAGATATTAAAAAAAATTTTTAATTTACTGAACAAACAAATAAAATACAATTCTGAATAAAAAAATAAAATACCATTTACACGATATATTACACTTATAATTTTCGTGTTTAAAAATTATTTTTAATTTAAATTTAACAGTACTGTTAAAACAAAATTTATTAATTCCGTGACCCCAAAGGGGTTGTCAAAAATATAATTTAAAAAAAAAAAATTAAAACTTATTTGATAATTTTCTGGTTTATAATTAAACCTTTACTTTCTGATCATGTTTCGATTTTCCTTAAAAGTTTTTCCGGGGCGCAAGCGTTGTGATGTAAGGAGGCGGGAGGAATAAAAAAACAAAAAAAAATCGAAAATTAAATCTTTTACAAACATTGTCAAAGGGCCTTTTTTTTGCATTCGAAAATCTTCGAATAATTTTTTTGGATGAGTGCCCGGAAAAAAGTCTACGGAAAAAACGTATTTCGTCTGGTTTGGGGAAAGGTTTGGGTTTGAGACGTTTGTATACTTGGGGAGGGGGGTTTCTTAAGAGGCTAAAGTCGTATCGTAGTTTTAGCTTCAAAGTATAGTATTATTGAATTCAGTAAATTGTTATTGTATGGACGAAAATAACAACTGAAGGGGTCCCCTTTCCTCCAAAATACCACACCATGCCAATGAGAGGACTTTGAAACTCGACAGATTTAAAGTGCATTAACCATCTACATGGCGGGGCCATAAACACTAGGTCCCTCATTATACAACAGACACTAAACCAATCATTATGCAACACCCATTCCAAATAATTTTTTAACGAGATATTTTCAAATGCATAATCTACTTTAATAATATAGTTTGATCTCGCAGTGCAAGTTAAAGTGCTTTTAGAGGACCAATAAGAATGGGTTTCGTAATTCTATGCTAAAAGGAAAACAGTTGAAAATTAGAAGATACAAGGATATATTTTGTCAATGTTATTCAATATGAATACATTATTTACACGGAAATAAATTACTCCAAATATAGAGATGATTTTGCGACGTGTTTGTGTAGCATTATATGTTGTAGAATATTGATTTTTCTTTCGAAAAGGGAACTATAAAAATATAAAAACACATGCACACATACTACATTACTGCATAATAAGTTAATGTAATATGTATAAAATTGAATGCTGAATTATTGTTAATGTCTGTTATTTAATTATGGGGACAGTAAAGTGATAACACTTCGAAAATCTTCCTTTTTCCAAGCTGATTATTCTTATATATATGCAAATTTATTATAGAATATCCAATTTCATCAGTGACTCAAATTTATTAACTTCTAAGAAAAAATATTCTTAAGTTAATATTTTTAATGAAAAAATTAGTTTATGTGTGTATTAAATTAACTCAAAATATTATTCTTATTATTCAACGAAATATTTCAATATATTTTCAAATCAAGATAGATCAGTGCTTCTCAAACTTTCAATACTCGTCACCCAATATTCAATCATCATTTTCATCGCGCCCCCCTCCATACAATAACATTGTATTGAATTCAATATTACTATACTTTTACACTAAAGCTACAGTACGACTTTAACCTCTTATGTGCCACCGACGTATATAAACGTCACTCTCAGCCCAAGCATTTATCTTCTGGACGTATATATACGTCTTTCCGAAGTACGATCTTTTCTGCGCACACTGCTATTTATAAAATTATTCCTAAGCCTTTGGATTACAACAAAAGGACCTTGACAGTCTTTGCAAAGGATTTACTTATTTCAGAAAATTTTGCTTATTTATTCCTTTTCTCCTTCCCCCAACCCCCCATCAAAATACGCGCGTCTACGTGGAAAACCGTGGCATTGGGGACCGAACCGCGTAACTTTTAATCGGCAGTTAAGAAATTAATTATAAACCGTAAAAATCATCAAGATAAGTGTTAATGGGTTCACTGGTAATTGTCAAACTTGCTCGCGCCCCCCTTGTAGAGTTATCACGCCCCTCAAGGGGGGCGCGCCCCACAGTTTGAGAAACGCTGAGATAGATTCATTTTGTAAAACAAAGTAAATATGCTTTAAAATGTACTTTTACATCAATAGTTAATATATATTAACCCATAAGAAAGTATTGTGAGCTGTCTTCTAGATCAACCTTTCAAATTTCCATCCTCAAAATAAGCGTTCTCATTCCTTTTATCTATCCCCCGCAATATTAAAATGTGATTTGTATTTCAGTCCCCATTGATATATGATATAGTCTACATCAAATACAAAGCATTTCTGGACTGAGGAAATATATCGCAATCATTAAATACCTCCATTCTAATTTTTATTCTATATCAACTAGCCCTGTTTGTAAAATTCACTTAAATAGAAATAGAACATACTATTAAAAGTTCTCAGATTTGGAGTACTAAATAAGGGAACTTTTATCAGAAAGATCGTGATATTAAATCAAGGGTATACAGCATTAAATAAAAATAATTTAAAAATATTGTCTTTTTTGTGGAGTAAGCTTCTTTACAATGCATGCTGCAACAAAGATAAGCCAGTAATATATCTGAATTTCAATATTATCATTCAACTAACAATAGAGCAAAAAAATTGTATTAAAATATAGCCGAAGATAAGACTAAAAGCAGCATGTTTAAATTAATATTTTATGTATTATCAACAAGGAATACCTCACAATTATTTTCTACATTTTCATTTCAGTTACATTGCAATTATTTTCCCTCCATTTTATTTCATGTTAAATATAATAATTGCTTTTTAATCTGTTGTGTAATATTTACAGATATATAATGCTATTAAATTGGTTTATACATTTGAACCCCACATTTTTATTTTTATTTTTGTTATATACCTTATAACGAATGAGAAAGAAGACCATTTTTCTTACTGAATTCTCTTAATGTACTCGAAAATTTCAGCAACACTATTTAAGGGTTAATTATGATTCAACTCAAATCACACAGTCTTACAAGGAAAGTAATATTTGTTTCTTACATTATTTTTATGATCATTGAAACAAATTGCATTTACTTGTATCTTTCCAGCTGAAATACAGTAAAAACTGTCGGTATTAAGTATATTATTTTTTGATGTCAGGGAATTATATCTCATAATGCGATTACGACTATATAAATATTCATGTTCCAGTAGGAGATAACAGATGACAATGCTATTAATGATAATACAACTCCGACGAGAAAGTGAATGTATTCTGAATTAGAAGAAGCCGAACACATCAGGGAAATAAAATCCTACTCTTGTTACTACAATAGAAAGAATTTTATCACTAAAACATTCTATATTCTCGTAATTTATTGAAGCTGATAAAGTTAATTTCGCACAATAAATATGAAATATTTCGCTTAACATTGGAATTTCTATTCTTTTCTTATCATTTATTTGAGATAGTAACCCTTCGTCTTGTGTGTTCGAAATATTATTATACCTGTTAGTTATCTAAATAGAAGACATTTGGGTAAATTTTCTTAGAGGATTTAATTCTGAAGCTACTCAAGGTATAAAAAGGAAAACGGCGGTTTCACATGGGAATCACGAACAACAAAATGAAACTTCCAGTTTTAATGTTACTATGAGTATTTTATCTTTGTTACTTTGTATCGTTTAAATGAATCACTTCAAACTTTTTTAAGAAGAGCATTTTGGGGAGACAGTTAAATAAAAACGATATTTAAGACATCTGGATACGTTTCTGAACCAATGTTTGACAGAAATTCATTTATTTTATTTTTACCATTTTGTGTAGGAAAAAATTGAGCAGCCAGAAGGAAAAACATTAATTTTATAAAGAAGAATGTCTACACTATAAAAATGATGGATTTTAAAAGTCTAACATTACTCAATATTTTAGTAAAGTAATAATCAAAACTTTAAATGCCTTTTATAATTTTTTTGTTAAAGTAATGTTACTTAAAACCTAATATCTCAAAACTTTGTGAATGTATTTTTTTCATATTTTATATACATGCCATTTAAAGTATGATAAAATCAATGAACTAAGGATTTTTCTCCAACATCAATCGTGATTTAACAGTTTATTGTTACGAACACTATCCATTTTATAAAATTTTCCATAAAAAATCTGCAATGAGCCATACACTTTTGTTAAATGTAAATATATTTTATATTTTAGTTCATTGCATTTATAATTGCGTTAAATACGGTGTGTAAAAATATTCAAATATACGACTTTGAATTTCATGTTAAGTGCTTTGCGTTTAGGTATAAGTTTCATCAAATTTTTCCTACAATACCTCGTTTCAATAATTCATTACATTTTAGAAAACTTGTTCCGTACGTAAACAGATGCCTTAAACATATTAAATCTTTAAGCCACGTTAGAACTGCTTATGAGTACATTATTTATATATTAAGTGGAGCAATAATATGATTATTTTTTACAAATTAGGGCAAATTAAATATTATAGTGTATAAATAGAAGTAAAACATATTGCTCTAAAAATTAAAATGAACGCTTAAAAACCAATTTATAAGCAAAAGACTATCATAAATGCAAGTTGTCCTTTTGGATATAAAATGAAAAAAAAAATATTAATATATTTTCAATATTCTACGAAGTAAAATATTGTTTTAGCATGAGAGCTTTTATACACATCGTAACAACTAACAATTTTTTTATTAAATGTTACCATGAATAACGTATATCTTATTAATTAGCTTCTACGAATTCACTTTCATTGATTTAAAAAATCCCAATAAATTTATGTAAAAAATCACAAATATCAACATAAAAATAAAAACGTTTTAAAATATTATACATATATTAATTCAATGCAATATTTCTGATTTATTGAGCTAATATTAAATATTTTTGCTAAAATTCTAAATATAAGTTGTCTAGAATTTTATAAATAATTTTAACATGGAGATAATTTTGTTTTGATTATTTCATATAATGAAACATTCTTTACATATTACATTACAAACAAACAGATAAGTAGGCATATTATTTTAGAATAAATAATATGCCAATCAAGAATTTAACATTAACGAATAGTATTACATCCATATTTATTCTGTTAACATAAGTTGATTAAACTTAATCATTTTTACCCCAGTATTATCTTTTACTTCATTATGCGTTTTAAACAAAAATTACACTTATACCATTTACGGTATTATGTAAAGTATTATTAATAATCATAATCTTTAAACAATAGTTTTATTGCCTTTATAATTAGATGCATCAATTTTAAAAATACTTTATTTATTATTGTGTTAAAACACAGTAAAAAAAAATATTGAAATTCTGTTAAATATATGTAAGATTCTTATTTTGGTTAAAAATTTAAGAATAAAAACATTTAAAAAGGGGATTTTATCTAACATTTAAAAATAGTTAAATACTGTTAGACAAAGTAATATACAACGATTGAATTAAAGATTAAAATATATGGTTTGCTTTCAACTACATTGTATAAGCATTTAGAAAAAAGGTATTGAAATAATCATTTTTTAAATTTAAGTGTAATCTTTTATTCTGATTATGGCTGTCCTTTAAGTATATAATTAGTCATGAATAAAAAAAATCAATTTATTCTTCATTTTCTATTGATATTGAAAATGACAGTTTGCCTACAAAGGCGTATCCCTGTCTCTAATACACGATTAACTTTATTTCTTCTTGATAGACAGTTACAACTCCTAATAAATTAAATAGAATAGTTCCGAGAAAGAAAAACGAGGAACAATTTCACACGAGAAATTTCTCTGGCATTTTACCAAACAGCATAAATACGAATAGAAGAGAGCTTTGCTGGTTTCTTAATACAACTTTTAGAATTTTGGTTAGTTTGGTTTCAGTTAAAGATACTAAAAAAAAAAAAATCAATCTGTCAATATGAAATATTAATTTTAAACATTGTTGTTTGCTAAGCTTCTTTCTTAGTAATTCTAAAAAAAAATGTTTTCTCATTATTTCTTATGCTTATAAATGGGAATTTTTTCAGAAGTAGTTGAAAATTTTGTGTCCAGTTGCCGAGTGGTAACGTATCGCGCTTCTGCACCACAGGTTCAAAGTTCTATCCTCGGGCTGGGCAGGGTAATTCAGCCCTTCATCCCTCTTGCAGTGGGTCGATAAATGAGTACCAAGCTTGCTTGGGGGACTTAAACACTGGGGGTCACGCTTTCAGACAGACCACCTGATCGGGACATCTGCTCATGCACATCAGCTCCCAATGGCCACGTATACTTGAATAAACACAGTAGGCCCTGGCCCTCATGGGCTGTTGCAGCACTGAGTTTGAGTTGAATATTTTATAACAAATACGATTTTGATTTAAATTTACAATTATGCATTGTTTGTGTTTATAATTATTTCTAGAATAAGAACAAATCTTTCTTGAACGTCATATTTTTACTTTAATACAATGATATTTTAATGGTAATACTTTAAAAAAATAATACTGTTATATATATATTTTAAATGTCTGACTAATATTTTTAAGATACATGCACATTCTATTTCCGTGATTTACTTGTTAATTTTAAATAAATTTAGAAATGCGATCTTTTTTTTATCTTTTTTATTTTTATTTATTTATTTTGTGAAGATGATTTAGAACTCCATGCTTTTGGAAGAATATGAGATGTAATCATGCGAAATAAAATCTCTCGATTTTAAATTGCTTTTTTAAATAGGCATAAAATATAAATTTTTTTAAAATTATTTATAATCTGAATCTATGAAATTTATTATTCTAATCTAAATTTATAAAGTAGTTGTTCACAATCCACATGCATTAGTAAAATATTTTTATTCATTTCTAACCTACGTCATTTTTGTACATCTATATGAAAAGTGCAATACTTATTAGCAAAAAAGTTGTATAAATATATACAACATTATGAAATTTCATCCAATATTATTTGTAAATTGTATTTGTATTCGAAATGCAAATAAGTCTTACTTACTTATGACACGTAAATCTGTGTAACTTGATACCGATCTGCTAGTTCTGAAATCTACTTGACAAGTATATCTTCCATGGTCATCAAATAGGACAGGGTCGATCCTCAAAGTTGGTATCTCTGAATTCAATTCCAAATATAAGCGACCTTCATAATCAGGTGATGGGAAATGTCTAGCATTATTGTCAGACCAACGAAATGATTGTGATTGCTGATTAATGTGACGGACATCTAAAGTATAGAGTGGCTTATGATAGCGATTGTGAAACCATCTGAGTAAAGTTGTCTCAGCAGAAGTATTCTTTGATGACAATGTTGATTCACAAGGTAAGATAGCTACCTGTCCTTCAACGACGATTACCTCTGGAAGAAAAAAAAGTAATATCTACACATACAGAAAAAAAGAAATAAATTGAAAAAATGTGACATGCAGTCAGTAACTGTATACCATTTGTAATTTTTATTAAACTGCTTACATGTGAAGTACATTTTATGAACTGAAAAACACTCCATTACAAAGAAGAATATATTTTTTCCCCTCATTATTACTACTTAAAAACTCGAAAATAATTTATGGTAAGTTAATCTAACAAAAGTGATAGAATTATCATTGTACCGTAAAATCTGGCGTATAACGCTCACCACCGTATACGCGCACCACTGTGTAACACGCTCCAATAATTTTAAGCTGCAATTTTTAATTTTTAGTTATATTCACCGTATAACGCACATCCCCATTTTTCACGAAGAAATCTGGTATGTACGTGCGCAATGCTTTTATGATTTGAAGGTACTTATTCGAGCTATTATTCCAAGCTTTATAAAAAAAGTAGTACACTTCTAGAACTACAACCTTTTAAGTTCATTAGGAATGCCATTTCTTTTAAATATACAGTATTTCGATATATGATAAAAGTCTAACTGTTTCTAATACTCATGTTTTTTTTTTTTTGTATTATTTTTAATCTCTCACATTTATACCCTGCGTAAAACATGCACCCGTAAATTTCGCTCTAATTTTTTGTGTTCAAAGTGCTTTTGAAAATTTTTATAAAATATTGCAAATATTTTTAATCTTTCATGGCTTTAAGTTTTTTGCCTTTCCTTTGTAATACGTGTTTATACTTACTTTTGTAAGTCCCGTGTGATACTTTGTGGTGCACGGGGATTTTATAATTGTTTTCAATAAAAAATGCGCTTTATACGCCGGATTTTACAGTAATTAGTTTTGTTGTGGCTGAACACATTCATTTAGCTATAAAATGAAAGTGTTTTCTTTTTATTTCCAGATATTATTACATTTCCTTTATATGTTATTTTTAAAAAGAAAAAAAAAGCAAATTATATAATAATTTGCTGGGTACTGTTGAATGAACCGAAATAAACAAATTTCATTTACAAATCATTAAATATTTTTAAAACATAATACAAGACAAGTTTTAAAATGTTACAATTTTAAAGTTACTTTCTTTCATTAAAATGATTTTTGCATTTAATTTAAATATTTAAAAATGATAACTAAAGTACATATTTTTTATGTTCTAACATAAACACATATCATACATGTATATATTTGTGCTCCTCAAACTTTCAATGTTTGTGACCCAATATTCAATCATAATTTTCTCATCGTACTCCCCTCAAAACAATAACAATATATTGAATTCATTAATACTATACTTTGACGCTAAAGCTAAAATACGATTTTAACCTCTTAAATACCACCAGCGTAGATAAATGTATCGCTCAGCCAAAGCATTTATTACACCGGACGTATATATACGTCTTTCTGAAGTATGAATTTTCTGTACACTGCTATCCAAAGATCTATTACGAAGACTTTGGAAGACAAAATAAAAAGGAACTTGACAGTGTTTGAGAAGAATTTATTCATTTTAGTTTACCTATTTCAATATTTTCTCCCCAATATATCACATACGCATGGCTACGGGGAAAATGGTGGCATTGGGGAGCGAATAGCGTAACTTTTAATGGGCAACTCTAAGGGGTGAATTATAAATCTTAAATTATCAAGGTAAGTGTGTGTGTTTTGTTTATACTTTATATATGACAAGCCCATGGATCACTGGCGATTATTAAACTTGTTCTTAATTTAGTATTGGTAAATTAATTATAAAATACATTGTGTGCAAGACTGATTAATTAATAAGTGTATTATATCAGTATAAATGGGAAATTTTTCTATTTTTATTATGTCGGAATGTATTTCGTTTGTTTACTTTCAGTAAATTGATAATTTTTCAAAAAATCTTTTGTTTTTGACTTTTTAATATTCTTGCGCCCCCCTCTCCTTGTAGAGTTACTTCGTCCCTCTTGGGGGTCGCGCCCCACAGTTTGAGAAACGCTGGTTTATATTTCATATAATTATGTAATACAGTACTGCATACTACATATACTATAGTGGTCCCCAACCCCAGGTCACGGACCGGTGCTGGTACGTAGTTTAAGCAGTATCGGGCCACACAAGGAACACTAAATTATTTTCATTTTATTTACTGTGTGTAATTTATCTCGTGTTTATGCGACATTTTTGAAAACTGCTTTATATTCTATGTTAAAATCCTTTATATTCTTATTTTAGTATAACTGTAAATTATTTTGAAAGCGAGTTTAAATACAATTGGGTTAAAATTATTAAATCAAAGATGCAATGATACAGCATGATAAAAGGAAGCGTCCATTGCTAGAAAATAGCTTCCTATTGCACCATGACAATGCCTGACCACATATTGCTCTTTGCGTACCGAATGTTTCGCAGCAGAACAAAGTAGAGATTTTATACCTCACCTTCCATACAGTCCTGATAAAACTCCTTGCGATTTCTGGCTGTTTCCTCAACTTAAGAAATCATTACGAGGCAAACGTTGTGTAAGCAACGAAGCATGTGTAATGGCTGCGTAGGCGATTTTGATAAAGCTCTCACAAAACGGACTTTAAAATTTTTTTAAGAAGTGGACAGAACGTTGGGATAAATGCATTACGTGCCACGGAAATTATTTTGAAAAAGACCATGTAAATAATGACAATTCAATGCATTTTTTTTATATATATGTATATAATTTTAGTCTTATTACTTATGGAACAGTCCTTGTAATTCCAGAGAGTTCTATGTTATTGTTAATTGATTAAGATATGGAATTAATTAAAAGTTCCTCACAAAATAATTTATTTGAAACATAGGTTTTACGTTACAAAATTAATGAATTTACCGTAGAACTAATACATAGTTGTGTAAACAACTGATATTAGAAATTCTACCAAAGTTTACATATTACATCCAAATAATTTAGAAAAAAAAATATTGTTAAATGGTCATCTATAGATTAATCCTTTCTAAAATATGTTTCCAAAATGATTTTTCTTTTCATGTGTAACATTATTTTTTTTCTTATTAAATTTCATTCGATTTTTTTACTGCACATTTATATTTTTATTTAATATAACATACGCAACATATTTCTTGAAAGAATAAGTAGCGGGTTTTCAAACGCATTAACCTTAAATAACCTTTGGAGCTACCTTAGGAAGTTGTTTGATAACAAACCATCACATTCTGAAGGAACCGTGATGTGTGTAAATGAACATTGCTATATAATGGAAATGTAAAGAATAGAAAATGACAGGAGGAGGAGAGGAGAGGTTCAAAGGATGACGAACGAATACTAGAAGATGAATGCAAGATGTTTAAGAATTTGATAAGAAGATAGTGAGAAGGGTGGATGGAAAATAACACAAAAGAAGATTCTTGAATGAGCTCTATTAAAGAAATCTAGAAAGTTAATACCAGTACAACGGTAAGAATATTTATATTAGATATCGTACGTTAAGTAAATATTTTTTACGTAAATAATTACTTCTGATAATAATTATTCAAGTTAAATAAAGATATTTTATTACAGTCATTGCCTGTCAATCATTTATTCAAAACTGGCAACGTATCAGCAACCAGAGAAGCCACAACAGTTTCAATTCCAAAATAAAGCAATATTTTCACAAAATCTAAAGATTTTCAAACTATTTTCTACGCATAACTCAGGTTATTGTTGCTAAATTTGTGAATATTATACTGGATGTGTGCATTACATAAATATTAGGAATTATATGACTGTGTTCTGATAATTATATTGGAATTTGTGTCAATGTCAGCTTCAAATCTAATAAATTTGACCCGTGTAAGTACGTAATTATGATTTAAGTAAATTTCTTTTCTACAAATAATTATTGATATATAGCAGTGCTACTCAAACTTTCAATTTTTGTGACTCAATTTTCAATCACATTTTTCATTACTCACACCACCCCTTTCATACAGTAACAACGTACTAGATTCAATCATAATGTACTCTGATGCTAAGGCTGCAATACGAATTTAATTATAAACCATACTAACTATCAAGATAAGTATTCGATTTTTTATACAATTTTGTACATGACAAGCAACGAAATAACTAATAATTATTAAACTTGAACTTTTAACTTAGTATTGCTAAATTAATTATCAAATTCATTGTGCAGTACCGATACATTTATATTAAGTCTTTGTGAATGGGTAGTTTATTCTTTATGTCAGAAATTATTTTGTTTTGCTTCCTTTCAGTAACTTAACAATATTTTGAAATAATGTTTTATTTTCAACATACTTGCGCCCTCTACCTAGGGTTATTACGTACCCATAGGGATGCGAGCCCCACAGTTTGAGAAACGCTGACACATAGAAATATCGAATTAGATTTCCAACGTTTTTGTTATGAATCAAATTAGATTACAAGAACTGTACAGAGTCTCAACTAGAATTTTTGAAATATATAACTTAGAAGTGGGTTTATCCATGTTTTACGACAACAGATGAGAGAAATTTTAAGAAAAAAAACCGCCGATAATTATTTCAATTGGTTGTGACTCTGAAAATAATGTGAATTTTTTCAAAAAAAAAAAATGGTTCAGACTATCTGGGGAAATTTTTACTTTAAATAAGCAAAATATTATTATTTTAGAAGCATTTTTATAAAAGGAGAACATTTTGAAAAATGTTGTTCTAAGTTAATTTGTTGCCAAAAAATTGTATTTAAATAATTTTTGTCTTAATGTCCTTAAAACAATTTTATACATTTATTCTAATCTAAGTGACATTAAATATCATGAAAATGATCTATTTATGCGCTTTTTTAAAATCACGGTTCCGAATGTAGTCGGATACCTTAAATCATTCAAAGCAATGCCAGGGATTCTGTAATCGTTTCGATTTTATTCACAGCTTACCTGTGCTTGTTGACATACACAGGTGATGTTTCAAATGTATAATAATTTAACCACTTAATCAGTCTTTCACTGATGTATTTGGTATCTGTTGACATCATTCACCAGAGAATAATGATATTCTCTAATTTCGGTATTTCACTATAGCATATACAGACATATAGGTTACATTTGATAAAATAATTCTATATATATATATATATATATATATATATATATATATATATATATATATATATATATATATATATATATATATATATATATATATATAATTAACTTAAACTGAAACCATGCACTGAACCTGTTACTTTTTTGCCAAAATATTATATTTAAATAATTTTTTGTCAAAATGTCCTTAAAAAATTTTTATACATGTATTCTAATCTAAGTGACACTAAATGTCATGAAAAATATCTATTTATGCGCGTTTTTAAAATCACGATTCCGAATGCGTAGTCAGATACCTTAATGGTATTACTTCACTACTTTCCAAAACGGTATAATATTCCTTTCAGAAGAATGCAAAATGCCATTCAGTACATTTTAAATTAATATATGTTCATAACAAGATATAAAGTATAAAATAACAACTGTTTTTATTAGTAAAATAAAATAAATTGCTAAAGAATACTACGAAATTGAAAATTAGAACATGTAGTTTAAACTTAGTAAATAAATCAACTTGCCAAAAATATTATTTTATAGAAATATGAGAATTTAATTAATCATGGAGATGACAAATATATCGAGCAAAATACTAAAATATACAAATAACTGGTTTTTATAGTAGTTTGAAATAAATGATTTAGATGATATAAATGCTTCTTGTTAGATAAATGCTTCTTGTTATTCTATGGAATTAAATATATTTAAATGTTTTTAACTTCAAAGCTACCGAAAGATTAGAACTAACTCATATATCTTTGGGGAAGATATAATTTTTTGATAACCAAATGAGTAAAAGGTTATTAGTAAAAGAAGAAAAAAGTTTCATAAAGATCAATTTAAATGATTCACGATTATTTCTCCGCAATAGGTATAATATTTCGAATGTAAATAAACATCTAACACAAAAATGTTCATAAAAATGCACAGAATTTACGAATAATATTTACGACTATTAAAGTAGATGAATAGCATATTGTGATATATTTATCCTGTCGCTCCTTATAATTGTAATTTAGGAAGCACAAGTCATCCAACCACAAAAACAAATTAAATAAGAAGTAGCTCAAGTTTAATCAGTATTTCAAAATTTATTAATACGAACAACATAGTTGATGTCACTGAATATTGATTAAAGTTAACCTGTTTGTTAAGTAAACTAACATTTTCACATAAACGTTATTTAAAAATCAATTTTAAGAGAAAAATGAGGAAATTCAAAGTATAGGACTTGAAGTAGTAAAACAATGAATAATATATATAATGGATGGTATATATAAAGAATTATTTTTGATTTACATATTTCCTAAGAATCAATACATTAAGCAAACATGCTTAGTTTATTGAGAGTTCATTTTGCTTAACATTTATTATGTGACACGTTTGAGCAATCTTTTGACTGCATAACTAATCAATTAGTTATCCATTTTATACCTGCCACCATTTTTCTGTGTGAAGAGATGTTAGAAATTTATTTTACATACTTCAAACAAGCCTTTGTTCTTTTTCCATAGTATCCTTTGTTCATGTATTATCCTAAGAGACTAATGACAAACCATATTGAATTATTCATGAATCAATTAATAGGTGACATGTTCTCAACCATTCCATGGTAAAATTGAATCCATTGTTGAATATTTTGTGGATAAAAGGATTTAAAATGAAAAAAGACGCGATACAATTTTAAGAATACAATTTTTAGAAATCTATATAAATACATTTATTGTTATCGTCGCTGTATACCAATCAACATATTCTAGGGTTTTAAATTATTTTCATTTGTGCAATGCAAGAATACTCCTACTTGAAACTGAAGCGTATAATGTGATTATTTAATTTAAAAATAAAGGATATGGTATATATCTAACGAGCATAAATTCAGTACTGTTTATAATTAATGCAATTATATATATATATATATATATATGATGTATTATTTTCTATCGATGTTTGATATAAGTTTCGTAGTAATAGATGAATAGGTTTGAAAAATATTTGCTTTTGAAAATTAGTTATACTCAGTTTCCCTAATGATTAGTATTACAACACTTATATATCTTAACTAAAATTCAAATAACAGACATTAAATAATATAAAAAAAATAATAATCAAGCAGTCTTGAAATAAACAACCTAAAAATGTTTTATATGATCGGAAAATAAATGCTAATATTTTTTTGTACAATGTCACAATTTCTTTCTCTTGAAACTATGGTAAATGTGTGTGAATAAATAATTATTAAAATCTTCCCATGAGTAAGATTTACAAAGAAAAAAATGAATATCACTGAAGTAAAATGTTCGCCATTTCATATGTGCGTTCTTAATAAAAATCAATGTCTCAAGCATACAGACATGCTAAAAAAGTATCAAATGAGCTCTATGAATTAAAAAAAATCAACCTGAAAGTGTAAAAAGGTAAAAAGTAATAATATTAAAAGAAATTCATTTACCAGTGTACTTAAAATAATTTATATTTAAGTTTTAATCTTGGGGTTAAATGTTTCAATTAAATATATTGTATGCAAGTAAAATTCGCAACTCAAAATTCCGTATTTATTACTAATATTAACGAAAATTTTGATTTATTTCCATGTGCATTGTTGAGAATGTAACGCACTGTATAAAAATTTTAAGAATGCATTGCTTTGAAAGGGTTTTTTTTTTTTTTTTTTTTATTATTTTTTTTTGTAATAATTTATTTTTAAAAAATTAAGACTGAAACGATGTTTATGAATGAATACATGTATAAGAAACATGCTAGAAACAGCTTTTCACTTATTTGTGCTCTTCAAAGCTTCATCTTTAAAAGAAAATATAACTCGACAACATCTGATGTGAGAATACTTTCTAAGTGAATTTAGTGAAAAACTAAACATCCTGTTTTGATTTTAATGGTGGCTTATATTTTATATACCTCTCTTTTTTACTATTGTCCTTTTGTACATTGGGATCTCGGAATATGTTTGTATTTCAAGAAGTTCAATTTCATATACGTTGTGTTTAATGGGAAAAGTTTATTTGAAATATATATATATATATATATATTTGAAATAATTTTAGGCTGCGCTTTGGTATTTTCAACTTTTGCAGACCTAGTACATTCCCCATGAGCTAGTATCAGTTTTAGCGCAGAACCATATAGGCGATACCAATTACCGCAATTAATTTTGACGCCCTGTTTCCTCCCCAGAAGGAGGCACCCTGAGCTCTTTTGATGCGAAACTGCACCAGGATTTAAAGTTTGTCGAGAGAACCCAAGCTAAACATACACTCTAGGAATCTTTTATATGCCGTATGATCATGCGACATGGTCGCCGTCAATTATCTGCATCATCAAAATCCACTCACTTGGGACGGGTTCTAACTCCTCAACCTTGGGTACAGAAGACTAAAGACAAACCATCTGCGCCCCCCCAGCTTTACCATTTATAGGATATCTCTCTTTGACGAAGCCTGACAGAAATTTTCACAAGGAGCACTGGAGTTCTAGAAGGAATTTGTGACCATAAGCAGGGACCGAAAGTTATGCCTATAGTGCAGGGATGGCGAACCAAAGGCTCGCGTGCCATTGATGGTTCGTGACACAATTACTTGGGCACGTCTACGATCAAAACGGTTAGCATTTTAGTTAAGAAAAACAACGTTCACTATGAAGTATTACGAATAAACGCGAGTGATCAGTCTCGTTTTTACAGACATATGCCAACATTTCAAAGAATTGAATGCAAAGCCTCAAGACACAAATAAAAAAGTATTATCTTCAAGAGGGATCTCAATGCTTTCGACGCTAAATTGCATATTTTCATAAACGATATTATTACAAGAATCTACTAGTACTTCCCGAACTTGAAAAAATCAGACGAAGAAAAAGTTATTCAGAACATATTTCCATAATTATTATGTACACTGATGTGACTTCATTTGATAAACTGAACTTGTCCCAATTCGATTGGAAGAAATTGAAGAATTTGAAATGCAAATGTGCTTGATTTCCAGTCTAGTTGAATATGGGTTCAATAATTTAATAAAACAAAAAAAATGTTGGAATTGATTGAAACAGAAAATTAACAAGTAATATAAGTAAAAATGTCATTAACGAAATTTTGGAAATGTGGAATTCGATTCCAGATACATTTAACTGTTTGAAGAAAATGACTCATGCTGTTTTAACCATATTTTCATCTACCTATATGCCCGAGAATCATTCTTTTCGGAGATGAATAACATTTAAGATTCACTTAGAAAACCATTTGGTAGATGACTCTAATTCAGCATGAGTTCAGCTAAAAGTAACAGTTTACAATCCTAATGTAAGTTGTTTGTCATCTGATCGGCAGCAACAGAAGTCATACTAATGTTACTTTAATCTGAATTACACGTATATCCAAATCATTTAATGCTATACAATGCAAAATGTATTTTTTTATAGTAAATAAAGAGTTTTGAGTGGTTAGTATTTAATTTTACTATTTCCCCAAAAATCACGTCAATATTATTTGACGGCACATCTATAACCCATTAAACACTTTTTTAGAAAAAATGGCACGTTGGTCCAAAAAGGTTCGCCACTCCTGCTATAGTGTAAAGTGTTGTCTTTCTGGGTTAGTACGTATGTGTGGATGTGAAAACGGTGATGTATGTGAAGGAGCTATTAAGGGACACATTCAGGGAACAATCATACACAGAAGGACTGCACGAATTTTATTAATATGAGAAAAAAATAGATGCTCTCACTTTGAATAAGGAAGATATAAGAATAGGAAATTCCCATTTTATTAATCAGACCAAATGTATAACAATAGGTTAATCTTTTCCAAACGACTACATGTCAAATGTTTCGCAGATACGTATCTCCCTAATAAAGCTAAGATAAATCGTAATAGCTGTGACTGAAATGAATAGACTGTCACATTTTAGAAACATCCTGACAAGGCAAAGTCAAATCCTTTGGGCAGAATTTTAGTAAAAAGGGAATCTGGCGATTCTCAATCATGTCCTAGTGAGTGAAAGAGACAAGAAATAGAAATTTAAAGTTGCTTAATTCTTTTGTTTCACTCGTCTCGCAGCTTTTTTATTTAAATATTTTAGTATCAAGTATTGTTTAAATAAAATTTTATAAGCACCTATCAATGTGTAATACATCAATCGCAATAGTTATGAAAAGTAATTAATCTTTTTACCATTATTTCGCGCAAAGAATCCGAGAATCTTGAATCCAAGTAGCAGTTATAGGATATTGAACAGATTAAGAATTAAGGAACAGATTAAGCATTCATTACTATATTGGAGTTCAATCCAGTTATTTGATAACAAGTTCGATCAATTCTTAACTTCTGATGCTTATCTACCGATACAACAAAGGTTTTAATACAAATTGTTCCTTTCTAACTTTCTTCTTTTGCAATTTTTTAAAATAAAATCTACCAAAATTCATAATCTTGATTTTCCTTCATGGATTCGTTTGTAGTATACCATTAAACAACTAATTCATAGATCTAATACAGCTCTCGCTTGATTCTCGCTATTTCAAACTTTCGATAATACGAACACCTCGCTAATTCGAAGTATATGCTCAAGCCCCAAAAATACTCTTGATATTTCGAGCTAAAACAATACGTTTTGGTATTAATTCCTGGCCGGTAATATCTGTATTGGTCAATTACAGCATGCGATAATTCAGTTTGTTTTTATAAAATCCACGAAATTCAAATACTACCAATTATAGAGTCCTAGAAAGCATGTTGGAGATTGGAGTATGTTTTTTGTGTTCCATGTAAGCCCTTTTGATGACCATCTGTCTTCTACCCCTTCTTTGTGCTTCCCGGTTCCTCAGGCGAAAAGATACTTTTATTGCTTTCTTTCTTCAAGTGGACAGTTCTGGTCGCACTTAGTGTCAGCCGTTCATATCTTTCGTTTAACACGATGTCATACTACAGATGTGTACAGAAAGGATGGTCCGGTATTGTGAAAAAGAGATGCATAGGATTGTGTTTTTTGCGTTGGACTGACATGACGATTTATGGGTCACCAGTGTAACTCATAGCATGTTACACCAAATAGGGCATGGGCCGAATCGACCGTGCCTTGAAGAATCTATGGTGTTGGGGACAGTGTCTGAGGAACTGCAAGGAAAACGAGTTTATTTTAAATGAGGAATAGAGATTTGATATGTGCAAAAGAGTCCTGTTCGATAATAACTACATAAATATATTCTTTTAATACAGGACTTTTAAATTCTGTATAATATTTATACTGTATAATAAGTATTTTTTAAAAATACTTTAAAGTAAATTGATACTTATGTACAATTGTTGTTTTATTGCATAGTTCACAATTTAAATGTGTTAGAAAAAAAATTTATTTCGTGCATTTAGGGAGTATTTTTCTTACTCTCTTGATAATTCGAAGTTTTTCATTGGTCCCTCCAACTTCGAATTATCGAGATTTGACTGTGTATGCAACGAGCCAAAATAAAAATTAAAGCTAGAACCTTCAGTTTAAAAAACACTTTCAGAATTATTCAGTGAAATATGTTAAGTGCAAAATATTTTCATATAGTTAATTCAGCTATCCATCATATATCATCAAACCTTCCTTTTTTAATTCTCGCACAAGGTCACGAGTAACTTATGAAGGTTATGATTGAATTATGTAATCATAAGCAAGTAAGGTCATTTGCAAAATGGAGTAGGACTGCCTTACGTTTCATTGTAGTAAGAAGTAAGAGAGAAACTTGGTGCTCTCGGTTTTTTCCCTTTACTTTGATGAAGAAATATTATTTTAAATATACCATTGAATTTTTTTTGAAACATTGAAAACTATTCTTCGTAATTTTATAAATAAAAGACTTTTCTTTCCTGTGTGTGTTATTATTGATTCCAAGTAATGAACTGTTATAATGATAGTTTGTATATAATAAAGAAAATAAATATCTGAAATTTATATAATAATTTAAGTAGAATTTCTACTGAATGAATATTAAGATGTTATAAATTTGAAATAATTTTCTAAGCTAAAACGTCAAATTACTTCAGAAACTCAACTAAGACAGCCTTTTTGAAATGATGATTGTCAACATTAATTGACTGTTATTTTTTCACAAGAGTATTCGTATTAACTCTAAGCAATTTAACCATTTTTATCAAATATTTTAAGGAACATTTTTCTTTTGAGGCATTCTGAACTTCAATAAACAAAGATTATATACCGGATTACAATATATATGGAACACAATTCAGAGATAAAACTCATTTCAATATGAATAGAGGCAACTGAATATTCCAAGAAAATATATTTATTTTATTCTCCTATATTGATTATATATTGAATATTATTTGATATACTATAAGAAGAATGGGGATATATAAATCAAACTCCGTGCAAAAATATTTATTATTCTGTGCTGGAAATACCAAATATATTCAACTTTATTAACTTGATAACCATCAATATTTTTTAAATCCCAATTCAAGCTTGAAGATTTCTGTACGACTGTTTTATAAATGTGTTAAATATATTTTATAGTTATAAATAAAAATAATTTGAAGAATTAGAATTCTGTTGATCATTATAAGTATATATATATGGCAATAACTTATTTATTGTACTCAGGTTTAGTGAGTATTTTTAAATTCAATTTTTAGGTAAGTTACCCTTATCTTGTACTGGATTTACATATTATATCCATTATTTTCATTAGGTTTTTACTCAGTATTATTAAAACAAAGGGAGAAGGTTGGCTGACCATAAAACATGTTCAACCCCACTTTTATATAAATTATTTTATATATAAGATGTCCTAAGTCAGCAATGTTTATAATACTGTAGCATACATTTTTTTATATATTTTAAAACCTGTTATAATTTTAATTTCTCATATATCTTTCAATGTCTAATTATCTTACAATCTAAATTATTTTCGGTTTTGCTTGATGAATGTTCATCTAACTTTAGTAGAGAATTTAGATTATATATATGTATATATATATAAATTTATAATTAAAGAAATATTGAATAAAAGAAACGAGAAGCATGAAAAGTACCTATTCTAAGTAACAGTAAAACATTCAACAAAAAATATAATTGCATGATTTTCGTTTCCACAAAACCAAAGCAAAATAAAGAATTCAATAGGCTGGTTACTTTCAAAATAAATTTACTTATAAATCTGAGTTGCTCTAATATAGCTTATTATATAATCGAAGAAAATAAAAAATCATTTTTTCAATTGTTTGAAGACATCTCTTTATGCTTATTAATATTAGAAACAACGAAATCATGCTTATATAGATCATAAATTAAGAATCAAGTATTCTCATAAAAAACATATAAAACTCATTATTAAAAAAATATGATTTCTTAATTTCAGAAAGGAAAACATCCAGAAATCAAACTTTTTTTTACATAATAATTCTATATTAATATAAAATAGAACAAAGCTATAACGCTCCTATTTATGTGTACAAATAAATATAATTAGAAATAACTAAGACAGACAAAAAAAAATATGTAGAAAAGTGTAAAGGAAATGTGTTTCATATTAGTTTATATACAAGTATTTGGGATATTATAGCAAGCTGTGCTGGATATTGAGTAAAACGATTCCCGTAATGATGGTATTTATGCACTATTGCAACCATATATTGAATAAAACCGCCTGGATTTTAAAAATGAAATATGCTGACGGGAATATGGAGTGCATAGCCGAAAAATACTATGTGAAAAATAATAAGTAATTATAAAAAATAATAATCAATAAAAAAAACTATTTTTTTTCTATATTTTTTTAAATTTTATATTATATTATTATTATTGTATTGTTATATATGAATTTTATCAGAATAATAATTTATCATTATTATTAGTTGTATTGTTAAATTGTATAATTTAAGAGGATTCGTTTAATCTCTTATTTGTATTTTAATATTCGAGCTTGCTATATCATCGAACAGTTAGGCAAAGAAGGGAGGCAAGCGAAGAAATATGAAATGAAATACATGGTTGCCGATCAGCTTCTACGACACTTGCGAATCCGGTTTGTCAATTTGGTGAGTTATCTTATAAGTTGATATGGTTGCTATAGTTCTTAAGTACCATGGTGGTATCTCAATTTGCCTTTTTAACATAAAATTTGTATTATTTGCTCTAATACACAAAATTTTAACAAAAAACTGAATTTTTACTTTAAACAATGCATGTTTTTAAAATTTTTTGCCTAATCAATTGTAAAGCTGAGCTGAATCAGCTCACTCATCTGAAAATATTTTACTTGAGCTTTAAAGAACTTTTAAAAAATGCTTTTTTACGGTGTGAAAGAAAATCAAATGGCAAGAAGTGATTTAATATTGTTATGAAATATTTGTTCATATATGTTTTTAAAACTACAAAGACTAATACAAAAATAAAGTAAAGTAAAGCAAAACTTAAAAAGACTTTACAACACAATAATTATTATACGCTGAAAGGCTCAACATTTTACTGTTAAATGAACCATTAAACTATCCAATTGTTTAATTTTTACTATAAAGGAATAAAGAAAGTTACGTGTATGTTTTATTTAACTTTTATTCAATTTTTCTAATCAAGTCATTACATCAGAATTGGGAAAAAAAATCTTAATGTTTTTCCTTAAGTCTTTGAAATCTTTCCCGAAATCCCGATATTCAGCTAATGTGTCTGCTTTTCCTCTGTTTGCACAATCCTTTTTTTAACAATATGAAAGATATTCACAGGCTTAACATACTTCCCCCTTTCTATATTTGCATTCTATAGTTGCTACACCGCATGAATTTTAACAAAGTGATTTTTTTGAAAAAGTTTTGCATTTTTTTCGACAAAATGTACTTGTTAATTTTTTTCCTAATGAAAAATATTTTAAAGCAGAATCAAGACAATTTCTTTTTGATGGATATCGAATGTATACTTAAAATTTTAAAGTGTTGGCTGATGTTGTATGATGTATTAATAATTACTACACCCAAATTTTTATTACAGTTCCTATACCGGATCAGTTGCTTTGTAAGACAAAGTTACTACACTAATTGTAATTTTTTTGTGCTGAATTTATGGAACATCTTATGAAAATCAAAAATAAAATTATAAGACCTATATACTGTGTGTGTGAATTGAAGAAAATATCTTTACAAAATAAGTTATAAAAACCGAACAAACATTTATCAAGAAATAATCATAATGTAGTAACTCCACATCGAGATCCAGATATTACTTAAATTTGACAGCAATTTAATAAAATCATAATTTTTAAAAGTAAAGGTAAGTGAAAATGAGCCTGAACCACCATGTTTCCTAGTAAATTTGTCCACATTATAGAGATGTAAGAAACGTATTGATTTGAATTTTATCTTTTGCAGTCATTGATACTATTGCTTTGTCATAATTTAAAATACAGGTATTTTTTACTGTGTGTTCAGAATGTTTAGATATGTATCTTGGTTAATTTATCCGATTAGCTTACGCAAAAACTTTGGAATAATTTTCATTGGTACGAAAGATTTTTTAGTCTCAATTAGTTTGGATTGAATGGATTTTACTTTACACTCAAGAGCTTTTTAATTCCTTTCAATATCTGATTTCAAATAGCTATAAATAATTATACATATGGGTAGCTCTTATATTGAAATTAAAATGTTTACACATACATATCTATAACTCTAAATTGGTCCTAGAAAATTACGTTATTCGTATTTAAATGTAACTTCAACGCAAATGTAGAAAAGTGAGAATTAGTACTTATACCTCTATATGAAAATGAAAAGTTTTATTTCTTTAATTTTTCCTTTGTTTATTGTCATACCATTACACACACACACACCATTCATGTTATACTATTAAAATATTTATCACTAAAAATGAATCATAGGGAGCCGATAAGTAATAACGACATAACTAGTAATAGCGGCTGTGATTTATGAAGATATTTCGAAAGATTTTTCTTAGTTTTTTTTTTTTTTCATAATATAAGTAAACATTTGGACTCTCACAATACATACAAATTAATTCAAATATATGGGATAAATTTAAAGAGATATTAAATATTTATGAATAACTTATGCGTGCTTGCATAAGCTTGCTTACGTCCGTGTTCGTTTTTAAGTTACAAATCGGGGCTCTATTTTAAAACACAGAATTTCTGGTTTTGTTGCTTTACTTCAGCGTTCTCTCACTCTGTGGGGCCCCCCTAGAAGGTGTGCGATAACTCTACTTGGGGAGGGGGGCGTGGTCATCGTGAAAAGTCGGAAATAAAAGATTATTTAAAAAAATTATTAATTTACTGAAATTGAACAAACAAAATGGATTTTGACATAATAAAAAATGAAGCAATTATTTACACAGATATAATTCACTTTTAAATGCATCAGTACTGCACTATGTATTTTATTATTAATTTAATAGTGCTAAGTTAAGAACAACATGCATAATAATTAACAATAGTTCCATGGGCTTGGGGCACATAAAATTATATACGAAAAAGAACACTTGATAGTTTGCGCGGTTTATAAATAATCTCTTAAGTGCCGATTAAAAGTTTCGCGATTTGCTACACAAAGCCTAAGTTTTTCAGTAGGAGAGATATGTGATGTATTGGGGAGGGGTGGGGGGTTGAAAAAGAATAAATAAGAGGAAATTCTCTGATGTAAGTAAATCCTTCGCAAACAATGCTAAGGTCCTTTTATTGCATTCCAAAGCCTTCGGAATAATTTTACAGATAGCAGTGCACAGAAAAAGGTCGTACTTCGTAAAGACGTATATATACATCCGGGGCATTTAACGTACCGGTTGAGCGAGAAGCATATATACGCTGGTGGTACTTACGAAGTTCAAGTCGTATTGTTGTTTTAGCGTCAAAGTATAGTATTATTGAATTCAATGCATTGTTATTGTGGAGAGGGAGCGAGGCGCAATGAAAATTATGATTGAATATTGGGTCGTAATTATTGAAATTTTCTTGAATATAAATAACAACTTTTCAAAGTTTTAGGTTAAGAAATGAAAACAAAAGTCAACTCTGTTGAAGACTGAGGCCCCAAATCTAGCATCAGTTGTACTGACGTACCACATTTGGTAATACATCGTGTTCTGGCGGAAGAACGGCAAAGCATAGAGAAGAAGGAAGAGTCGAAACGTGAGAGATGAACAAGGAGAATAAAGGGAGATAACGTGTGATGAACTGAAACGATTATATAAGCTTTATTATATTTCGTGGTCTTGTTTCCTTTCACTAAAACTGATAAATAAATATGTGAAATAGTAATTAAAGTGTTATTTCTTATTTTATTATAGTTACATAAGCTATCCAATTTGACCACAACTTTCATAAATAAATAAACGAATTGAAGAAGCAGTTCAAAACTCAAATATCGAACATCATATAATATATGAGTTGTAAATATCTTCAAAAATAAACGTGGGCATATCTAATCAAATAAAATTCTTATCAATAGCAAAATGAAATTTTTGAAAATTAAAAATTTGTTTCATGTTGATTTTTTTTAAATTGAATTTTAAAAAGGAATTTATTTCTATCTTAACTTATCAAATATTGAATATATCATAGGAATTAATGATGCAAAACGCTTATTTAAAGTTGTTTACTAGCATATTAATGGGCCGCTAAAACACTATTGAAACTTACCTACATTTAATCCAAGTTTGAATAAAATTGCTAAATGTATAGTAAGTATGCACAGTAGAATCTTGTAGCACATTATCCGCTTCTCATTAAGTGTTATGAACTGTAAATATAAATAGAGATAAATATAAAGTCACAAAAAAGCAGATATAATATCCTAATCAAATTACTTTTGCTGGTTTCATTTGCATGTACATCTAATTAGCTTTTAAAAGTCATTAAGAAACGCATGATTGCACACTTATCTATTTTATAAGTATCAATAAATTATCTATTAAATGAATATATTTTTAAATAATGTGATATAATACATAATTTATGTTAACATTTAGAAGAAAACTAACCTGTGATGCATAATCCAGAGAATTCGTGTAGTGTTTTATGAGATTCTTGTCACCTGTATATCATTGGTTCCCATCCTAAAAATATTCAAATTATAATTTAAGGAATAGTGGAATTATTTAATATTTTAAACTATGAAAAAGTAAAGGGATGAAATATAATTCACATTAAATAAACTTAATTATCCATCGGGTGGAGAGTTCCTACTACTATTTACAGTAAACTTTAGTAACATTCTTCACTTTTATAGTTTACAACATTCTATATCTTTACTGTCTGATGTATTCAATATACGATTTCGAGTTTCACTGCATATATTTGTAATATATGTTAATCTTTTGAAAATAGTCCCTTAACAGAGAGAGTTAGCATTACTTTCATACAAACTTGAAATAATTGCTTTTTGAAATAAAAGACAATTCAAAACAATTATTTTTGTTTCTTAAATATAAAAAATAAAATAAAATATTCATTTTTGATACATACAATTAAATACATAATAAATGAGACGTAATGACGAAAATTATATTTTGCTTAATATGAATTAAATAAATATTGAGTAAATAATATCTTCAAAACAATTTTCAAAATATTTTTAATCAAATTAAAAGTTTTCCGAGTATTCCTCTTCAGTTTATGAATTACATAAATTAAATGTTTGGATTGTTTATTAATGTCTCATAAGAGGTCTATCTTGATTGATTTCTTAATTTTAAACTGTTGTCGATGGATGAAAATGAAAATTGAGTTGGTAACCTCCAAATTTCCACAACCAAATATATTGTACTTCGGTCAAGTAACGAGCAAAAAACTTCATTACTGCCCATCTTTTACATTTTTTTACCAGTGCTTCTAACCGAAACTGAAGACAAAACCGAAAAAAACCGTTATTTTGGTCGGAATGAGTACCGGAACTGAACCGAAAAAATTTTGATTTGATATATATTCAGTAATTTCATTACTGTAACCAACTTATCGATGTTTACTCATTTAAAATCAACCATATAATTATCATTATTATATGTATATTGCTTCTTGATTTCTTTTTTTTATGTTTATTACTACTTTTCTGTTTCAGTTTCACTCGAAGCTACTAGTGGAAGGAAGGTATAATTGAAATTAATGAACTAAAAGCATATATTAATAAAGAATAGGAAAAAATTGGTAATATATATATATATATATATATATATATATATATATATATATATATATATATAATACCTAAAATAAAATTATTCATTCAGAAGGAACTGAACCGGAAGCCATTATTTTTGTCGGAACGAAAACCGGAGCTATATATATTAGGGATGTATATGAAAATAGATGTATGTATATATATATATATATAAAACATATATATATATACATATAATATGTATGTATAAAAAATGAATGTTGTAAAAATTTTATTATAAAAATATATAAAAAATTAAATATTATATATATATATATATATATATACATATATATAAAACATTTTGTATTGTATGTAATTTTATGTATTTGTATGTATGTACATATATGATGTTTTTATTATTATATATATATATATGTTTTTATATATATTATATATATATATAATATATATACTTTAATGTTTAAAAATTTTAATATATATAATAATTTTTAACTTTTTATTTTTTTTATATATATATACGATCAATTATTTCGATTATAATACAGCTTTTATTAAGTTTTCTGTTTCTGATAGAAAATAAATAAACGTATTTTGGGCTTTTCAAAAAAAAGTTAAAATTTAAATTAATAAAAATTTTTAAAATTTTTCCACATATTTTTTTACTGGCAAATTTCAAAAAGACCCATTTAAAATTTTAAAGGACAGTTAAAAAATGGTTTTAATACATAAAATTCAGCAAAAAAAGGAAAAAAATTCTCCCATGAAATATTGCATGAAACAATAAATAACCTTAAATCCTCAGCCATTCTTAAAAAAAGCAAATCACTTTTTTAAAAAATGATAGAAAAAAAAAATTTATTCAGTCTATATTTTGGGATTTTGAAGATCTCTTTAACTCTATTAATATTGATGATTTATTAAAAACTTGTAAATTTACATAAAGACAATTTATTTAATAATGTTAATTATGATAGATTTGGTTCACTACTTAGGTTTGCTTAAAGAGAACTATATATATATCATAAAGGTAACTATTATCAGCAGTTTAAAAGGGTTGCCAAAAGGGTTGGCCCTGCGAGAACTGTCTTCCCAATTTATACTTACTTTTTTGAAAGTAGTTACATTAATAATTCTAAATTTTATATTTATCGTTATATAGATGATATAATCTTTTTGGCAAACAAGCCAATTTTATACCTAACATTAATTTTTATCCACAAATCTTTTTTAATAAAATAAAAAAATAACAACAATGGAAGAAAATTTTTTCTTGACATACTTCCAAATTATATGAAAATGTAATATTTTCCCTTTTTATGAAAAAAGACAAGTTTTTTAATTTCAATATTATAAAATTTTCTCATTAAGAGAAATTTTTTAATGTTTCTATATTTCAGAAATATTGTTATTAATTATATACAACGTAATAAATTTTTTGTGTAAAAAAAACCCAGACATTAAAATAACTATATACATTTTACTAAATTTGCTTAAATCAAAATACCCAATTAATTTTATTAATAGTTATATAAAAAAAAATTATTCAAAATAGTTAGGATTAAAATTGAGATTGAAAATTAGTTTATTACTATAAACAAATTTTTTTGTTATAGTTATCCCATAATCTAATATTAGTTTAAAGAAATTACTATTATTTTATTCATATTTACTCTGGTGTTATTAAAAGTTATGCTATAATATAATAATTTAAATTTTTTTTCCCTTCTTTTTTTAAACTTTTTTTTAAGTGCTACATTTCAGCCCTCTTTTGGTTTAAATCTGTATTAGGGGATAGAATCTGGCAGCAAATGGAATGTTTCCACTCAGATTTAAAACGCGGGGTTCGCATTTTTTAAGTGCAATTTTGGTAAGTTACCTCTATCTTGTAAAAAGGTTTAAATTTTTTCTATCCATTATTTCCTATTGGTTTTTTTCAGTGTTATTTTCAAAAAGGGGAAAAGGGGGCTTTGGGCCCAAAAAAAATGTTCAACCCCCCCTTTTTATATAATTTAATTTTTTTATAAAAAACTGTTTCCCAAGTCAGTAAAATTCCCATGGACCACATCCATTTTTTATTTATATTTTTATCTCGATTTCTCTGTTGTCCTTCATTTGGGGATTTTCCTGCTGTCTATGTTTTTTAAATTTTTTGTTTTGGGTGTGATCTCTTTTTTAGAGAGGAAATTTGGGCCCCTATTGTATATATATATATATTTAAATGTATTTTTTTTACCACTTTGCTTAGGGGGGGGAGTTCCCCTTTCACTTCAAAATTATTATTCAATATCTATATGGAATCAATGCGGAAAGAAGCTTAAAACTGAAAAGATTTATTAAAACCTTAAAATGATGACTGATGAAAAAAATATATAATTAATTTTTCATATCCAGGGATTTTATAGAAAATTTGTGTGTAGACTAATATTTAAAAAAGAATGAGTGTTATAGTTAACAAAGCTTTCATATGCATTGTGTGGTTCCTCAAAACCGTGGGTTTTTGGTGGTAAGTGGAAGTAGAGTTCGAACAGGAACGAGAGCTCGGGATTGTTACTACTTGAGTTCTTTTTTTCCCTTTCTGTTTAGGTTACTATCTAACAGTAAGGCCTAAAAGGGTTTTTAGGGTTTAATCTTTGGCGAACAATATTTGTGGTACTATGGGCCAAAAAGAGGGGAAAATTTTTTAGTAACGTCCCCTTTTTAAGACAATAAAGAGTTTTTTGGTGACGCGTCCCCTTTAATTTTTTTAAAGATGAAGTGACGAGGATGGTATCTGAGCTGGCCCCTTTTCTCTTTTTTAAATTCCCCAAATTGCCAAGGAAATTTTGCCTTGACTGTTACCGCGGCCTAAGCACAAGATAAGTAGGTCAAAAAGTATTTATTGCAGTTTAATTAACGGTCAACTGTTATTCTGACTTTACAAAATTTTGTAGGGCCAATTTTTTTTATGTCCAACTCCTTATTTTATTAAAATTTATTATTAGAAAGAATTTTTTCCCGTCCCTCCATAAAAATTGTTAAATAGTCTATGTCTGTCTCAAATATTCTCAACATTACGCTTCACAAAGACTTAACATCCCTATGAAATTTTAATCATTTAATCTTTATCGTTTAGTTTTATCTTCAAGCATAAATTTATATTAAATATTCATGAAAAACATTTTCAGTATGCAAGGATAGCTTATGTTCTAATCGGGTGTAGACGGAGTTTACTGCTTGTAAGAGAGATAAGACAATGATTTATTTTTATGGTGCTTTAAATTGGAATGAACTCAATAAAGCATATTTATTAACAGTCGATTTTTGGAAGAAAATTATTCTTTTTCAAAGAATTTTATCTTTTGAAATTATTTAAAAGAAAGTCCAGGCGTCTTTAATGATCATGTATCATTAGTGTATGCGTTAATAAGGAATAAATTATATAATTCAAGTCACTCAAGTTGAAAATGAAGTTTTGAAATCATGCAAATTACAATAATATTTCCTGACTAAAAAAATAACAGTCTGCTTTGTAAAAATACTATAACTATTGAAGGATTCTTTTTCAGAACTTTTACTAGAATATATTTAAAAATAAAGTAAATAATTTTTCCCCTTAATATATGTATTTTTTTTAAATTTATCAACTGTTTAAACATTTTTTACAGAATTTGTATATATGTATATATATATATATATAGATATATATATATATATATATATATATACACATATATATATACCGTAAAACCCGGCGTATAATGCGCACTTTGAAAACAAAAAATGAGATCGAAATATAAGGGTGAGCGTTATACGTCGGATATAAAAACGATAGCTTTAAAAATAACAAAAGAGATTAGCATAAAAAATTTTTTTTTAACTCTACACATATCGAAATACTGTTTATTTTAAAGAAATGACATATGTTATGAACTAAATAGTTCTAGTTCTAAAAATATACTAAATTGATTCAAAAGTCTGGAATAATATCTCGAATAAATGACTTCAAAACATAAGAACATTTTATTCTACCATTTCATATTTCTTCATAAAAAGGGGTGCGCGCGCGTTATACGGCGAACATACCTAAAAGTTAAAAAATGCAGCTTAAAACTATAGGTGTGCGTTATACGCCGGATTTTACGGTATATATATATATATATATAACGCATAACATTGCTTTTATTAAGATGTACAAATATAAAAGCAAAATTATTCAAAATTGTAAAATCAAAAAAAAAAAAAAAAAAGTTAACCAAAGAAAAAGCAAAATTATAGACAATGCTTAATTAATTTGCTGTAGATAATACGGAAATCTAATCAATTTCATTGGACAATGCATTTAATAAAAAAAGGAAATGATGTAGACAAAACATTTTACTTTTTTTATATAACAAAGTCATCCAGAAATCAGACAGTTTTAATTAGCGAGAAACTGGGCCACATTCTTGATTTGGGATAAATGGAATTCCTAGAACTATTCATTTCTATGAAGGACAGTACAATTAGTAGACATTGATTTGGAATAGAGCTATTTGTGGAATTGAGCTAATTGTGGAATTAGAGCTATCAATGCACTCTGAATTGAAGTAGAAATTGATTTCAAATTTCAATATATTTTCAGTGTTTTTTCTTCTCTTTAGTTTTACGGCTCTGTATTCTAATGATAAAAAGATTTATGAGTACTTTTCTGGAGCTTAGTGAATTAAATTATTTCGAAGCCATAAATTTTGTAGCATTGGCAAACACCAGGATTTCATAGATATTTTTTGTCATATGCTTGGGAGATTCGTACTTTTATACAAAGACAAAATAATAATTTTACTGAAAAACAATTCGCAAAAATCATCTTGAGTAGTGGAAAAAATGCATTTCAACGAATTTGTTAACAGAAAGATAGGAAAAGTTATTGTAAAACATAGGGAAAATTTAATCAACATTTGCACTTGATATGACGATGTTGTAACATATACATCATATGAGTATTACAACATTATCAGGAAAATGAATAACCTGCTTAAGTAATGATAAGTAGAAAATATTATTCTAACATCACTGATAAACAAAGAATCCCTTTGAGGAGAAATTTTAAAATATTTAAGTAATCGTATGTTTGGGACTTTTCTAAAAATGTACTAAAAACTGAAACAGCTTCTTATTTGTGAGGTATTCGTTTTTACATATAAAACGGTGGCTCTTATTTTATTTTTAACACTAGAACTTCCATAGGTGTCAATTTCACTCCAGAGCCTGTTCCGTTTGTTTTCCTTTCTCCACTTTTTTAGGGAATTCGAAAAATTTTCGAGAATTTTAATTATTTTCCATGGTAATTATTCAGTAAACGTTTTATGGTCCTAGGTTAATTAGGAAAAATTTTACAAAAATATACCTATAACGTCCGCTGGTCTCATTTCGACACCAAGGTAATTTATTATCAAAATAGCTGTCGCATCATAACCATTTCTTAAACAAACTTCCCAAAGTACTATCGCACATTTATTTGACCTTGAATGCAGTGTTATTGGGTTAACAGAGGAAACGAATCTATTTTTCTAAAATTGTTGTGTTTAAAGACTGTATCACTTGTACACGTTACGAGCAATTTTTCGTCCAATTCATGCAATTTTTACTTAGTTGCTATAGCAACGGCTTTCGAACAACTTTTTTTAAGTGAGCTCAAAAAGTTGTTCCAAATAAAAGTTGCTTGAAATTTCAGCCAATGGGGTTCTTCGGCACCCAACGTCAAAACAAGATGGTGGCTTCGATTTATCCAACCTTGTACAGAGAAGACACCCTAAAACGATGTCCCGTAGAAAAGGTCTAAGCCCTGATGAAGTTGCTAATTTATTGTGAGAGGTTTATAACAATGAATCGGTTGGTGGTGAGCTGTCTTGCTGTTTTTTAGATTATGATGAAGACGTAAGAGTGAAAGTGTGTGAAGAATCTGAAGAAAGTGCAGATATAATTGATAATATTCCAGTAAATCCTGAAATATATATATATCGCTAGAGATAGCGCAGAATGAATACCGCATAATAGTAATATTCTTGGCAGATTTGCAACTCGAAATGTTTTGCTACAAAGGAGTGGTCCAACAAGCTTCACGAAATATAATGTCAACGTCAGTTTTTTATGATATAAAAGGTCATAAAATACGTTAATTACATGAAATAATTTTAAAAAGTCTTAAATTAAACCATACTGAGCAGTAGTCCTGCAATTGTTTAGTTATTACAATTATTTTATATATTTCATATCCCGATGTCGAAACGACACTGGCGGACGTTTAAAGGTAATCGAAATCTCGAACGTTCTAATGTTAAAGAGTTTTCTTTTTTTATTTTCTATTAAAAACAAGTTAAATTCCCCCTACATTATAAATAAGAAAGAAAAATTACATTTTTTAGAGATAGTTCTATTACCCTACTGTTGTTGAAATCTAAATTATAAGGGTCCGAGAGAGAGAGCAATAAAAATGTGACGGAATCTGAGACTTGGACTGTGGGATAAAAAAAAATAGTTTTCCAACAATTGGAGAAACCCGAGGTCAGAAAAATGACCCTGAAAAAATAAGTTATATAATTCTCTTAAGATGCGTTTCGTCAGACATATAATGTTCGAACGATTATTATAATGTTAAAAACACAATGATGACTTTATCATTCAATAGGAAAAAAACATTTCATCAGCATTTAATAAGCCAACGAGTAGGCGCATTTAAAATGAATCGTAAGTATAGTAGTTCTACTGTTGTATTTTTATTTGGGGGTGAACTTGCAAGCTCTATTCGCAGATGCTCCAATTACTTAACTAAAATTGGTAATAAATATTACTTCGATGTGATATTGGTGTACAGGGTAATCATAGACGCTACATTTTTGTTGCTTATGCTGTTCGAAGCAGTTTTGTGAAGTAGATCAAAGAAAAGTTTATTTCAATGCCTTTCATATTACAATTATCTTAAAAAAACTTAAAAACCATGGTATCCGAATACGTTCGGAACCGTGATTTTTCAAAGCAAATAAATGGATAATTTTCATGATATTTAGTGTCACTTAGATTAGACTACATGTATACAATTGTTTTAAGGACATTTTGATAAAAACAAATTATTTAAATACAATATTTTTGAAAAAAAATTAACTTAGAATAATTTTTTTTCGAAATGTCCTCCTTTTGTGAAAAATGTTTCTATTATAATAATATTTTGCCTGTATATAGCTCAGACCACTGTACAGAGGCTCAACTGGAATTTTGGAAATGTATAACTTAGAAGTGGGTTTATCCGTGTTTTACGGCAAGAGTGGGGAGCAATTTTAAGAAAAAAACGCCGATAATTATTTCAAATGGCTGTAACTCTGAAAAAAATGTGAATTTTTCAAAAATCATAGTTGAGCCTCTGTAAAGAGGTCTGAGCTATATACAGGCAAAATATTCTTATAATAGAAGCATTTTTCACAAAAGGAGAACATTTTGAAAAAAGATTATTCTAAGTTAATTTTTTGCTGAAATATTGTATTTAAATATTTTTTTTTGGTCAAAATGTCCTTAAGACATTTTCATACATGTATTCTAATCTAAGTGACACTAAATATAATGAAAATTATCCATTTATGCGCTTTTTTATAATCACGGTTCCGAATGTAGTCGGATACCTTAAACGATGAATATGATCTAAAGAATGAATTCAAAAGCAAATGCAATTTCTTTTAAGAAAGAAAAGCGAGCTCAATGTTTCAATATGGATTCTGTACATCTCACAGTGATGTGCACCATAGCCAGTTATCTACAATCCTTTAGTTGATAAAGAATGTACTTTTCTTGTAGTCTTAAAAATGAAAAAGACAAGGATTACATGGGGTTGCAGAAACATTTAGAACCTCACATGATAACCCAAACAGAGTTTAATGACTTGGTGTGTGATGTTCAACAAAATTAAAGCAAAATCGTTCGGATCAAAGCTTATTAAGTGGAATGAGTTAGCTAGTGATATACACATTTCCATATACCGTGACACATATAAACACTTCATTAGTTCATATGACACATGTGGTGAAATATATTTTTACAAGCTTCATGGCATATTTAGATCTGTATCATAGCCAAAGAAATATTCACTCTTGTCCCCCTCGGGTGCTCTTCTCCTTGATTATCAGCGTGAGCTAGAAGTGTAGGAATAAATGATGAACTAGGAGCTGTCATGATCTTAATTTGACTTTATTAAGACCTTAAAACTTAAAAATCTAACAGATTAGATAATAATAATATATGTGAGAGAATCTACACGATGACAAAACACACAATATAGATAATACTAAAATGACTTAACCCGAAACATTATCAATAACTAACTTGCCTAAACTCAATTCCAATACTATCACAGATTCTAATATTAAATAGTCAACCCTACCTTAATTTCGATCTACCGATCCAATCTTAATGGAAGTTGCGTCTTTACTGGAGTGCAATTGTATGTACCTTGACCTAATGACTCTATGTCAGGAATAACTTCTGTGTTGGCTGTCACTTCACAATTGAATCACGGACTATCTTAACATTTCCCAAATTGTGCCACACCATTTACTGTAACTTCCTAATTTGCATTTTTCCTTTACGCTTCACTTCTTGGGTTTGGTTGGAAAAGAGTTGCCATTAATTCTGTCCCCAAAGAACCCAAAGGACATGTTAATGAAAAGACGCGTGAGCCCGTCCACTCTTTAGTAATGCTTCTAAGGCAAATTTAAGAGCAATACTCATTCACAATAGTAATGAATATAGCTCCATTCATCGAGTATATACTTCACATAGAAAAAAAAGGTGTTTATAGCTATAAGAAATTTTTAATGCGTTTTAAGTATAAGAAGTTTAAATGGAAAACTTTTGCTTATGGGAAAATCATTTCTATTCTTCTGAGGATGCAAATAAACTGAATAAAATTTATACTTTATGTGTGAATGGGAAAGTTAAACAAAATCTAAATAGTATTGTATACAAAATTGGCCTTCATGGAAGATTATGGAGCCCGGTGATATATCAACCTCTTAACTGACCTATATTAGCACTATTGGACATACTACTTCACAAACTCTGCATTTAGTCTGGGGTTGATAAAATTCTTCGTAAAACTTCTCCATCGAAACGTTAAGGCATTTGCATATGTGCGAGACTTTTTCGCTTCAAAATCGGATACATAAGTAAAAGAAAATGTATTCATAGGTCTAGACATTCGGAAAATTTTGAAAAATAGCAAAAAGATTTGAAACCATTCTTACGAAGATTAAAAAAAAATTTAAAAAAGTTTCTAAAATGTTTAAGGAAATTGAGAATTTTTTTTTTGGAAGTGACATAGTTACAAACTGCAAGAGTATAGCTCAAAGTAAGGATAGATCTTTGTAAAACACATTTTGTCTGAAATTTCAAGCATTTAGCGAATGTTCCACTATGTGAAATATATGAAAATACTCTACAGACAAAAAATAATCTAATATTTTTTTCGTACTATTACCAAAGTTCATTTTCAATATCTCTTACATATATATCCCCTTCATTAAAAAAAACAAATTTGGTCAAATGCATTTTTGTTATCATTTTTATGGTCTCGTGAGTCCAATGGAAATATTGGTTTTATATTTAAGCAAAATATAGTAAAAAACACAGTTTTGTAATCATTTTAATCAAATGTATTTATATAATTTCCTTCGAAATTTCGTTCTTCTACTATTTTTAAAATTTTATTTCAGAACGCTTTTAATGCTATTTGTTGTTCACTAGCACTCACACAAATTATGCTTCGTTTTTTGTAGTTTTAAAATGTTGAAAAACGTCAAACTTTATTTATACATTCCCTCATTTTCTTATAGTTTTCAGTAATTTTTATTTTTCAAATAGCGATTACATGGACAATACATTTATGTAGCATATTCATTTCTTTAATAATGCATTTCCTCACATAAATATACACGTGGTTAAAGCAAGAGACAAAATAAACCTTTGAGGTATTTTAATTAAAATTGATTTAAATTACTTTTTTGCATAATTAAGTTGCCGTGAAAGTTCTATCATTGTTTTGTATTCAAACATATAAGTATAAATATTTTATTTTTATATGAGTATTGTTATTTAGATTTTCAACACAATAATAATTCTACCTTTCTGTTTTAATGATAATCAAGAAATATTTATAATTAGAATTTTATCACCTGACGTATTCCTAATGTTTATGAACTTAAAAATTCAAAATCCAAGAAATGTTTAAACTGTAGTAACCACAATGATAATGGAAGACCTTAATGAATATTCTGCTTCTAAAATTTCGGTCTTCAAGCCGACAGTAACTCTTATCACAGCGCATCTTGAATAAATCCTTAATCCTCAGGACATTTACAAACATAATAATTCACTGTAATGAAACCCATTAATTCAGCGCAATTCCTTCCGCAAGTTAATGGTAAAGCATTTATTTCAGACAGCATGTCAGTGTATAGCAAACAATAATTTATTTTATTCCTTACCTTAGGATAATACCTTTCGGAAAAACTTCTTGGTAGTCTGAATTAAGAAATAAAGTTCAGTATATATACGCTCAATTAATTCCATATATATCAATTAAAAAAAAAGCAGTATTTTCTGGCTTAGAAATATTCGAATCTTTGCAGTTTTATCCAGCATTAAAACACTGAAAATATAGCACACATTAAAAAAAAATTGTTGTTATTGCTGTTAATATGTATTTCAGCATTTCGAATGAATTGTATATGTATTAATGATCGAATAATTAACAAAACCCGTGTAATAGTTGTTATTTTTTGATTATTTTCATTTTATTTAATAATTCATGAGAGTTACAACACATCTAAGTAAAATATACTTGTTGTTAAAAGAAAGCAATGCATGCAAAATTTAGCATTGTATGGAAAATTTTTAATACCAAGTTAAAAACAATATTCCTTAACTCTTTTTACTTTCATTCAATTAAACTTACCTAAGAAAATCAAAAATATTTTAATACTTTAATATATAATATGATTGATTTATGTTGTGCTTGTATGACAAAGAGATTGTTGTTGCTAAACAAATAAGAAAAAAGCCTTTTCTTATATTTTCAAATATCCCTAGGATAACTTTAAAAAAATATTTACTAAAAGATATGAGATAATTCCCTTTTGACTTTTTCAAAAAACGCAAAAACGTTTTATGTCACTTTGAATATTTTTTTCTTTCCAAATGAAAACTGATTTTTTTTTCTGAAACTCTCTGGGGACCACTAAAGATTTAAGTTTGGAAAAAAGGACACCCTATGAATTGAAAAATAAAAACATTAAAGTACATGTATGTATGCGCATGTGTGTGTATTTAATATGTATATAAAATAACATATATGACAGGTATATATTATTATTTTATACATCAAATTTTATTTTACCATCATTAGGATGATAATGACATTATTTTAAAATTTTATGGTCAATGATTTTTATAAAAAGGTTTTTAAAGTTTTTAGCAGTTTATTGCAGTGTGGGGGATTGTCCATTAACTTTTTCAAAATTTATTAAAATTCCATATCAATTAAGAGTGTTTTTCAGAATGAATACTTACGTAACAACAACCTAACAGAGTCATAAGTAAATTTATTTGGAATTCCACAGGTATCAATTTCACACGTGCCATTCAATGACACTGGATTTGTCAGTTTGTAAAGACTGGTATAGTCTGAGATGTAATAACTGGTATAGTATACAGAGATGTAATATGTCCATGATTTCATGGAGTTTTCTCCATAGTATTCCACATTAGTTAGTCTAATACACCAAGGAACGCTATTTTTCAACAGGTTTATAGTTACCAACACATCCAGATGAAGTGCGTATATTTATCCGTTGCTTTCAACAAAGTTACGAGAGTGGTTCACCGGATCCAAAAGAACATATTTTTGACCAGTTCACACTATTACATTTGTTTACGTCTTAACATAGAAATTTACCACAATTTAAGACGGTTTGCACATTTGTCTCATGAAACGACTCTGGCAAGCCGTTAAAGGTCCCGTTTCATCAAGAATTTTTGCTTTTTACACCGCATTTTCGGAAAGCAGATGATTTATAGGATTTCTGTTCGGCCGATCTGTCTCTCTTTTTATATTTTAATTACCTATTTACCTCACTGATGCTTGATTTAATCCAAAGGGAGTACTGATTCATCGGTAGTGTACCCACAATAACTTCAAGCTACATATCTTTCTATGCGAACTCAGATTACGATTTACTTCGATGATCATATTCATATTCTTCTTTATTTTTTCCTCCCTAGGTACACTCCTTGTGTACCGACAAGTATATCACAAGGTTTACAAACGTAAGTCAATACTCAATCAACCATGGTAGGAAGTTCAAAGTAGAAGAATATAGGCACAAATGGGAATCAAAAGGGAAAAGAAACGAAAAAAAAATGGATGCAAATACGATAAATACAGGATGAAATACATGATTGCTGACATGCAAACGGAGACATTCAATAATTAAAATTATACAATTAGGAAGATTAGGAAACATGATCATAATAAGATTTTCGAAATACAATGCATAAAGCATACATAAAGACATAGATACGCATGTAGAAACACACACACACACACAAACACATATATATACACACATATATACACATATATACAGACATATAGATATACATATATACACATATGTATTATCGTACAGTAAATGTTAGCAAACAGACAAAATTTACAATATAAGTAATGCAAAATATATATATTCTTGGAGATCCTAATTCCAATACTTAAAACAGACTTCTGTAGATGACGCTTCTCGTGCACATGATTTGAATATGCAATGCATAAAAGAAATAATAAAGTAATGAAACTCTAAAAAAGTTAAAATCTTAAGTCTTGGGGTGTCCTCTGAAGTATTTTATTTTAACAATAACTTTGATAGTAATCACAATAAAAAATTAAGACTGAACTAAATGAAATGATTAATAAAATATAACTGAGATTTATACATGCTGAGCAAAAGCATACCAAACACAGAATGTCTGAAGGATGCACATCCTAGTTCTGTCCACTAAATCAAGATATCAAATATGAAACTGTGATAAAATATAAGTTTACCAACGTGGTCTGTACACATTTACGAAACTGGACGCAAATAAATAAGTCACACATATCTCTTCTGAATATCTGCTGATTTTCCAAATTACAGGAGCGACGCACAAAGACAGAACAGACGTCAGCATCATTCTTAGACCAAATATCTTCCCTTCAATTTAGCGGGAAGATATTAAATTAGTGATTGGTGTCAGCTTCATTTCCACGGCAAAACTTTACTCTATTGAAGGACTCAACTTACATCGACGCAACTGTGCAGAAATACAAAACATCACCTAATCTTCAGTCAGAAAGAGCTGTCCAGTTTATGCCAAACTCTAGTATTTTTCCCACATCATCCATTTTTACTCTTCCAAAGGATCCAAATAAAAGTTATTACTACAATTTATATGAATTGAAAGTCTTGTCAAAGTTTACGAATGGTGTATAAACTTTGCTCTGATTGGAGGTTTGGCTTAAGGATGCATTACGCGTAGCAAAATAAAACATACGTTTTTAAAAAAACAGAATGTTCTATTAGGATAAATTATCGTATCAAAAAATAACTTTAATTTAGAATTTCTGATTAAAGAAAAATAGTATAAATTAAAATTGTCTATATTATTTTGTTAAAAAAACAATAAAATCTAGTTCTTAAAAAAAACCTAGAATATCGAAAATATCAAATTTAATAAAATTATTTTTCACTATCAGGGACGCATTATTCATTTTCATCCTCTTTATATATTTGAATGAAGGTTTTTTTTTACTGAGCAAACAAAAATCTGATATACCACTGGATGAAAAATTAAATGTGTAATTGATTCATATTTCATAAATCCGTAATTTCCGGTACATTTTAAGTAGTATGAGTATTTTTGTATGAACTAACAATATAGTTTGTGGAATGTATATAAATATACTAAGAGCCATTTATATGTTACAAAACAAACTTTTTACAAGCAAACAATTATTTTCAGTATAGCATTGAATCAGACACTGGGTTACTTATATGTCAACTTTAGTAAAACTTCATATATGTACATAGTTTAATCAGACAATATATGTTATGAAATAAAGAAAGTCATAAAATATTCCGCAGCACAATAGCAATTTATTAGAAGCCAAAAGAATTCTCGGGAGACTCGTAACTTTCATTCGAACCCTTCAGTTGGCCCTCGAGACCTTCTTTTAGCAGTTCTAACCTAATATGTGACTTAATCTATGATTACGAATCGAGTTGATACCCCTTTATTTCCAAAGCTCCAGTGCAGATTTCCTTTCTATTATCTCTCCCCAGCTGTGATTGCCATGGTTCTTATGGAGCTAATAGTAGGCACTAATGAAGGCTCACCTCAGGGCAGTTAAAATCCCCTAGGAAGTATTCTTCTAGAATATGCGTGGTGCAAGCAGGGTTAAGGGTTATTGTAGGATAACTTCAACGGTCCCTGCACATTGTTACATAATCACTCCACTTTATAAATTATTCCAAAAGCGCCAGTGCAATTTCATAGCAAATTATTCCTCGCGTGATTACAATGGTTCTAATGTAGTACTTATACTTTAATGAAGATGCAACACCTCTAGTTTTCAGCCAAAATCTAGAAATATTTTTCTTATAAATTTTTAGAAGTTAGCATAATGTCCTGAATAACTTCAACGGTCCCACATTTTAAATTTAATTTCAGTGAATAATTAATCTAAGATTTTTTTGGTTAGCGTTTTAATCATATAACATTAATATTGGGAGAATTAGTCAGGTTAGTCATATTATAGTTTATCATTTCATTCCTTAACGATGCGACCAGTACCACTAAAGCCCGCCATCTAGGGCAGAATATCTTTAACTGTAGATCTAAAAGTCTCTTTATAAGTCGGAAAGTAGTGCCAACAATATTACTCGTAATTGACCATTTCTAAAATTCAGTTCCTCCAAAAGCCATTGAACAGTGCTAGCATTTCAATAATAATTCAAGGAAAGCTGTGGTAGCCTAGTTGTAAAGGACATGTCATGAGTACAGTATAGAGGAGATGTTGAACATTGCTTGGCTTTAAGATCTCTCATTGGTGTAGTATGGAAAACAAAGAAAAATATCAATATAAAAATTCATACTCTGGATCCAGATGTCTATATAAAATTTAAATATATCTTTATAGAAGCGTTTCTCTTTTCACTAGATTTAGTTTTCATTTTCATCACTTTCAAGCAATGTAAGGCTACAAATCTGAAGCATTATAGATACGTAATTTTTACGGTCAAATGGATGGCTTGATATCTAAATCGGGTACCAGTTTCTCCTCATTTCCACGCAAAGTGGGCAATTAAAACGCTTAAATTTTTAATTAAAAGTAGACCTGAATTTAGCTGTTTTTGTAAATTATCCCAGGAATTCCGAACTTAAACTACAGCGTTATACCTCTTCCTACGTTCATCATTCGAGTACCATGGTTATTATTCTGAAAATTTTATAAGTTTTTGCGATGATTATGGGCATGTATTGCTCCTAAGTGTGACGCTAACCCTATCGCTGCGTAGTTATTTTATCAAAGTAGGTTCAAAAATTGCGTATTGTATTATTACTAATTTTAAACCTACGTACACAAACATACACAATATTTTAGAATTAAAATTTACAAAAAATATTTGTAAGAGAGTTTTTATTTTAAAATATAGAATTAGAGAGATCATAAGAATATGAACATAAAAAATAAATGAAAACATAAGTAGGAACAGCATGGATTGCACAACTAAATATTCGGAAAAAATGCATACCCTTGGAAATCGCGGGTTATGTAAATCTTGCTACACCTACGTTACCCGTGGTGTAGGAGATTGATGTGGCTGTAAATGCATTTTTTCATCAATTCCAATAAATAAATTGTTTGAAGCTTTTAATCAGTAGAAAATTCATCTACAAAAGTGCATTGATGCTGAAGGAGACTGCTTTGAACACTCTAAATTTTGTAAGTATAACTTTGAAAACCTAGGAGTATCTCAAAAATTTCAAGTGACCCTCGTATTAATTTAATGATAATTATTTATTTCCATTTATATTTAAAAAGGCCACTTTTATCAAAAATATTCTGAAATGTTAATATAGGAGATACGTTAGCTTTTTGAGATCTTCAGTTTCCAAAGGATCTTCACCGATTGACACAACCTTAATACAACGCTGCAATATGCGAGTATTTTTATGTACTTATTACAGTGCATTTAAAACTTCCAATATTTTTGACCATATTTTCAATCATAATTGTCATGGAGCCCTCTCCATACAATAGCAATGTATTGAATTCAATAATAATGTACTTTGACGCTAACGCTACGCTCGAATTTAATTATAAACTGCATAAATTAACAAGAAAAGTATTAAATTTGCATATATTTTTGTACAAGCTCGTAGGATCACTAGTAATTATTAAACTTCTTCCTAACTTAGTATTGTTAAATTAATTATCAAATACATTGTGCAGTACTGATGCATTTATTATATGATTGCAAATGTGCATTTTTTATTCTCTCAGAATATGTTTTTGTTTTATGATTCCTTTCCAGTAAATAAATATTCTTTTTTTTAAATCTTTTATTTTCGACTTTTCGATGTGGTCGCACCCCCCTGGTAGGATTTTCACAGCCCCTAGGGGGGCGCGTCCTACAGTTTGAGATGCGTTGACTTATTATATAGATATCCCACCTGTGACAAGTAAAAACATTTTTTTTTTTTGAAAACAGCGCCATCAGTTGGACGTAAAAGCAACACAAGATAGTCCACTTATTTTACTCTATTCCCTTTTATTGCTTCCGATTTATGGTTTCCAAATTTTCAACTTAGCGATTCCAAAACAATGTTTTCAATTGCATCGTTATGTTGAAATGACATTGAATTAAAAAAAAAATTGTTTCCTAATATTCAGACCAGTTATAATAATCACGAATGACTGAGTGAACAAGCTATTCTTTAGACCAAGAAAAAGACGCCTACGAACTTAATAAAATTACTCAGTTTATGATTCAAAGAGAGGCAGGTATATACAATCCCACCGACACTGTTGTGGAAGCAAATGAAGCTATTAATTATCAAAAAGAATTTTATAATTCAGCCGATGTATCAAAGATGCCAACACATGTAGAAAAAAAATGGCCTGCAAATTATGTGTGATATCAACCAGCCATAATTTTGCAATGTGCAAGCCTTGTGGTAAAAAAAAACTAATAAGCAAAAACAAGAATTTTCAAATGTAAAACCTCTTCTCTTGCACTCCTTTGATTTAAATGGATATCGCATTTCAAGTTTATTGCAATCCCTAATTCGATTGGCGTTTAGAATCACCAGTATTGTGCAAATTATATCTAGATACGAATTGCCTCTTATAGTGGTAAATTATACGTTGTTTGTGCTAGAGTTGTAAAACTGGACAGTCTCTAATGTGCAAATATACCGAAACAACAAAAAATATTAATACTATCCTCAAGCATTGTTAAATTAAACTTATTCAGAAAGTGAACTTTCTCTTTTCTTCTTTCCATTTAACCTTACTGAGTCAAAGCAACGTGATACCGGGTACAGCAATTTAATTATAAAATAATGAAAAATAATTTTATAATGAATGTAGGTATCAATAATTAAATGTAAACAACGAAAGAAAATAAATGACTGTCATGATATTCGAGGTAAATGATGGTTCAAAATAAATCATAATTGTGAAATAGGATATGAAAATGAAAAAGAAATATATTGAGGTCACTTTAGTGAGTCGAGAAAAAATAATGAGGACTTTAAAACCTTTCTGACGAAATTACAGCTCTGTAATTTGACTGTAATAAATTGCTGCGTTTAATATGAATTGCAAATAATGCTTATCATCAAAAAATAATATATATTAAACTTATAACGCAGAAATTACGTTCTTAGTCTTTTCTTATTTTAAAAGAAATGAATGAGAATCATAATGAACATTAATCATAATTATAATGTTTATAGAATGATTAATGGTTTTCTCTCTTAATAAATGCAAACTACAAATGAAATTAATCTGATTTTATCTGCGTTATAATATCCACGTGAAAGTAGATTTAATCGCAATGTCAATCTGAAGAAAAAAAATTGACCTAGAGCAGCAGATTTTTACTGCTTGTAAAATAAATAATTTTACTCCCAGTAAGCAGTCTCTTTATGCCTTACTCAAAATGAATGAAAAATATCAAGATCTTGATTTGCATTAACACAATTATTGTGGTATATAACTATTTATAGAGTATGATCATTTCAGCACACATTCTCTGCTCATTATATAAATATAAATACTTAATATAAGAAATATTAAAAACTGGTTTTACAACCTTTATTTTAAAATAATTAAGAGAAATAACTAAACCGAAATGGCAACTCTCTTTTATGTTTAAATATATAATTGATATCCTATATATTTAGCTCTATACATTGCAAAGAAACATTAAAATGTCTTTAATGTAATCCGATAATAAGCATATTCTTTGTTTCAGTACTTTTAAATGAGATCTATAAATAAAAATATTATGTTCTGATGAAGAATGCATGAAAGAGAGAAAAAAAAAATGTAAAGTAGAGTCAGTAATTAACAACAATTGTTGGTTCTGCTCTATGTATTATAGTAAAATTGAAATAAGAGTTAGAGTAATAAACTTAGAAAAAAATATTTATCCTCATTTGATAAGGATTCCGAAGAGCAGTCGACAAGAAGTCTGTTAAAGCACAACTCAATTCACCTTGTTAAAGTTTATAGTTTCAGCTTCAGTACGAAGAAAAGAAAACTACGTTGTAAACGTAATTAAAATATTTTATTCCATCATTCCGCCAACTCAGTCAAAAATGCACAGAATTCCAAGTAAAATAATTCATATCATTGGTGCCCAAAAATAAATAATATTATCTTAATGTGACCATCTTGCGTAGTTGATTACATTGTTGTGTCAAATGTTTAAACAAACATGGGCAGTTGAGACCGTACCTGCCCAGTCGACTGACGCGATCTATCAGCAATAAGCAGAAGTGCGGTGTACAGCTATGATTACACACAACTTCTCACGAAAGAGTTCTCAATCAGAACTTTTGCAACGTCACAATTCCTTACACCAGGGGTATCAAACTCACTTCCCGCAAATTGCATTTTTGAGGCCCGGACAATAATATCGGCACACAATAATATAAAAAATAATAACTAACTGACACACAATAAAAATAAGGGACTTCTTATTATTTTTTAAGTTAAAAACATGCGGCCATCAACGTAATATAAAATGGAACTTGCGGTTCCTAATACCATATGAATGACATGTCTGCATTACACTATTTCCGTCAAATTGATTATTTTTGCCTTTGTTGATTTAAATAAATAAAACGTAACGCAACAATAACCAGTTTACCGTGGGTAGTATAAACCTATGCAGAAAGATGAGAATTGTTATCGCTTTCATTTTTCAAAATTCTGTATTTTAAACAAAAACTATAAATCTTCTTTGTAGATTGATACTCAATTCCGTATTATTCAGAAAGTCAGTATTAGAAGTTTGCACAATGCCACAATTCTCCTATCTCCTAAAATTGTTAGATTAACCCCGTTATGTAAACTGTTTCATAAAGTAGTGAAAACATAAGATAGATAATTGTTTGCTTGTTTATTTTTTCACTAAATTTCTTAATTTAAGGACTATATCATTAAAAAAATGCTAGAAAACTATCTATTAGAATTCCTAATTAACTTAAGTCTAAGGTTCTATTTTTCTACAATGTTAAAAATAAAATCACTAATAAAAACATTTTTTTCTGGGATATTATGATTGCTGTATGTGTTTTGGATGTGTTAAAAATAGAAAATTCGGACAATGGAATGGCAACGGGCCTTTCGCTTTCAGAACATCTATTGGGAAATCTATCGAATTAGCAAAGAATGAAAAATTTCCAACCACAAACACATTTACACTTGCTTTTGAAATTCAAATAATATGAGATTTTTGAAAAATAGGAAATCATGTACCAAGAAAAATCGGACTTTTTTTAATTTACAACCGGTATATTTAGTGATTAGATTCTCATTACATTGCAAATAATTCCAAATTGTATTCTAAAAATTAAAATATGAAAATTGATGTTCCAGAAGGAAACTTTAGTAAAATTAAAAATACATTTCAATTATGATAAATATTGTTCATATATATGAACTAAACTTATTGAAATACTTTGGAAAACTAAGCTATAATTTACTTTCTAACGTAAAATTTTTCAATCTTCAATACAGAGATGAAAGTAATGGTATTTATTTTTAATATGGCTTTCTTCCAAGAAATGTAAGTATAAAATTGCTTTTAATAATTGCTAGTAGGACCAACTTGTGAATATATCTGTTTTTTTATAGCTAACAGATTATATACAATTTTTTCAGCATAAAATTAGTGAGATATCTAAATTCATTTTTATTTATCTAATTATTTTACATATATACATCGTTGAAAATACAACGTGCAATTTTTTTAGAGTTTTGTTTCTCAAATTATTGTTCGTTAACAAAACTGTTACTGTATTCTTTTATGCGCATTAAAAAAACACATAACAGATTTAAAGGAAGGACAAAATATGAGCAACATCTCGTTACAAGACAAGCTTTAAAATATATTTACTTTCTAAAAGAAGAAACGAATTTTGAAAATAAATACAAATATCTTAGACTTAAAAAATACCATATTTATAACAAAGCCTAAAAATGGCGAGTACACCAACAGTTCTTACATACGATGGTTTTCAAGTCTTATTGACATTACCAGAAGTAAATAAAACTTTTGCATATCACTTTATAAAACATAACTTTAAAAAATAGGCACATTTTCGGTCGGCCCGTAACGAATCTTGGGTAAATAAGCAAAACCTATAAGCAGCAAAATAAACAAAATCTTTGATTTAAGAGAAAAGTAAACATGGTACCGAAGACAGTTGTTAGTATAGATTTAGCAGAGCAAATAATATGGGAACAAACTTTGCTTACTACCATGTAGGGTTTAGTGGAAGAGGTAAGTTTGTGTACTTAAATAAGAACTCTTTTAAGCCTTTCATGAAAACTTTTCGTAATAGAGGAATATGTAGTTTTATTTAAAGAGCTCAGAAATTTAAACAGGCATCAATAAAATACGAAGGAAATAAAATCAATAACCGCATTTTTTATCTTGTAACAGTGATGTGAAATAAACGATATCTAAAATAAAATAATAAAATAATGATGATGAAAATTAAAATAAATATTTTCACTAGAATGAAAAAAAGAAACTTAAATAAAAATCAAGTAATTAAAAACAATTTAACGCTTTGATGAATATATGGGCCAATGAACAATATTAAAACATTAAATAAAATATTTGATGTTCAAAACGATCAGAAAAATTATATCAAAAGCTTTAATATATTTTTAATGTTACATTTCCTTTTCAAACATAATAAATCCTCAGTAAATATTAATTGGGAATGTGCGTATATTTGGAATGGGCTTTTCTATCCTTACTAAATTTTGTATATTTTTAAATCAATAAACTATTTAAAATCATTCTGTTATTCATTTTCTCTAAAGTTACTTTAATATTTCCGATTTTTAATAAAACTGTTATTTTATTGAAAAACAAATACGATCAGTAAATTTTGCACGAAATATATTTTCACATATTACAGAAGCATAACGTTTGAAATATATATTGAATTTTTACTTTTTTAAACCACACATATTCTGTATAACCAAAAAAGCTATATCACCTCAGCTGTATCTCTCATTTCATGACTTTTGCTATAAACTAGCATTTTACGTTTTGGCTACTGTCCAAGTTGCATACTCGTAAAACTTTGGTGAATCATAAAAATGACTACAGATGTTATATTAAAACTTATATTTAATATTTTATTTATTTCGGATAGAAAATTTATTGTATTTTCGTTTGCATGATACAATATTACTTTCAAAACATCTTTTTTTATCAACTTTAGAAAAATATTTAATTTACCCTAATGGAACTCCTTAAGTGCCACCGGCGTATATATACGTCTCAATCATCTACTACATTAACTGCCTCGGACGTATATATACGTCCTTCAGAAATGCAATTTTTTTTTTTCTTTGCGTTACTATCAGTAAAATATTCCAAAATTTTGGATTGACCCACCATATCAATCCAAAATTTTGGAATATTTGATAGTAACGCACTCGCGCCTGTGTGTAAAAGGGTAGCACTAGGAAGCTAATCGTGTGGCTATTAAACAGACGTTAAGGGATTAAAATTATAAGCAAATGAAAATCATTATGCACTTAATTCATTCGCAATTCAGAGCTATGGTAGTAAAGAGATCATGATCAATGATTGTCACATTCAAAAATGCAAATGTGCAAATCAATTATCCAATTCCTATTCTACTTCAACCCAAACTTGTATATGGAGTAATTGAAGCCGCTGTACTGATCCTTATAAAGCGATATGAGATTAAATTTGGGAAGTGAGGCAATACATCTGGCTAGATATTGTCAGTTGATAGTAATCTCAAAATTCCAAGGATCTGACATTGATTGTTCCCTTATAACTAAATAGCGACGTTTATAAATATTAAACTCTTCTTTCAAGATTATTAACATATAGAAAATACAATTAATTACTAATAATGAAGTGGAATTGAGAAAATATTGCTATTTTTTGAAATCGATCTTAAGAAATTCAGAAACACAATCAAGGTGTCTGGGACTAACAAAACTTTTCTAATATTTTTCCAAAATGTCTCTTATTTAACACTATACAAATATTGAAATGGAAATATAACCCTAATCTTTTAGGTATTGAACAGTGGGAGTCTTTCAGATGAAATACATACATTACGAAACCGGATATTGAATTTTTAAATTGGTTTAATGGATTACGAATTCATTGCACACAGTCTGACCATGCCGTTAAAAAAAACTTAGAAACTACCATGTCACGTAACATCCGAGTTTTCTATCTTAAATTCACGTAAAAGAATTAATTTACATATTAATCTAACATATTACCATACTTCACAGAGATCCCATTCATCAAATTCATGTAAAAAACTAAAATAAATAACTTATGTATCAGATAAATAAAAATTATATTAATAATCATTTTATACTTGCTTATTACAATCAATTTTCTCCAATTTTTCCAATGAACGAAAAAAATTCGTTTACGAAGACAAGAAAGAAAACTGTTTTCTTTATTAGATCGTCTGTAATTATTTTTGTCATACTCGTTTTATTTTCATTTCCTTTTAGTAAATTAATATACTGAGATATATATACTTGTATATTATCAGAATACTATATTATTTGTTAATAACACTTCCAATATAAAATTTTGATTTTCATGTAACACACGGTAAAACACACACCACATTAGTCTTATTTTGTTATCATCAACACATATGATGAACTTTGAAGATCTTATCTTTTTATTTGTACAAACATATTAAATTAAACTTACGTCGTATTGCCTTATTAATTTAATCCTAAGATAATATTACGGGCAAACAAAAATTTCTCAACATGATAAAATAATTCCTAAATCTTAATTTCTGTATTTTAATCAATATCCTATCAAAATTTTTTTTAAAAAGTATATATTTGTATCATATTTTTCAAATTAAAAAAAAACAAAAACTAATAAGATGTTTGAAGTTTACATAATTTTTCACATCATTCTGAATTTGCATGCAAAATGAAACAATCGGAAAAAACTTGATTTTTGTTCATCTTAAAGGTTTATTTATACCTTTCACGCATTAGAATCCCTATTATCTATTTAAGTAATATAATGAAATGTATTTTTCCGATGGAGTAACATATACTATTAAGGCCCCGACAAAGTTAGGTTTGGCGCCTCAAGTTGGATCGTTCAATGGTTACGAGCTTGGCATCAGTCAGGCTTTGGGCCCCCTAATACTCGTAATGCGGTGGTGTACGTTACGCCACTGTCTTTTTCTCAGAAAATCATTGTATGGGATAAATGACAGTATGCTGTCTATTAAGCTGAACTTAAAATCAATGTCTTTACGTGGCATAAAGTGAAACATTTAGGAATCACTTCAAAAACTATGAATATTTATTTGATTTCAAGAACAATGTATTTTATTCAAATATTTTATTAAATTATTTGAATCAAGATATTCCGTTAGAGGTGGTGGTTGCAAGGCGTATGTGTGTGAACGAATACATTTAAATAATTTTTCATTATAGCAAAACATTCAACACGATTGCCTCAAAATGTCCTGGGCCGTGTTCCTTCATTTCTAAATGCAATTAACAGATACATATAATAAAAGTTTGATAGACTTAAATTACTTTTAATATGGCTGACTTTGATGTACTTTAAATGTTTGTAATTCGTGTTTGTTTAAGCATGATTATTTTTTTAAGAATTCAAAGTAATTATCAAGTAACACTTACTGTTTGGTAATTGAGTAAAATCAAAATGTTCTTCAGTTTATAAAACTTCTCAAAATCTGTTAACTTTTAATGCCTTGCTTGATATTTTGGAGTGGTGACCACAGCCCACTTAGCCATAAATGAGCTTCACATTAATTTATATCAACTCATCTAGATGCAGAAGATGGTTAAGAGGATTCAACACGTGCAGCTATAAACGTGTAAATCACGTCGTCACTTTATCACCCAATTAAATAATACGTGCAAATAGCAATACATGCATAACATGGCGAAATATATGTTTGAGACAAAATACTATTTTATCCAGCAAAGAATACCCAATTAAAATAATGTCAATTGAATGAAGACAAAATGTGCAACAATTTAGGTCGTTCAAACCAAAGCAGTGAGATTGATTATTCATAATTGCCGCAATCTGGAACAACACGTGTGTTAATGGTAATGAACCCTGTTGTTTTGAACGACCGTAAATGGTTCCAGACCTGACAATGAGAGAGTTGTCGTCCTATTCTTCGAAGTCTCACACTACATTAACGTAAAGGACTTCCTCACGTTAGATCCCGACAGGTATATAACATTTATTAGCCCCGCTACACAGCAGGTCTTTAGAGCATCAGGATTAGAAAAGATAAGGTGACAGAAGTAATTCTAGCCATTAGTTCACTAACTGGTAATACATTAGTAATAAAAATATAGGCGTTGTTGATTATTTTGATCTAAAGTTTCCTCTTGAAAATTTATACAAAAATCGTTAGAAAAATAAAAAGTTTTAGTATAGAATTTTCTTCCATCGTCTGGATGTGGCTATAGTGCATTATTTGATAATTTATGAAATGTTTCTTGAGAGTGAGAACTCAAAGATGTTAAATTATTTATGTTACCGTTAAAGTTCGAAAACCGCTAACCTGCGCTGCACATTAACTTATCTGACCCGCTGAAATGTGGAGTCAAGAGTTGTTTCCGTATTTTAACTAGTGCCTAACAGGTAATGTGCAGATTATCTAAGCTTCGTAGGTTATCTGGGTAATTTAAGAAACGAAACAATTTTCCGCTTATAAACAGACTACCCTAGTTAAAGTGCAGATGGCATAGCTTGTTTCAATATTAACTGATTTTTACACTTTAGCGGTAAAAATTATAATGACTCTTTGAAGACGCTTGATAATCACTGGAACAAGATTAATTATAATTTAAAAAAACAATAAATAAATTGTTTTAATTCTGCAGTAATTATTGAAAATTTTAAAAGTTTGCCTCATAGAGAACGTTTGAAAAAATGTGGAAAGCATTGCAATAATATGCAAGCCCAGCTGATGCTAATATAAGGCTATAACCCTAAATTTTACAGAAATAAATGGGTGTCCCTTAATTACAATGCAAGGCTGTGAATGATTCAAGAAAGACATAATGTTCTTCCAAAATGTATTCAAAATAAAAAAAATAGTATATTAAAAACATACATCAGTTATATATATTTCTCAACTGTTGGCCGAAAATTACTAAACATTAATTTATATCTGGTTCTTTTTCGTTAACTGAATTACATACAAAAGGATAAAAAATAAATGGATGTAATTGTTAACTTCAAGCAACATGCATTACGTTTCCCTTTCCTTTAATTTAACATCATGCCCAAATTCGCACATACACGGTTCTTGCACAAACAACCGATACAATTTTATAACACCTATTACTTTTCTTTAAAATTTCCAATAACTCATGCGTTTGAAATATTGAAATGAATGTTATTGTCTTAATAACTACCTTAGTAAAAAGGCACCTCTAAAGGGTTTAAAAGAAAAAAAGGCTTACAGAACCTCACAAAATAACAAAAAAAACTTTTTAAAAAAACCTTTCCCGCGTCTTATTGGAAAGATTAGTTCCAAATTCTGAATCTGAAATCTAATTAGTTTTGAAGATATCTCAAGTTTTCTATGTGTTGTCAATCTCAAAACCTACGCTTTTGCAATGCTGTAATAAGTTTTTCTCACCATTTTATTTCGGTCGATGTAAGTGTTTTCTATTTCTTACGGGATGTAAGTGTTTTCTTTTTCTTACGGCTACAAGGTAGAATTTTGAAATGCTTAGTAAATACACTTATATACATGTACTATAAAAGTTAATATGGATTTAGGTATATTATGCATTTTTTTTATTAAAAAAATAGTTTTTTTTTTGTGTGTGGGACGGGGTATTTACAAAAATAATTATTAGAATTCAACCAAAAAACGCAGTTTATATTCCGTTGTTATTTTTGCACTCAATAATTCAAAAAAAAAAGAAGAAAGAAACATAAAATAACTTGAAATAACAAACACAAAAAATAAATGTTTTAACAAAAGTTTTCGTATTTTAAATAATTCCACAGTTTCGAAATTTTATAAACTCTTAATTTTTAATTTCCTTCTGAATAACTCATATTTTAAACTTTCAGATATGTTGATAAATAATCAATTGAATCATTAACTTTAAATTAATTCAGTAAAAATAATGCATGTAATGCTTCTCAATAATCAACTTAACTTTAAATTTGTTTGAGAAGTTATTTCCTTGTCAAAAATATTTTTAAGGAACAAAAGGTTAGAAGAACCTAGATTTTATAACTCAATTTTCATTTACTTTGTGGCATGTAAGAAAACATTCATGAAAAGTTTATTTCATGCATAAGTATATAAATTCTTCAGAAAAGTCTTTAAAGACTGTACTTAATCTTAAACTGTTTAAAATTAAATACTGAAAAGATAAATCATTTTCAAAAATTGAAATCAAAATTTACAAAATGCAGTACTTATTTTTAGTTATAATAATACATAAATAAAGAAACAGGGTTTTTTAATTAATATTAATTCAAGTACTTATTTAAATAAATTGTAAAAATTGGGCATTAACTTACGATAATTAGAATTTCGCACAAAATATAATTTAATGCCATATTTATTAATGGCTTAAATAACATTCATAAATTACATTTGCATGTGTAAATTATCCAAATAATTTCTTCTTATAACTGCTTAACATTAGTTTTATTTATATTTAAGAAAAAAAAATATATTTTTCAATAGAAAAAGAATAATAGAATAAATATTACCTTTTGTTCCTCACGATGTTAGAAAGAGCTAGCGTTCTAATTAACAGTACGCATTGTATTAACGTAGTTAATATCTATTAAAAAAATCCATATAGTAGAAAACAAAATATGTTTCTCTAAATTGGTAATAAAAATAATAAATGTCCATTTATATTTTTCTGAACTCGCACCATATGCAATATCTTTTTCCATATATAAAGAATAATAAACGTTTCTCAAGCCCGATTTATCTTGAACTCTGATGTGCGCGTGTGTTTGTATTCCAAAAAACAACTTCCTTTTAATGTATGAATGACACTTCAATGACATAAAAAATAGCATGCCCTTCACAAGTTGAATTACACTAATAGATAAGTACGTGCCATAAATAAAATTTGGAAGAATTCCATGTCCCCAAATTTGTCGTAACTAAACAACATTCAGAAAACCAACTGAAAATCACATACCTGTATGACCGTAATCCTGCAGCATCTTCAATGGACCGCAAAATCGTGACTAAATCGCTCGTAAGCAAAAGCAGACTCTTGCTAAACTGTCCCCCTATTCCTCCTCTCCCCCAGCAACCTAGCGGGTTGAGGTGTAATATTATGTAGAGGAAGAACTCGTACTGACCTATAACCTGCCCTTTGACCGTCAGATGTCTGTTTCAGCGAAGATGGTTGTTTTTAATTCTGGAACTGAACGATTAGTTCGGGTTGGTCGGTGTTTAGTATTTCTGCACTTTGTATTTTAAAGTACATATCCGGTTAACTTAGGTAGATTTTATAAACACATGTTGGGTGCAGCTTATAATTAGATGTTTTGGGTATCAGGTTGTGACTCTTTACTTTTTGATATAATTTGTTTTATTGAAATGATTTATTACTAAATTTCTTATTTACTATTAATAATAATTATATTATAAAGCTCATAAATGTAGCATCACAGCTATTACTTTATTTTTATTTTCGCTCATCCTTTATTTTTCTTTCGTATTGTAATTCTCGGCAGACTTGTAAATAAACTTATACATAGGGCTGAATCGATTTTTTCTTTTTTTTTTAAATTTCTAAATATATCTATAAGGGGAAAAATGTTCTATGGTAAGGAAGGAGATTAAGAGAAAAGATAATTTCAAAAAATCATTTCAAATCTTATTAGAAATTTAATAGAAAAAATTTGGTTAAATCATTTCAGACCCATAATAAATTATTTTTCTGCAATACAAATCATTAAAAAATGATTTTTGATAAATGAGTACTGAGTAACGAATCGTACAATGTACTATGCAACATTTCATAATCATTTTTTTTTCTCTCTCCCCCTACATGGGTGGGGATGCACGTTAAATATGTCAAGGCTTAAAACGTCCTCCCGTTGATGTGGTGTAGATGTAAGGAAAAGGGGTGCAGCGCGGGTGTTGTTCTTGTCACTTGATCATAGCTCAAGATGAAAAGGTCCATCACCAAAAGCCTTTTTGTTGCATAAAAGGGTGACGTTATATAATTTAACTCGCCCCGCAATTTATTTCGTGATTCACTTTCTACTGAAGTTACACATCAAGTTTATAGTGCACTGCAATTGCACTGTGAGCGTATGTTTTTAAAAATTCAATGCTACAGAAGCTGTTAAAGGCACCTAGCGTTTTTTTTTCTTCTTATTGTTACTTAGTAAGTGTCCTCTCATATCATTGAATGTTAAAATGCACTAAATTAATTTTCCCTTCCATAAGGGTTGATTAGACTTTTCACCATAAAAAAAAAGCTCAAATACATAAATTTCATTTCCCTTATTTCAGTACTTAACATAAAAAAAAATAATAAATTTTGTTCAATTTTATTTTTTTCTTCATCAACATACCAGATGACACCTTTCCTCATAGATACATTTTTAAATCCTGGAAAAAAGTTTTCGATCAACACCCTATTACACATTTGTGTGATTTAAAGTTCTTAATTATGCATGGTTTGTACTAAGTTAATTTTAGAAGAGCGGAGTATTCATTTCAACATATACATTTTGAACATATTTTAATGCTTCAAAATATGCATACATTAAAGAAATTCGCATAATTAGTGTATGAATTATGTACATGATAAGTTATTCAAGAAATAATAAAATTTGATTGCGACATTTAAGTTATCAAGGTTTCCAAAGTATAGTATTTTGTGATGGTAGAAGTATGATTTCGAAAAAAAAAAATCAAAAATGCCTTTTAGCGAAACAAATAATTTTATTAAGCAAAATGTTAATAAAAACCTTTTTTATATATAACTTACATTTTTTATATAAAAACAAAATTGCCTGTAAGAAAATACTAGAAGTATTTTAAAGCATTGTAAAGTGATAGTAAAAGTGTTAATGCCTTGTTCTGAATCTTCATTTTATTCCATTGCAGTGTAGCATAAAAAACATTTTACGACCAGAACGTGTTAGAATTTCTTTTTCCATAAATCTCTAAAAATAAAGAGGAAATCATCGCTCAAGCGAAAGAAATGCCTATAAATGGGGAAAAAATGTAACTTTCTAAGCTCTTGCACTTCCAACAAACAGTTCTAGTATTTTTGTAACATCCTTGTCCTCAAAATCGTAACCATTTAAGCGTAATAACTTTTAGCCCTCCCTTCATCGAATACGTCAAAAGAAATACTACCATTCTTCGTTTTCTTGACGAATGCTATGAGCAGATCTTTAATAGAAAACACTGGGGGCAGGGGGAAACCCGTTATTGCCAACTTCTCTGCTCTGGTCCATTCCTAGAAAATATTCGATTATGAATCGATGAAAGAGCTTATATCGCCTAATCGATTTGTACACGCCTGGTCGCCCTACTTAACGACGGAAATGACCTAACTTATATATAGAGTCACTTTTGCTTTATTATCTCTGGTTGTGTTTTTGGTTCTCATTTTGATGGAATGTAGAGTTAGTTTTCCCTTGATCATTTCGTTATTTTTAGAAAATTGGTTTGAGGTTATGTTCCTAAGTTCTCCATGACTTGAAATTATGCTTTCAATTTCGTGTTGAATGTTATATTTTTCTTGATTTAGTTTAATATGAAATTGAAAATGATATCTAAATTTAGGGCAGAAAACGTTTTCCCGATGTACTGCTCCAAACATTCCTCTCTTTACCTCAATGATATTTTCTTTAAAGTATTGAAAAAATAATTTAAGAAGTGAAACTAATTTCAATTCAAAAAGTTGTATCATTAATTTTGCATTTGTTTTAGTCTTCTATTCTAAAATAATCTGATGTTTCAATAACTATTGAAAAGCTGTGTGTATTATAAGGATATTTAATTCTTTTAAATCTCAGGTTCTGTGTGTCTCTATATGAAAATACGTTTAAATATTCTTAAGTAGCTGTGCCATACTGTTATCAGCTATTATTTACTTTTCGTCAGCTGAGTCAATCTTGTGTAATATAATCAACATATTCGGCAAATTTATACTTTACTGCGTTGTTCTACCGTCGTTTTCTTATTTCCCTAAACATTGATATCCTATAGCTTTCACTCTTCCCTATATTTATATATGTCGCAGGGAAATGACTAAATTAGGAATTTCATCAAATTCTTATGGAATATGATCAATTGACGGGGGATGTTAAAATAATGTCTCTTAAAGGTCATATTCCTGATAAAAGTAAGTGATTTTATCAAATCCCTGAACTGTTTCAGTGAAATGATGAACTAGTCAGGAATTGCATTGGCAAAATGCTGTCCAGGTGGAGACAAGGGGGCGGTTCGAGTCCTTGTACTTCCTAACCATATAGGTAGTACTATCGATTCCCTAAATATCAACCCCACATCATTAAAAAAATGGCACCACAGGATTAACATAGGGATTGATATTTTAGTGTATAAGTAACCGAGAAGAAAGATGTTACAAATAAAAACAAACACCAACCTAATTTTCTAATTATTTGCTAATTAGTTTAGAGTAAATAATTTGTATTTCAGTAACTATTGTTGTATTACTTACTTCTACGTTTAATAATGCATCATATTTGTTAAATAAATACACTTTTAAACACTTGACAATATTATTTCATCATTTCACTGAAACAGAACATGGATTTATTCAAATCCCTTACTTTTATCAGGGAAATGACCTTGAAGAGACGTTATTTTAACATCTCCCGTCAACTGATCATCTCCTTAGAGATTTGATGATATTCATAATTCAGTGCTTCTCAAACTTTCTATACTTGCGACCCAGTTTTCAATCATAATTTTCATCGCGCCCCCTGCATATAATAACGATGTATTGAATTCAATAATAATATACCTTGACGTAAAGCTATATTACGACTTTAATTATAAACCGTACAAATTATCAAAATAAATATTAAATTTGGCATGTAATTTTATGACATTCCCATAGGGTCACTGGTAATTATTAAACTTGTTCTTAACTTAGCACTGTTAAATTAATTATGAAACACATTCTGCAGTACTGATACATTTATAAGTGAACTATATCAGAGTAAACTGTATTTTATGATTTCAGAATATATTTTGTTTTGCTTTCTTTCAATGAATTATTAATTTTTTAAAAAATAATCTTTCGTTTTCAATTTTTCGATGTATTTGCTCCTCTCTTGTAGGGTTATCACGCCCCTAGGGGGCACGCCCCACAGTTTGAGAAACGCTGTCCTAATTTCATCATTTTCCTGCGACATATATATGTGTGTATGTATGTGTGTATACATAATTAGGCATATGTATGAAATGAATAGATGAGATGGTACTACTGTTTTTTTGAATTGTAATCGTGAAAATTATAAATTCGAATATTCTACACTCACAAGTGTCAAGGAACAAGGGATGGAATTATTTTTTTTTCTATATTTAAAAACTCAAGAAAAACAGGAGAACATTTAATATAAAAATATAATTACTTGTTCAAGTGAAAGTAATTACTAGATATTTTTAAAAAACCACCTCAGTATTGTAGGGAAAGCCGTCATCGTTTAATAAGGCGAATGTAGGCTTTTATGATATTCTCTTTTACTATATATCGACAGTAAATCAAAATGGTCATATTTCAAAGTCTAAATCCCTAATAAATCTATACGGTACCTAACTACGTTCAGAACCGTGATTTTAAAAAAGTGCATAAATGGATTTTTCCTGATATTTAGTGTCACTTAGATTAGAATATATATATAAAATTGTTTTAAGGACATTTTGACAAAAGAAAATTAATTTAAGTACAATATTTTGGTAAAAAATTAACTTAAAATAACCTTTTTTCAAAATGTTCTCCTTTTATAGAAAATGATTCTAAAATAATAATATTTTGTGTGTGTGTTTGTGCTTATATAAAGTAAAGACTTTCCAGAGGTCGGCTGTTTTTTTTTAAATTTGCATTTTTTTTTCAGGTTACAACCAATTGAAATAATTATCGGCATTTTTCTTAAAATTTCTCCCTCTGTTGTGGTAAAACATAGATAAACCCACTTCTAAGTTATATATTTCAAAATTCTAGTTGACCTCTGTAAAAAAGGGCTGGGGCTATATGCAGGCAAAATATTATTACAATAAAACATTTTTTTTACAAAAGGGGAATATTTTGAAAATTTTTTTAAATTTTATGTTCATTTTTGTCAAAAAATTGTCTTAAATATTTTTTTTTTGTAATTCTATTCTTAAAACAATTTTATATACATTTCTAATCTTTACACTAAATACCTAAATATTTTCCATTTCAACTTTTAAAAAACACGTTCAAAGATACTAAAACAGTTTTTAATTTTTTAATTCTAAATGAAATAAAACTCGTTTTGGAATAGGGTATTCGTAGTTATGATTTATATGAAATGTGATAGTTAGGAATTTTTTAAGTAAATATTTATTACATATGTGTGTGTGTATAGTATGTTTTGAATGTAACTTAAAAATTATTGCTCACATGTTAGATTAAATGTGGATTATAGCCATTACCGACCACTTATTAATAACAAACATTTCTTTTAAAGTTCCTGTTTTTGCATTACCTTTTAAATCTGAAAATATCACTCAATAATCACATATTATGTATAAAAGAACTAGAATAATAAAAATTATTTATATGTTTGTATATTACATAAGTGCATACTCTAAGTTTAATATTATTTTTAATAAGTCAAAGTATACAATGAATTGTTTCTTAATTAATTTAGGATAAATAGCATATTTCTGACTTAACAGCAATATATATATATATATGTATTTTTAACGTCACACTTCCAAGCGCTTTTGTAGTCTTGAACCGAGCTCTATCAGCGCCTTTTATTAAACATCTGGAGGAAATATTTCTTAAGTGTTGTTTGTGTGTAAAATCGCTTCCCGCAGAAGAACCATAATTTATGTAAATGAGAGTTGCTATATTTAAACTCCATTTAAGTGAGGGAAAGATAGTCGATGGTCGTTAGTCCTACAAAGTTTAGATTATTAAAGTTATATAACAATTAAAGGCCATGAATTTTCGGAAACAGGATCCTACACTTACTAAACAAGCTAACTATTTAATCCAGGATGAGTACCATTACATCGGATCTCATCGTGAGACAAGTGATCCAGTTATTTTTTATAGATATTTAGATTACTAATTAAATTAACCACTCCCTTGGTTTGGATAAAATTCTAAAATAAAATTAAAATCAAAAATAAAAAGCACAATTTTAAACCAGCTCGATGACTTTGAATTTAGATAAAAATTATGGGCATCAGCTTTTATAGATTACAAGTCTTTAGTGGCACAAGGACTTGAACACACAATTCCACAAATCTGGCCAAGAGCAGGGACGTCTTAAAATCTCTTGAGGCTCTAGGCTCTTACGCAGAAGTAAGCCCTGGACCCCTACTCAAATGTAATCCCCACCCGTCACCCATAAAAGTCGACAGAACATAGTAAAACTTTGTCAAATACTCGTGCAAACAATTACCCGAAGCAAATAAATGTGTATGACTTTACAATCGCACAGACCAGCTCGACCAATTACTGCATTTTGTCTAAATGAGTAATGATGGTGTATGGTGGTAGGTCTAGGTCTATACATAGACTTAGGTCATCACATGTAGCCAGTTAACATATCGTCCGAAATTCCTGGTTTTTCGGTTAATAAAATAGAAAAAAAATTTAGCCGTTGAAATTATTCTAATCATTATTTTATTAAGGTATCCGACTACGCGTTCGGAACCGTGTTTTTGCAAAAGCGCATAAATGAATAACTTTCATGATATTTAGTGTCACTTAGATTAGAAACCATGTGTACAATTGTTTTAAGGACATTTTGACAAAAACAACTATTTAAATCCAATATTTTACAAAAATTAACTTAGAATAATTTTTTTTCAAAATGTACTCCTTTTATGAAACATGATTCTATTATAATAATATTTTGCCAGTATATAGCTCAGATCTCTCTACAGAGAATCAGCTAGAATTTTTGAAATATATTAGAAGTGGGATTAGAAGTGAAATTTAGAAGTGGGTTTATCCATATTTTACGACAACAGAGGGGAGCAGTTTTAAGAAAAAAATGCCAATAATTATATTTCTATTGGTGGTAACTCTAAAAACAATGTGATTTTTTTTTCAAAAATCATAGTTGAGCCTCTGTAGGAGATCTGAGCTATATACAGGCAAAATATTACTATAATAGAAGCATTTTTCACAAAAGGAGAATTTTTGAAAAAAGATTATTCTAAGTTAATGTTTTGCCAAAATATTGTATTTATATAATTTTTTTTTATCAAAATGTCCTTAAAAGAATTTTATACATGTATTCTAATCTGACATTAAACATCATGAAAATTATCTATTTATGCGCTTTTGCAAAATTACGTTTCCGAACGTAGGCGGATACCTTAAGGCTGAGTCGAGAATGAGATTAGGCCCCATTGTGGCGAGGCCTTGGGGCTATGCCCAGCTGGCTCATGCCTTAAGACGTTCTCTGCCACAAGTTTGTTATGTTGACAACCCTGATACCAAGGGTCTGATGATTTCAAAGTAGTTTCTTAGCCTTCAATATCTAAGAAAACTTGAAAATGAAATACATACTTAAATCGAATTAATTTTTTAAATTTTTTTCTTGAAACGCTGAACATAAATAAGCATTATATTTTAAAAATCGATGTAAATAAATCATCTTTTATTAAAAAATTAAAGTATACAGAGAAATTATTCTTAAATTTTTAGAATTTTGTACTATTTTTTCTGAACAATTTTAAATTAATATTTGCTTGATTTGAGAATAAAACTGTTTTATTTCAAATTTGATTCTTTCGTAGAATAAAGTTTGATGATAAATTTATAGGCATAAAAACCCGTGTGTGTTTATATTACTATCATTGAATCCGCAACCTAAAGTCATTTTGGGACTGAATAGAAATATTTTATTTTCATCTTATTATACACATATAGGTCGCGAGGCATTTCACTGAAAAATTCTACTTGTATTGATCGGAGCAAAAACTTTTCTGTTAAGAGGTACACTTCGCCCAAACTGTTGACAATAAAGGTCTAAGTTGACAGCTCGAACATCTGTCACTTTTCTTAAGTGATTTTCTAGATCGAAACTGCACCAAACACTGATCATAAATTTTTTTTTCCTTCGAAGCCTCCTAGTTTTGCAACAGGTTTCGTAAGTTTGTCAATAATAGGTTTCAAAGAGAAATTTGCATTTTCCTTCACATTTTGATGTAGACGATAGAAAAGTTCTCAGAAACTTTGCGTATGCTGCAGATTTATGTTTGTGATGGATTTTTCAGAATGATGTTTACAAGTTTTCTTGAGATGAATTCTCTTAATCTAGGGAAAAATTTCTAACTATTGTTAATATTTCAATTTTAAAAAACGTATGAAGCTGGCATCATACATAAAAATAATTAGCATTTTTTTTTGTATCTATAGCAATATCTATTTGAGTAATAATTGTAAATTGATATTATTATAATTTTAACTCATAAATATCTACATATACTTAATGATATAAAAAGCTTTTAAAAAATTAATACAGTCTTAAACCTGCCTTGTTTCCGACAGATATAAATGCATGAAGCCTTTCTGAAAATCTTACAAAAAAACTAAAATAAAATGGAGAAAAGTGAACCAACTTTTAAAAAAATAGCATGAATGTGATATACAATTTATTTAATTTATTATCTATATAAAAAACACCTGTGTTTTTTTTTTTTGTAAAATGTCTGAAAACCAAATAATGGTACGCTGAAAAACAGGATATACAAATGAAGGAAAATATGAAAAATGATGTAAATATTTATTTTTAAAAAAAAACTCACCAAGACCATTAAATTAACCTTTAAATATTTTAATGTACAAGAGTGAAAAAATATTATGAATGTTGGAATGCTAAAATAAAGAGAAGTTTCGTAATATAAGAATAGTTTTATATATATACGTAACTCATTCTCCGTTATTATTTCACTGTGATTGTTGTTTTTGTGTTTTACATGTTACACCAAAGTATTTTTAAAAGTATTCTTGAAATAAAAAACTTTAAATTTAAGCACATTTCCTTCCGACAAATTACTGAATAAATTTCACTAAAAAAAATTAAATACAAGAAAAAAAAACTACCTTAAATTCCATTTATTTTGACTATAAATTACACACACACAAATATTTATTTATATTTAACGTGCTCTACTTTGCAGAAAAAAAAAATTGAATATGGAAGATTTTTTTTTTAAAAATAATTGGAATTTTGGAAACAACACATGCATAGTTGTATTGTAAACCCTGCAGAATGAGGACTGATTTGAAAAAAAACACGTGAGGTTTAACCAGTTTTACGTCTATCCAAACTTTTCCCTTTCTACATATAATTCCGAGTGAACTTGTATGGAATTTAATGGATAGAAGTTTTAAATTTATTATCAATAAAAAAAAAACATACCCAAAACAGTTTGAAAATGTTTACATCAGTACGAATCAATGAGCAACAAAGCAGTTATTTCCTGATTCATGGACTTAAAAAAAATTCACAGCACAAGACACAAGGGTAAATTAGGAGTAAAATCAATGATTATGAATTTTTTTTACTAAAATATTGTTAATAAATTTTCTCGATATAGTATAATAATAATATGTCAGTTATAAATATTCTGTAAATATTGTTTCTATGACCTGCAATATCACCATCTATAAGATGTTCCTCATTGTTAAACTTGAATGTAAAACGGTGTTTTAAGTAAATGTAATCTGTAAAGTCTAACATGGATTTGTAGTAATAGAAATATTTATGCATAAAGTTATCGTTGTGTTACTTGTTATCTACTGTTACATAATTTTAAAAACACTTATGTATGAAATTTAAAAGAAAATAAAGTTTACCTTTAATTGATGTTTATCTGTGTGTGTAAAAGTACTCTTCCTTCAACATTGATAAAAGAAACAATAGTTATGAAGGAAAATTCTAGTTTTACCGTCTAAATTATATATGTCTATATGGCTCTACGTTAACATAGAATCAAAATATGCAAGGTAACTTTGTGAAGTAGTTAAGCAACTCTTATATATGTTCACTGTCTGTCTCTCTCTCAATTAGTTTATAAATTTTTTGAGCAACTTTTTTCTTTATCGTAATTCAAACAGACTATAGATTCAATCAAATAAACATCATATACATTTATTTCTACATTTCGATCGGACTAATATATAACCCCTAAAAGTTTCAACCCATGCAGCGAAATTCAATTAATCAAGTATATTTAGTCTCATAGCATCCAGCAATTTATTTGTCTGAGTTAGTTATTTAAACTTCAGAAACAGCAAGGAAAAGCAAACTAGATACGACACGGCGAATTGAGTTGTCAGAAATTGTCAACTCAAGGCTAACGGCTCAATTACTGTCACGGATTTCATATCTAACGCATGCCGCACTTGTATTTAAAGTTTGGCTGTAGAATTTACAGACTCAATGAAGCATGAAAAAAGTCTTAATTGTGTAAATTATACAGTTCTGTCGTTATATAGAAGAATTTATGTTTCATTATATACACACAATTAGATATATTTATCCACAACTGTAATTTGAATTGCCGCAGATTCCAATGAGAGGATTCTTAACTCACAAAATAATATCAGAATTTACGAGTGCGGTTTAGGTACAGGGTATACAGATATATAGCCTTAAAAATAAAAAAGAAAAAAAAAAGAAACAGATGGGGATACAAAAAGTTATTTTTCTGGATATATTGAAATGCTGTTTATTTTAAAGAATGACTTTCCTTATGAACTTAAAGATTTGTGGTGTTGGAAGTGTATTATTTCTTTTTATGCTTCAGATAATACCTCGAATTAGACCATATTAACCATTGTAAAACCTATATTTCAGGTTTCTTCGTAAAAACGGGGATGCATAGTATACTGCAAATATACCCAAGAGTTAAAAAAAAAGCATTTTGAAAGTTTAAGTATGTGTTGTATGCTGGATTTTACGGTATGTTGTACAGATTCAGTGTTACTTTACTAACGGTAGAAACTAGAACTAAATGCTGGGACAAGAATGGTTTTCTATTATGAAAGAATATATTTTTATTTGTTAAAAGTAAAAAAAGGGATAATTATAATAATAAGTAAATAAACATGAGTTAAAAGCATTAGAATTTTATTTCTAAGTCTGTATTTTTTCTAGCAGATTTTTTCATAAGTTTGTCTTAAACTCTAATTCTATTTCCTTACAAGAATGTGTTCTATGATTTAATAATAAAAAAAAGTATCATTAAATTTTCATAAATAAATTTTATCTACACACATTTTACACAAATGGTATTTCTAGAACTACCCATGTATATAAGTTATTTTTAATAAAATATATAACACACTTCGCTATTAGGTAATAAAAAAATGTTTCTTTTATGTTTCTTTTCATTAAAAAAACAAATTATGAACGTGGTAGCCCGGTGGTGAATGTTTATCCGGCGTGTCAAGAGTTGAAGCCCTAGTGCTCCTGAATACCCATAGTGTAGGGGAACTAATACATACATTAAATCTGATGTGGCTGTGAGCCTTCGGGTTGGCATTGTAGTTTGAAGAAGAGGGGGTTAACCCAGGTGTCTCCCTCGTTACTTGACCTTGGTTGACATTTACGAGGTCCGTCACCGGCAGTCATCGAATTGTTTTGTAGTGCGACGTTAATGAACAATCACTCAAAAGACAAAAATTCCATCTGAAATATTTGCTCTTCTAATTTTTTTAAACGGTTTCTTATAAGAAGTATATTTATGTTAACAATGTGCGACCTCGCGTTCTCTTTCCCAAGGATGTCAAGCGTTCACTCGTTTAACAGTGTGGGATTAGTGTTAATTATATCCATTCTTCTAGAAGTAATATAGAACTTGAAATGATTTTTTTTTTCAATTCTTGATTAAAAACAAAAACAAAAAAAGTGGATGATAATTTTTTCTCAAATATTATGCAGAAAATAGCATTACACCGTACACTATGGTGTTATTATAATCCATCTTTTAAAACTGTATCTATCATGGCTGCAAATTTATACTCATATTAAAGATAAAAACCTGTCAGCAACATTTTAAATGAAATACGTAATAATAACTCTCTATTTTGTCTTACTTTCTTCAATTCATGCAATTTTTAATATGCTTTATTTATAGTTTTCGGAAGCATAATTCTTTATGTCAAAATAATTAAGTTAAAATCCAATATCAGTAAAAAGAACTAAATTGAGGCATGGTAGAATTCAATAATTATTTAAGGATCTTATATTTTCTTAATCCCTCATTCGAGTTAAGGAGCTTAAAGCCTGTCGGATTATTATTCTGAAAAGACTTTATTTCTCTCCCTTTTCTCTTAAATCATTTAGTGTTCACGCAGGTTGAACATATAAATTTAATCTCTTAATATCTTCCTTAAAATAACATACACTTTTTAACTAAGCTTTCGTACGGACAATAATATTAAGAACATAAACTTTTCCTTCAGCTCATGAGAAGTCCCGTATGAGGTTGCCTTTATTCGACATTCCAATTCTCATTACGACCATCCCAATACAATGCCGTAAATTTTAAACCGAAAGTAGAGCACCCAATTGAGATGATCACGCTCTCCTAAACAAAACCGACAGTTGGACAAGAAAAGTTACCGGGTAATCGCTTTTCTACAGGAATCAATATTCAAGAACACGAAGTAATTATCGGAACAAAACCCAGCATCCTGTTTCAGGAGGGTTTTCATCTTTCTGTTTGAGATTATACCGGAAAGTTTCGATCGCAGCTTGCCGCAAATGGAACAGATTCTGCCACTTATTTTGTGTTTCCAATAACGCGATGCTTTATTTTGAAGTTCAGCTTATGGCCCTTAAGCCTGGTAATTGCAAATGTGGAGCAGGGAAAAATTAAAATTTTCAAGAGGTTCTTGAATAGCTATTTAGCTCGGGAAATTTTAAATATGTACTAGAAATATTTAAGCATTTATGCAAGATGTATGTTTGAAATAGCATTAGTATCGTATTTTAATATTTATAAATAAAGTAAATATGAGCATCACATTTGTATTATTTTACACGATAGTGTTATTACTATGTTAGCTTCCTAACTGCTTAGAAATAGTTATTATGAATTGTAAACTCGATATAAGAATGCTTAAAGGTTATACTTGAATTTCTATTGATAACATGTAATGCTGGAAAATTAGTACCAAATAAACAGTTTATAGATGTTTTTTAAGTTTATAGATATACTAGATTCAAGATAAAAATTCCTCTGTAATAATTAATTAAATTTAAATTCCATTAACATTATCTTCTGAACAATTGAATCTTAATTAAAACAAAATGCACTCTTTTTGAATTTTTATTTATTAATTGTCATTGAAAGTTGAATGAATCTTTAAATTCTAACCAAACATCTAACGCCCGAATCTTATAGAATGGTTGTTTATTAATGATGAATTCCGAACTTATACACGAAGGGCTATTGACGATGAATACCGTGATTATGAATCACGTTAAAATGAAGATGATGACATCTGAATTAATAATATCTCTTCAAACATCCACACCACGTCAAATTGAGAAATTTTAACGCCCGTATGGTTAACCCCGCGCTAACAAAAATCTTTTTTAGGAACTCGACAAAAATTTGCCAAGGGTTTCGCAATGTACCCCATCACTGCACTCTAAAGTTTGTGGATGATTTTTTGGAAAACACTATTTTTCGTTTTTTTAGATTCCCCATAGAATTTTAAAAGTACTTTTTCCCAAATTTAAAGGGGGGCTTCGGGCACATGTTAAATCAATGTTTATGTATTTTTTATGGAAAAACTTACTTCTTAAGAATAACGTTTTTACAGTAGGTTATGTGTACGATTAACAAAGCTTTAACGAAGGAATTTGTCTTATTGCTAAAAATTAAAGTAATTATGAATTTTTTTAAAAAAAATTTCCACTTTTTTGTTCCAAAAAGGCCTTATCAAAAAGGTTTCCTATTTTTATTCCAAAACACAAGTGTATGCTCACTGAAAATTTAAGTATTATATAATAAGTAGTTTTTGAGGGAAAAAAAGTACACGAAGTAAAAAATATCATTTTGAGAAAATAGGCTTTAAAGTAAAAATTTGTAATTTTTTGAGCATTTACTTTTTTATTAATTTCCTGAAGCCCTTGAAGCATTTCCTTTACCCTCTGCACATACAAAAGGCCCTTCTTTCGTTTTTCCATTATTTGTAACAATTTTGCCTTATTTTTCCTTTGCTTTATTTTTCTTAAGATGTTTTGTGGGGCCCACAATCTACGGGATCTAAGGTTTTGAAAAAAAAGTTATAACGGGTTAATATCATAAAAAGTTTTAATACATTAATTTTCCCTGTCCCTAGATATTTATGCTAATTTTTGAGTTTTAATTTCACAAATTTGATCTTGGGGTCCCCAACCATATGGTGTTTTTTAAAACAATACCGTTCTCATACCGTTTGGATAAAATAGACTCCCAACGTTTTTTATATGGATTCCCCTCATCGAAACCAAAGAAGCCGGTTCCTATTAGACTTTTGGGCCCCCAAGGAGTAGTTTCTTTAAAAATAAATAAAAAACTCAATAATCGTATTTCCTCATATCATATATCATTTTAAACAGAAATATTTGAACTTTCAATAAATACAAAAAGGTAAAACATCGATAATTTTTCTAAAAAATTATTTTCCCTCTTTAAACAAAAAAAAACACTAATTTCCCCATCTCTATATCCCCCAAAATTGTTCGGAGAAAAATAACATTTCTTTTTTTTTTTGTATAGCTACAAAAATTTTTCCCGAAAAAAAAACAAATGCATTTAATCGGGAAAAACAAATTGTCATCAAATTTGGTAAATGTACTATTCATAAAATGTTCACAAATAAATTAAAAATAATACTTTTTCATGGAGTTTTGCACTGAAAAATTGTGAAACAAAACAAATGAAACTAGAAAAAATTAATAACCGTAATCCCTTTTAAATTTTTTTCATCTTAAACCAAAAATTTAAAAAGGGCGGAATTTTAAAATTTTTTTTAAAAATTAAAGTTTATTTTTTTAAAAAAAATTCCAAAATTTTTTAAAATAAAAAGTTCAGTTTAAAAAAGGTTATTGAAAAGGTTTGGGGAAATTTATTTTTTAAATTTCCAAAAAAAAAGTGTATGTTTTTCATAATTGAAAAAAAAAAATTTTAAGGGTGGTTTTAAAAAAAAGGGCACAAAAAAAAATTTTTTATCATTTTTGGGGAAAAAAGGGTTTAAAGAAAAATTTGTTTTTTTTGGAGCATTTACTTTTATTTTTTTCCGGGGCCCCTTTAAAGAAATTTCCCCCCTTTTCCCCCTTGAAAAAAAACAAAAGGCCCCTTTTTTTCGTTTTCCAAATTTTTTGGGAACAATTTTCCTTTTTTTTCCCCTTTTTTTATTTTTCAAAAATAAAATTTTTTCCCCCGGCCAAAATGAATATATTTGGCTCTAAGGGTTTTTTAACCAAAAGGTTAAATTTTAAAAACCCTTATTAAAAAAATTTTTTTAAATAGCAAATTTTTCCCCAAAAAACCATAAACCCCTTCACCATGGACCAACAGGCATGAGATTTAGTCAGTCTACTGCCCTAGTGGATCCTCACCTAAAGGGGTACCCGCATAAAAATTCTTAAACCATGGCCCAACAGGCATTTTATTTTAGTTTTCCCAAACCCTAGGGGTTTCCCTCACCTAAAGGGAAGCTGCATAATACCCTTCAACATGGACCAGAACATAGAAAAGCTTCTTCACATTAAATCTGTAGAGTCTCAAAGTCCCCTTTGGGACTAAAGGGGAATTTGAAAAGAAGAGTGCCAGCTCAGGAAAAGCCCGGCATTTTGCCCCGTTTTGTATGGGAAGTCCTTCCACAGCCCTTGTGTTGTTTAAGACGACGTTAAAAACCCCCACTGCCCATCCCTTGTTTAAAAAAAGAATGAGGAAAAAGGGGAATATTAACTTTCACCCCTGTTCAGCTACACGGGGGTTTTTTGGCGACGGACCAAATTTTTAAACCTGGTCAAGGACATGGGCGACACCTGAGATGGCACCCCTTCCTAACCACCACACCACCTAACGGAAGAACAATTCAGTTGTCGACAGTTTTGAAGGGCATCGCTCCCCTTCACGGTGGTTCGGGGGTGGTAAAAAGGGCTCAAAATTCGTGACAAGGCCAGCCACGATTCGAAAATTTTGACCCCCTCGGCTGCGACCTTGTTTTTACAAAGAAAGCGGGACAAACGCTAGACTAACAGCACTATCGTGATAGCTAGAAACCCCAGAATGAGAGGATTAATATGAGTACTTTTTTCGAAACGTTTTATATCGAAACCTGTTTCATAATGCTTCTTCTTAGTAAGTTTATTAATATGTACCGAGATATTTTCCAACACTGAGGACGTTCTATGCTTATCTCGGTTTCATACTCTAAACTAAACTCAGTAGCGCAGCAGCCTCCGGAGAGACAAAGTCTTCTATGCCCATCTCAGCTTTTGTGAACTTAGTCAATGAAATGCATGATCAAATGTTCCGGTCAAGTGGTGAGTCTGACACGAAGCCCCCAGTACTTAGTTCTCAAACAAGCTTGGTACTCATTTATTGGCCCACTGAAAGGATAACAAGCTGAATCGACCTTGCCCAGACTGGAGTTTAAACCACGGAGCTGTGGCGTGGAAGTATAATACGCTACAACTCGGCCATTGGGCTTTTATACTCTACTATTTATAAATCTTATTTTGAGTTGCTTAAATAGTTTTTGCATTCCATTTAGATAAAAGGGTTTTTTTGTGTACTTGTGCCGTTTTGCAAACAAGACGTCACCTAATGGATATTTTTATTTTAATGCCTTGAATGCATCTTGTGTATAGTCTACTTTCCAAATTTCGTGGCAATTCACTCATTCGACTTAATTGCAAAATGTTGCTTAGAAGAATTTAAATACAGCCCCCTGTATAGTTTGTATTTAATTAGAACAATCCAGAACTTTAACTTAAAATAATCGATGCATTGTTCTTTAAATTTTTTTTTTTTCCACATTAGAATTTAAACTAGTTTTGGGTTAGAAAAAGGGGTTTTAATTTTTTTGGGGGGTAAAAAAAAAAAAAAAAAGAAGCAACAACAAAAAATTTAAGTAGTTATTGACTTTTATTTACTGCAATGAAAAGAAATCAAGTATAACACGTATTTTCAGTATTTAGTTCTACTGTTATTTACAGTGATTGAAGTGGAATTAAGTTTTTTTTTTTTAAAGCAATTTAGTGGGGCGGTAGGCCCAATGTTTAAAGGGGGGTTGGTTTAAGCCGAGTTTACCCGCCACCAAAAACCCGCTTTTTAAGGGGGCAAAGCAGTTAAATCTGGCGAGAGTCCCCCCCCGTTGGTGTGGTGGGTGGGAAGGGGAGGGGGTGGCCCGCTAAGTGTGTTTCTCACTTTTTACCATGGTTTTAAATTTTTTTGAGGGCCGTTCCCAAAAGCCCCATGTAAGTTTAAAATTAAATTTAATTCACTCCACGTGCTTACTCACTCTTTAAAACAATGAAAATAATATTGATTAAAAATTGAATTTGTGGCAGAGTCATGCAAAAGATAATATAGAAATTCTGATTATACATAAATAAAAAGTTTAAAATGAAAGTTTATAGATAAATAATAATAAATTATAGATATAGGTTAGTGAATTTTTTTATATACATTAAGAAAGCACGTGACTCTTTCAATAAAAATTCTTAAACTCTTTTTAAGTTATTTTTTACGGAATAATTATGCTGAAAATATAATTAGTATTTTCGTGATAATTAGAAAGTACAAAATGATTTGTAAAGAGGTAAAACGATTTTCCCGAAAAACAAATTCTTAAATGTGTATCTTCCAAAACACGAGTATTTTTCTAAAATATCACTGCAATGATCATTAATGAAAAATATAAAATTAAACTTTTAAATATCAAATGATGAATTTTTAAATTATATGAATCGGCACTGCGTTAAAGTTCTTATGATTTAAAAAAGGCCGTAAGAAAAATACCGTTCTCAAAAATGTCCTTAATCAATCTGTTAACACAACATAACATTACATTTTCATCCTTTAAAACACTACATTGAAGATTTTTCTCAGATTATATGTTACATATAACTCCTTAAAAAAAAAATGGCTATTTCTTCAATAAACTTCTTCAAAAATTTTTTTTAAAAATACTTCGATTATTATGCTTAAGGTTTTTTTTTTTTATAATTTAACTCTATTTATTATTAAAAAAAATCATGGAACTACATAGAAAAAAATAAATAAGTTTTTTTTTTTTTTTAAAAAAAACCCCCCTTTGGGGTATAAATACAATTTTTAAGGAAAAAATATTTTTTTTAAAAATTTTTTTTCTCATTCTTTTTTGTAAAAAAAACATCTAAAAAACTTTTTAAAAAAAAGAATTCCCCATTTTTAATATGTCAAAGAATTTTAATATGTCTTGCTCATCTGAGAAATTGTTTGTTCAAAAGAATTTTTTTTCTTAATTTTAGCAATATTATCCGAAGAGTTTTGTTTAAAATTAGAATTTAATTAGCTTCCATTAAACATCAAGTTAATTAAAAATTATATTAACGCATTTCAGAAAATTGCTCCAAAATTCATAAGCTGTAATTTCATTGATAAGGTTTCCTCAGACTTTTATTTTAACATAACTTAATTAAGTTCAAGAAAGAGTGTTGAGAAAAAATTAATAAAAAAATATTGTTTTTGTTCGAGTAAAGAGAAAAAAAAAACATTTTCTTAATTGAACAATATGCTATCTGATTAAAACTGCATTTTGCGTTTTAGATTTTCCTAAAAAAAATTTTTAATCATAAAATTGATTACATCTTTGTAAAGAAAACTCATAAATTTAAAAAAAATAAATAAATCTAACTATAATTCACAAAATTCTTCATGGGTGTTTAAAGTATAACTACTCATTCATGAGATTTCTGCTACAGTACATTTAAAAAAACTAGCACCGCAAAATCCGGTGTATAACGCGCACCTTTAACACAAGAAATAAAACCGAAATTTAAGTTTACGCGTTAAATAACACGGGGTATAAAATTGATAGCTTTAAAAATAAAAGAAATAAAGAGTTGAGCACAAAAAAAGGAAAAAATTAGACTATTACTATTTATCGAAATACTGTTAATTTTACAGAAATGACATATTTAATGAAATTTAACTTTATATATACATATATATATATATATATATATATAAGTGTTTTAATTCTAGAAGTATATATACTATCTTTTCAAAAACCTGGAATAATACTTTAAATAAATATCTTCAAAACATTTAAAACCGAGTAATTTCTTTTTTTGAAAAATAAATTTAAAAAATTTTAAAAAAATTTTAAAAGATGCCCCCAAAGAATTGGGGGTTTAAAATTCTTTTTTTTACTGTTATTTTTCCGACCCTGTTTTTAATAAAATTATTTATAAATATTTTTATAAAAAATAAATTTTAATCGGAAAAATTCACCTAAAATTCCCTTTAAAAAAAAATTTACCTAAAACCCGGCTAAGCTGGGGTTTCCAAAGGTTATAAACGGCCCATAATTTAAAAAAATTTTTTTTTAGAATATTGGTTTAAAAACCCCCCCCCCTTTTTTCTGAAGTTTTGAATTTCTAAATGCTTAATATTTTGAAGTCATTTATTCGGGGTACTATTCCAGATTTTTGAAAAAGTAGTATATTCTAGAACTATAACCCTTAAGTTCATTACGTGTGTAATTTCTTCTAGATAAACAGTATTCCGATCTTTGCAGAAGTATAATTTTTTTTTATGTTTATCCTTTTGTTTATTTTTGAGCTATCATTTTTTTTTTGACGTATAACGGGCCCCAAATTTATTATATTTTTTTAGTTAAAAATGTGGGTTCACGCAGATCAGGGTTTTAATTCAATTGGAAAGACCCATATCTGAAGGCTTCCAATATTATCCCGGGTTTAAACCAGAAATCGTACAGTGGATTGGTAACTACGAAAAAAATTGTAAAAAAATCATTATTTCCCTTAAAGGAAATATCGTAATTCAATATGTTCTGAGGGATGAGAGGAATATAGAATAACTATTTTATTATTATTAAACAAATATATCAAGGTATTAAATATTTTAAAATTTTTCACTGTGTAGTATGTGTGGAAACAAAAATTTTGGGGATATGTCATTATGATTTAAAAATTTAGGAAACGCGTAAAAGAACGGGTAAAAAACGTGATCCTAAAAAAAAATTTGAGTTTGAAATAATCGAATTGATTTTAATTCGAATAATTGATATCAATAACGTTTTACAATTTTATTTATTGCAACAACTTAACTGAAATGCACCTTTTGCCTGAAATTAACTGCACAATCGGCGAGTAGTCATGGCCACGAACTCATGGCCGGCATTGTCGTGTCGCAAGCTCGAATCCTAGTTCTACTGAAGACCCGTCATCCTTAGGATCTGATACATGCTATAGCTACCGTGACTTAAAGTCATCCAGTTTGCATGGTGTGGAAGTTGGAGGGGTCTCCCGCCTTGACCACTGTTAAAATTTTCAATTTTTTCCCAATAAATTTGTGTTGCTTCAGAATGCGACGTACATTAAAATTATTTAAATCATTCAAATCAATGCCAGGCATTCAGTAATCGTTTCTACCTTCATCACAGCTTACCTGTGCTTGTTGACATACACAGGTGATGTTTCAAATGCGTAATAATTCAACCATTTAATCAATCTTTCACTGACGTATTTGGTATCTGTCGACATCATTCACTAGAGAATAATGGCATTCTCTGATTTCGGTATTTCACTATAGCATATACAGACATATAGGTTATATTTGATAAAATAATTCTATATATATAATTAACTTAACTGAAACCATGGATTTGCTATGTTTAGTAGTATTTTGGATTTATATATATATGTATATGTAATCCAACATTTTTAATTAAATTAAATCATTTGAATAAATCATATCATTTTTGCAAATAACAGTATTTATAAAATATTATATGCCATAACTTCAAACATATCACGATCAGTTTTTTTTTTTTCTGTTATAATGTAAGTTGGATTGCTTAGTAATCTACAAGCAACACATTAAAGTTTGGGAAATATAATATAAAGAAAGAATGTTAGAAAAATGTTCTATGTATAACAAAAATGCTTATGTTATAGAATATTTTATAAAAAAAAACAATAATGGTATGAAATATCTTATATAAAAGTCATTATAGAACACGAAGAAGTATATTCCAGAGAATTCCAAAACACACACTTAATATATGAGAATATATTAAATGTTATTGAATATCTTCCGTTCAACATAGTGAATCAGAAGTGATGCGGTGATTTTAAATACATATTCTAAGTTTATAAGCAAATCCAATTTAATAATGCTTATTTATAAAATTTTAATAGTTTTTTGTATGAGTTTATATGAAAAATAATACTATAGCTTAATACCATAAAGTTAAACTAGTTTATCTCTGCATAGTTGCACAAAGGACTATAATTTAATCCATAAATTGTAATGATATATTATCATGATTTTCTGTTTTTTTAAGTACACTTTTTAATCTACGAGTAAATAATAAATTCAATTTAATATTTTCAAACCTCGGGATAGTTTGGAAGCTATATATAATTTTGGAAGCTTAAAAATTAATTAAACTACATGATGTTTTCTTTTTTTTTTAATTTAAGAATAAATGACATACAAGTGATTGGTTGCTTCCCGAAAAAAATTAAAATGAACAACAAAAATATTTTTTTAATAATTCTAGAAAGGATGTTTAGTCATACTCTCGAATCTTTAAATGATTACATCAGTGTCAATAAAATTAAAATGGAAACTTGAATTTGGGTTGCATTTATTTTTATTATTTACAAAATAAAAATGACATGATTGAATTTCAATTTCTCATTATACTACCATTTTATCTTTCATTTACTTTTATATTGATCAAATGAAATAAAAATGACTTTTTGCAACCAACAAAAAATTGGCTGAAATGAAAAAAAAGTTGTTATAAGGTCAGAGATAATTTAATTAATTTTACTGAGTTCAAAATATTTCTTGAAATGAGTGTAGAATATTAATAAAAAAATATTCTGTATCAAATCAACTAAACTGAAAATTTAGTGTAAAGGAAATTTGAATATACCTTTTACAGTAAGTAGTGTTGTTCAACTATTAATATTTAATTACGGTAGAGTCCCGGAAACTCGGCCCTCAATAACCTGATAGTCCGAATAACTCGGCCGCTTACCCTTGCAGGACAATAACCCCGTGTACAAGAATGACACCGAGCGAGACAATAAGTCCAATGTAGATAGATGCAGATTCTTTCACAGTTAATGAAGAAATTCCGTAAAAGGAAGTCACCATAGAAGGTCCTTAAAAATGACATAGTAAAGGCTGTCAGAAACCGTTTTTCAGTATTTTGAACAACAAGGTGTGTTGGTAATGGACTTACTGTTCCTTCGTCGTTCTTGTGATAAAGCAGCAAAACACAATGTGCATTTTGGAAGACAACATGACATAACACTTTTTTTCAGAAAAAGTACATAATTGTTCATTATAAAGACAGCTTTTTGCTTTCATAAAGTATTTTTTGAGGAATGTCTGATTAGGCAAATTACTGTATACTATGTATTTATTGATTTTCATTTTCATGTAGTAGTCAATTCCCACTTAGATCAACAAAGAAAATTTTACTTTTAGCTACTTTTTATTAAATAGTTACAATTAATATAAATATGTATATCCATATGACAGAATCACCACATTAAGTGGTAATTAATTTTTATTAATGATCATTAAAGTATCATATTGTCATCCAAAACAATCGTGTATATAAATTTCAGTTCAACCAAATACTTTAACACGTGAGAAAAAAAAACCTTTTCAAGTTCTGACACAAGTCGCCAAAAGGTGTCGCTAAGTCGCCAAAAATGATGCCAATGTAGTTGTATTTGTAATTCTTCAAACAATTAGGTCTTAATCAATTAATTTTTATTAATTATTATTATATTATTGCATTTTCATCCAAAGTAATCCTGTATATAAAATTTCAGCTCAATTGAGCGCTTTAAAATGTATTTTATTAACGATTGAAAATTCCACCAAGATAAATAAATAAATCTATAAATAAATATATAGAGAATGTGAGCTGATGTAGGAATTGAAAAAGAATTAGTACGAATGTTTCCTCAAAAAATGTTGTACTTCACTTTGCATCTATTGGTTGCTTGAAAATATTACAGAAAATAAACTGCTCAAATACTCATTAACAAAGGAAAAATACATACTTTATGAAGGCATACTTGTTTAATTCCATTCTCGAAAACCTAGCATCTTTACAAAATCGTCTACCTTTTGGTCCACTTTAGGCTGAGATTTCGGGTCTCTACTGTATTTATATTTTTCCTTTCAGATAGAGAACTAATAACAGTACTACGTAACAGACAATTATAGTTAATTACAAAAAAGAGCAACGAAACTAATTTGATAATCAAGCAGTCTTTCGCAATAAAAATTAGAAATATATCTAATGGCTAGTAAATATCAAATATAACATTCATTCTAAACTATAATCGATTTTTTTCTATTAACTGCTTTGTTAAGCAGAAGTATACTTTGTACGTTTTCATATGTTAAAAGAAAATTAATTTTCCTGCATTCAATAATAGTCATCACTGAAAAACCGCCATGTACAGAGAGTGATGCATGTGAAATCTGTAAAAGATGAAAGCCTTCCTGTTGGCGTAAGGGGTAAGTTAAGAGAGGGAACTCCAGCTCAAGTGTAGCCCTCGTTTATTGATCGTTTTTCAAAATTACAAGGGCTATCAACAGTAGTTATCATGTTGCTTCAAAGTGCAATGCAAATTAAAAACAAATCAATCAATAATATTCAACTGCTACCAAAAGTGCAATAAACAATAACTTTGAAATTAGTTTGTTTCGAAATAATATAACTGATTTCCTGGTTATTTTATTTATTTATTTTTCTTCATATTCGCCATTTTGAATTTTGTTCTAAATTTTCATGATTTGGTGTTTTTTTTTTTGGTTTTCAAAAGATAGAAAATAAATTTAATCAAATAAGTTTAATATTTGTTTTTAAAAAAAATAACCTACACAAGTAAAATTTTTCGGTAATTGTTTTTAAAAAAATGATCTTGCAAAGCATGGTATAAGTCCCTAATACTTTATGTTAAACTTAGAACTTTTTTGTGTTTTTTAAATATATTATGTAAATAAATCATGCATATTTTAAAAAGTTTATAGACAGGAAAACAAATATAAAGTGCCCACTTAGTTATTCATTAAACGTTATTTTACTGGAGTAATTTTTACTTACTTATTTTTAAATTTATTTAAAAGAAATTCCTTTTTTTTCAAATCATGTTTAAATATTTAAAATATTAAATATTTTTAACATAGAAAAGTAGCGTATACATTTATTATCAGCTCGAAAAATTAATATATGTGAAAGTTAGTCATATTCAAAAATTAAATATTAAAACTTTTCTTACACACATGCGGTTATATTTAAATATTTATATGAAAAATTCCAAGTTAATGTCATCTTCTTTTGACATGTTGCACAGATAATCAATATTTTTTATACACTTTCTCAAAAATGAAAGATTTTTAATAAGAAGGTAGCTATTGAAAAATTTGTTTTAACAACAGAACGTTGTCTGAAATCTTTTCAAAGCATAGAACTTTTATATTATCTAACCAAAAATACTTTTTTTCTTATTTACTTTTCAATTTTTACTCAAGTATCTATGAACATCTTCCGATGACTGATTCCAAATAACTATTTTTTAATATAAATATATAGTTTAATAACATGGGATAAAAGGCCTGATAAAAAAATAGATGAACTTAAAAGTTACTGTGTACGAATATCTAGTTTTTGAAAAAAGGAAGAGCAAATGTGCAAGATAAAGATGATTTAAAGACAAGTCTTAAAAAATCCAAGAAAGTTAAAATCCTTTGCCCCTCAATTATCTGAGCATAGAATTGTATTCCTTAAATTTGATCAGATAAAGATAACCAATAAAAACCTCACCATTAAAAAACAGAAAAAAAAATGGTTCAATTATCGCCCTTCTTATGTTTTCATCTGCTTGATACACCATATTTCTTTTCTTCTATATCGACCTTTCATGAAGTCAATTGAGGCGAATAATCGAGAACAAAACTAGATTGAAAAGAGAAAAAAATGTGATGGTTGAACTAAAATGTTCGATGTAAGAATTTGAAGATTGTTTTTGATAACCTTCGGAAAAAAGGCATGTGTGTGTCGAGAAATATAAAATTCAGCAAAAAAGCAACACAATAAATATTTTCACTGTTTTGAAAATACAAATAAACAAAATTATGCAGAAATACAAACAAACAAATATTAAGCGAGAGTTAAAAAAAATTTAAAAAAAATTAAGCGAAAAATTAAGTACAGCGAGACATTGGAAAAAAAAGTTGTGCACAAATTTGAAGCAGGAGATTTAATTACAGATAATCCAAAATTTGGTGTATTTAAATTCCACTTTTAAGGATTTTTAACTATTAACATATCTCTTATGAAGATGTTCCTCATTTCATTTGTGTGTGTTTCCTGAGATGGATAATATTTACCTAATGATCGGTGTAGAGTCATCCATACAAAATATTGAGCGAAACATTTTGTATTATGATTGAATGAGCTTGATTTACGTTATAGAGCTCAATTTTAGGTTAACTCCCTTATGATTTTTGAACGAATTATTATGATGTGCAACATTTAATCTAATTTGTTGCTAATAATTCTTTTCAGCAATCGATAAATCCCGCTCACATTGAGAAACTTATCTTCAGGCATTATTTAGTTTAATACAATGCTAATTAACTCAACCTGTTAACTAATTAATTTGGTATTTAAACTTTTTAATTTGAACAGTTGAAAAATTGTAAACAATTTCTGGCTGTGATGAGAATTATAAAATTTATGAAACGTATGATGTATGAATGAATGATTGTGAATTTAAAAGAACGGAGTAACTTAATTAGGGTAATTGTTTTTTTAGTATTACTTATTCTCCAAAAAAATTAGAAATACCCCAATTTATTAATATAATTTAAAGCTTTTGGAACTATTATTTTGCGACCATGCATAATTAGGTGGAATTGAATTATTTCTGTATATTTAAAAAATAAGAAGTACCATTTTAAAAGAAAGAGAGACAGAGACAGAGACAAATTTAAATTAATATCATCGATTTAAAATAATGAGAAAAAAAATTTTTTTTATACATAAATATGACTCTCTTGCATTATTTTTAAATCTGGACTTGGGTAAAATGTTTGTATTGTAATTTTCTAGATACAAACATTACCAATATATTAATTATCCTAGTATACATTAATTTTAAAATTTACGAAAAATATTATAGTCTTTCCCCACTTAATTTATTTCCTAATTTAAAAATTTTTTTTTTAATTTTTCTTAACGAAATAAATCTCTTAATACAAAAAAAAAAAAAAAAAAAAAAAATAAAACCATTTTTGATGTATTTTACACAAACAGGGGCAACTGGGTTCCCGGGTTTAAAATTTTAAAAGAAATTACTTTTTAAAAAAAATTTTTTCGTTTTAAACACAAACAATTGAAAAAAGCCCCATGTATTTTTTTTCTTCAAAAAAATACTTTTTTTATATCATAAATTTTTAATTTCCAAAGATTTCAACGATTTTTTAAATTTAAGAAAAAAAAAGAAAATTTCATTTTCAAAACTTAATTTAAATTTTCGTTTCACTCTAAGAGTAACAAAATTTAATTTTTCTTTTTTTATTATTCAGGAAGGGGTTTTTTGGAAAACGGGAAACGAAATTCGGAAACTGCAAAAAAACATAACGATCTCAAAAACAACCATGATTTTTTGTTTGTTTCTCTTAACATAAAAAGAAAATCGCTTAACCGAAAAATTACTTTTTCTGGGAATGAACAAAATCGGGAAAAACCAAAACGTAAGGGTAAGCCCTTTAAAAAGGGGGTGAAATGAAAAAATAGATGGTTTTATGGTTTTTTATATGTTTCGTAGAAAAGGAGGCTAAAATTGGGGTTTTAAATATAGGAAAAGCCGGGACCAAACCAAATTTGTTTTCTAAACCACATTCCCCCCCATCCCCCGAGTTATTTAGGCGCACATTCCCCTTGGTGGGAAAAGTTTTAAAAAAATGGGCGACATCGAACAAATTTGTAACAATTTGATACAAAAAAGAAAAATCTAAGAAAATATCAGATTGTTTTCCCAAAAAAAAAAATAAATTTTTTTTAAAAAAAAAAATTAAAAATTTTGTAATTTAAAATTTTATTTAAATTTCATAAATGTTTTTTTTTTATGGATTTCTATTAAAATACATGGGGATATATACATATCTGTGTAAATAAAAAGTACTCTAATAAAATATTTTGTTGGGAAAATGTTTTTTTTTTTGCAATATCCCTTTTAAAAGAAAAAAAAATTTCAATTCCCTCATTTTTTTGTTAAACATTTTCCCTGTATATTATTTTTTCGTATTTATTTCAGTATTTTGATCATGCCACTTACATCATAAAATTGTACCATTCTTTGTTGGATGGGTTAGTTCTGATGTTTTATGAGAACTGCTTCTAGAAAAAAAAAGAATTGTCTCTAGACATTAAAAAGTGATAGTCTATTATTAAAAGTGATAGTCTATTGGCTTTAAAAAAAATGGATATCGGAATTTTGAAGAAGTCTACAAATATGCATGCAGATATAATTAGTTTAAGACATGAAATTAATCTTTAATGTATATTTTTTTTTCTCTTGTCTTCGGGTTTTATCTAGAAAGAATAATTAGGGTACTTAAGGTTTCGGCATAATTACACTTACCCGATTGTAATCATCAAATTTAAAATATATGTAGAATAGGCATTTATTAAGTCGGATACTCAAAAACAGGCAAAGACGAAATTTTGCAGTAAAATCTTTTATACGAAATACTATATCTGTGTTTATCATTAATCCTTCAATAACAGTAAACTATTTTATTCATAATTATTAATTAAGATTTAAGTTAATACATAGTCTCTAGTTGATTTTTGCTTTTCAAGTAATATTTCTGAGGATATTTATGTGCAATATTTTTAAAAATCTAAAATTCTTCTTCCAGGTATGCAACATTTAGCGATTTGCATAATTAACATAATTCACACATTAACTTCAAAACTTCATGGTTTCAAAAATATTTTTTGTATTTGAGCATTGTATTACATTTTGTTCGAACACAATAGTCGTCTGATGTCATGAACGTATCCGAAATAGTTTCATTTTACTTGTATTTCAGTGAACATTTTGGAAAAGCTGTAAACTCTTAAGGAAAGGTTTCGAACTATATCTGATATTATGTGAATTTAGGTTACCAAAAAACCAATTATATTTATTGTAACACATGAACAGGATATAGTAGAACTTTTTGCTGACAATTTGTTAAGTCTATCTAGTTCTTCTACCTTATTAATGAAAAACCGGTTTAGATTCTAAAGATATTTATTATAAATATTATACTGCCCATTATAAATTTACTGTAGGAATTCTTCAACTGATAAGGATTTTTAGAGCGCTGAAGTTAGGAATGGCAACCTGAGATCGATTAATCGAAGAATCGATTTCTCGACAAAATCGTTTTTTAAAAATCGATATGAGCTTGAATCGTTTATACTCCGTTTCACCAAATTGGCAGTGCTGGGAAGGTACGGTGACCAAATCACAGCCGCTACGGGGTTACTCTGGGAGAAAGGTGTGACTATAACAAATAAAATTCTCCATATGTGGCGAGCAAAAAAATCTCTTGAAAATTTGTTTTAAAATTGTGTATGAGGTTTTCATAAAAAGTATAAGCCTTTTTTTTTAATTGAGATATTTAGGGTTTGCATTTCAAAATGTTTAAAAATATTGATTAATTAAACTATCAAATCATAAAAGCAAATGGCGTTGGTTTGGTGCGAATACATTGGAAAAGAATGTAATCTTGAAAACCGGTTTTCAGCCAAATTTGTTGTTTCAGCAAAAGTCAAGTTGTTGTTTTCCCAACTGTATTCTACACAGGTATTAAAAAATAAATCTTTTAAAATGGTTACTTAAAATATATCTTTAAACCCAATTTCTATAATACATGATACTTTTTAACAATTTTCGTGCGCTTTGATTAAATTCCAAAACTGATTAGAATTACTTTTCAAGCAGATGTTTACATTCCTACCTTTCCCAACGCTCAACGAGGGTTTGGGAAAAGATATAGTGGGAAACGATATTTTCCAGAATATCGACATTCGATTTGTTTCTGTTTTGATAAAAACCGTAAAATTATTCATGATTAGTTGAATGTACTAACTTTAAAATCCGTAATATTATTGTGTTGGCGGTTAAAGGGTTAATAACTCAAAAATTCGCAAGATGCTTGTGTGTTTAGTTTCCTTCGTCTTTCTTTAATAAATAAATAAAAAAGTGTTACGTTTGTAATCAGCTGTATATGTTGATATAGAGTCACTTGTTGATGCCTTGACTGACTGACTGTTGTAATATACTGTGATTAGCTAAGTTAATATTCATTTTAATGTAGTGTTTGTTACGGAATAATAAGTAATTTTGAGAATAATTTGTTCCTTTTGAGTGCCTTTTTTCGATTGCCAGCAACATTGCAAGTGATGAGCGGTACCGCTTGGATTCCAGTAAACTTACTTGACACACTGTTGTTTAAAAACCTTAGATACTAAGCATTGGGAAATATAAGTTATATTACATATTTTCTAAGCTTTTTAATGTAACAAATACAATTAGAAAGTAAATGTCTTCTTTTATACCATACTTTGATATGGCAATAGAAATAATTGTCGTTGTAGAATTAAAATATTCCCTGATTTTACTGATAAGATATCGTTTGTTATGGAATCTTTCTTGGTTTTCATGAAATGGATTTATATTTACATTGTAAATGCAGACTTGAAAAAAAATCGATTTTTTAGACCTCGATTTTTTTTGTGAATCGATTCATCAGGTTACGATTTAAATTGATTTAAAAGTCGAGCGTTTTCAGAAAGAATCACCATCCCTATCTGAAGTGTCTTTTTAATATGCTGTGTTTTTCAAGAATCAAATTATTTATGGAGATATTAAAGTATGTGAACTAGAAAGTTTTTTTTTTTATTACCATTTTTTACCCACAAAATACTTCATAATACCGAAATTCCCAAATAAAATAAAAAAACGTAATAAATCTCTAACCGAAAAAAATTCAGTTTCTCAAAAATGTTTTTTTTTTATTTTCTTCGATTCTCCTCTCTTTTAACTTCCCTTAATTTTACAAGTTAAAAACCAGTTTAGAAATAATTTTTCTTTTCTTCTTTTATCTGATCATCTATCACATTTGTATATATGCTAATCATATAATTTGAAAACTGAAGAGATAAGTTTCAAAGCAAATTAATTGGATACACAATTTCCATATCGTATATCAGAATTGCAGAGTTTCAGGAATAATTTTTTAATCAATCATTCCATATATATGTCGTTACCCTTATAAATCAATGTTTGTGACCTTGAACTAGCAGTGCAGGTTTTATTCATATCCGGAAATGAGAAGGAGTAGGCGAAGAAAACTAAACTGAAATACTGAAACGATACGATAGCGCAGGGGTGGGCAACTAGCAGCCCGCAAAGAGATACTTTGCAGTCTGCTAGGACAGTCTGAAAAAAAAGTAGATATAATTTTTCTCTGTATTTGAGTCAACATATGTTTGTGTACAAAGTTTTTTTGGCATGAAGATCAAGTTGGTTGATTTAAGGAAGTTCACCCACATGACGGCCAGTTTTTTAAGCATTTTTAGGATTTTTTTTTACGACCAGTAAAAAGGTAGAACTTTAAGTTTTTTTTTTTTTTTAAATTTTATTTTTTATTCACATGTGTTTCAAGAGTATGTAAACATATGTTTAGCCAAAAATATTTAACTGAACGTGAATTATAGTGCTCTGAACACACCCACCTCGAAAAAAGGGACGTTCACTTCCTCCACGATTGGCTTATTTAAAACTAAAAAAATAATAATAATAACGGCGTTTTAATCTATAATCTTAGCTGCACCAAATAAGCTACACTCAATTGAAAATAGCACTAATTGGAATTTTGGTACACTTCTGAAGAAAAAGTTTCGAATTTCATGGTTTTCATTTTGTTTTTGTTATAAAAAATGGAAATATTTTGAATTTTGGAATAATCGTAGTTCATGTGGTGCGTATATATGTGCTGAGTCTACCCTATAAATCTGAAGTCATTGGGTCAACCTGTTTTTAAGATAAGATGGAGGAAAATTTGAAAAACACAGTTTTGAAAAAAAACGCGCTTAAAATTTCAAGTCCGATTAAAACAAAGAAAATCTTAACTTAGCGCTACGAACAGCTGCTCCTCTAACAGCTGCTTCTTTATAACGACTTCGAATTTTTAAAAAAAATCACGTTACCACCGTATTCTAAACATATGAAGAAAGCAATAAAACATCACATGGGTGAACCCCCTTAACTTGAAGACAATAGTGAGAATTTCAACTAGAAACTTTACTACTGATTTTTAAAAAAATTGAAAAATTAAAGTAACTCATTAAAGTCATACGTGTTTTCTAGCTATGGATAATTAGCCTAATAAATAAATTGAATGAAACCTCCACGATCTTGAAAACTTATATTTATTCAATCACACTTAATAACACTATTATTTTTTCTAATACAATTTATACCTTTTCTGAGAGAAAAAATCAAATAATGAATGCAATCATTTTAAAAAGGTGTGTTTCTTGAGTATCCTACAGGCCCATGAGCAAAAATAGGTTCCCACACCTTCAATAGCATATGCAGTTTGTAATTTAAGAAGTCAATATCACATCACGTAACAAAAGAAATATTTATATTCCTGCTTAAAAATCAAAAAGGCTCATTATAATTTCATTCATTCAATGATTGTTTGAGTAAGTACATTGTTTAAATAATTTTTAAAAAATATCAAAAATAAAATTGTTTTACTCAAATTTTAAAAAGAATGATTGTTTCAACAATTTTTAAAGTAACACGAAACGTATATAATATTATTCATATTTTTAATGACAACACATCTAGTTTCAAATCAATCAAACACTGAACAAAACATATGAGTAAAAGCTGTGTATCATAGAAGCCTTATTTAGGAGGATAAAAATATTTCCTTGCATAATTGTATTGTCTTTGTTCTAAATTCATGTTAGAAAAAAAATCATTTTGCTTGCTCTATTATGAACAAAATCATATATATTTATATAAAAAAGTATCTGCATTTCAGAATACACTATCCGACTACTTGCGACAACTTTTTTTGAAAAAATGAAGAAATGAGGAATTTTTTTTGTGATTTTCAGGTTTATTTAGTATATTTTAAGCAAAAATCGTAAAATTGAAAACAGAAAAAATTATTATTATTAAATGGGAAAAACTGTTAAAATGTACAAAAATTTACATAAATGGCGCCCAAGTGCTGTACAAAATGTGTGTTTCGAACAAATTCTCAATTTTTCAAATTCCTAATGTGCTTGCTGCTGTTATTCATGTTTGAAATGACCTCAGGATAATAGATATTTCGAATTTCTACAAAAACGGAGCCCATCATCTTAGTGATTATATGAAATTGCTTTAAGAAAACAGTGATTATATTCACATAAAGGACTGTAAATTTTGTAATAATTTTGAAACACAAAACACTTTCTACTGTTGTACAAACATTTACAAAAAGTTTCCATTAAATTATTTTCAAACGTTTTGAGCAATCGTTGCCATGTTTGCATTTTTCGAAAACACATTTCTTGAGCAAAACGCATCTTAAAGTTTGACGTCTTGCTTAAAGTTGCGGCATCTACTTTAGTTAAAACACTTGCAGTTTTTGCTCTATTGAATGGAAAACAAAAGCTTGGTATTTTATTGCTACTAAGATGGTCTATAAAATAAAATCATAAAACAAATTGGCTGAATTTTTTAAAAAATCATGATTTTAGGGTTGTCGGATACCTTAATGAATATTACTTTATTGCGTAAATATATTTTATAAAGGAGATATACACCCTTATCCCTGGTCATAAATAATAGCAATGAAATCCATAAGCCTTGCTTTAAAAATTAGGATTGCGAGTTTATCAGAAACATATACGTCTCGTATAGCAATATAGATTTATTTTAAACACATAAAAATTTCACTTAAATGCAAAGCATATATATTCAAATAACTACACTGAAAGTCAAATTACTAATTCGCTTTTTTAAATCAATTCACTATTTAAATTTCCCTCCTCATTTTCTCTGAACATTTCGATTATTTCCCAAACCATACGAGGAAGACAGCCGATTTAAGTGTTCCTCTCTCTCTTCTCTCTTCTCAGAAAATCCACGTGCTCTAATCCGCAATCACTACCCCGGAGAGCTGTATCATGATAAGGCAGCCAAGGGACGGTAAAGGAAAAAAAAAAGGAAAAGGGGATACATTAAGATTGGTGTCACCGCCGACATTCCTACAGTCCTATCGCTGATGGATACAAAGAGACGGATTTAGAAAGGGATCTGCCTTCCTGGGGCTTTTCGCAAACGCCCTGCATTTGTCTGTCAGGTAGTGAAGTGGAAGTCACGGTTCGGGAGGTGGAGCTAAGCTACCATTTACCCAATTAGACTTTGAAAAATGGAGGCGATTGCCCATGCCGATGCCAATCAAGTCACGCCAAAGTGAGATTAATTAGAAAATGTTGCCCCCATGTCTTCTTTGACCCTGGTAACCCTTGTTATCAGAAGAATTCTATGGGGAGTCTTTGTCAGGATATATAACTGATATTGAAGGACAATTATATGGCATTTGATGAAGACTCTTTTTATTTAATTTCTCGTTACTTAAAAGATAATTTTATTTCAATCTTTTCTGTAAAAAATATATATTTATGCCAAAGATATCACTTTTATTTTTATTTTTAAGGCTACACAGTACCCTAAAAATTTCATTTTTACCGAAATATTTTTTCTTGCATTTTCTGGTTGCCCATATGTTTAAGAAGCTTGCCACGAAATTTCAGATCTGTTAGAAAATTAGTTTTTAAGATATTTGAAGTTTTATGAGCTATGGTTTTGTTTTCGGTTTCATTTTAAAGGATTTTTCCTCTCTTAAATTGAATTAATTAAAAATATTTTTGCGCTTTTAGTGTGAAATGGCTATTAATTTCAATTTCCATTACTAAAATCGTTTCTGTTTGATTATGTTTTGAATTTTTTGAGTTCTTATAATTAATTAATTAAGATTAATTTCAAGGCTAATTTTTGCTTTAAAAATAATTTATATAACTTAAAGGCTTTATCATTAAGAGAAAATGCCATGGCAAATGCTATCTGAGGTTTCTGTGAGAAACAATATTTCGAAGAGATGGAATACTATTGAAAATGATGTATCCTCAGCTGATTCTGCAATTAGACTTCCGAATATAAGTATTCTGAATTCAAATGTTGCAGATATGACTGAATATTTCCTTGATGTACCAAACTACATTATACTAAACATATTGTAGTACTATATTTTAGTATTTTAGAGTCGTGCGACAAGAGCTTAAAATTCCTAAACTGCCACAATTTAAAACTGAAAAAAAAATTATGAGCAAACCTGACCATTTTTAATTTAAATAAGAATCATTTTTATTTTGTACATAAATGATTCGAGTTTCAACACTTTTTATGAAAATATTAGGTTAGGATAAAGCTGAATAAACTGACGTCTTAACAAAGGCTATCAATATTATGCAAAAATATATTTTGAATTAAAAATATAATTTTCAGTCATATTTAATAAAAATAGTGTTTTAATGCAGAACACACATACATTGAAATTAACCTATTAAAAAATTAGAGCTTTACGTGCATTATAAGGTTTTTTTTATGACTTTACAAACTTTAAATGCGTTTTCTCAGGCTTCTCAATTTTGAAGGTATATAAGTGTTTTCAAATCCCTAAGGCTTTTTCCTGTTCAAGATAGAGCCTTGAATATTTGTATATACTCCCCAAACGTAAAAGTGTTCTATAAAGGTTAATATGGATTTAGGCTCAGATTCTAGTTATTTTTCTAAAAATGCTTAAGTTCATATTTTAAAATACCTGTGTTTTTCTAGGTTTTTCTAGAAAAAATAATTATTAAAAATCAACAAGGGAATAGATTTTCAAATCCATACTAACTTTTGTTTGTAATAACCTAAAAAACATAAATAACTTGAAAAACACTAAAAAATTTTTAAAACTTAAGTATTTTATAAGAGTTTGAAAAAACTTCACAAATGCCTAATTTTAAAATTGTAAAATAATGGCTGGTCAAACTGACTTTTTACTTACAGAATCAGCTTAATAATATAATCTAAATATGAAACATCGATTATTTTACTGTAACTGTCTCCAAAATTTTTTTTTGAAAAAAGGTACCGTGTAGTCTTAATGTATAATTATAACGAAAATTATTGCTCTGATATTACTGTTGTAGTCTCTATATATAAATATGCTCAAAAAAAGGCTATTAGAATTCAAATTAGGTGTTCCAATTAAAGTTATTATTACATATTTCTAAACGTGTAATCCCTGAATATTAGTCAAAAATATTCATTAAACAATAGTTACTATTTGTTTTTTAAAAACGAAATTTAGATTACTTTTATTGTTATCAGATAATAAGGATTTTGTTTGCATGACTTTGTAATTTTTCTTTCTACATGAAAAATATTTTACAAATAGAGCAAGCATAACATCATTAATCTTGACTAAATGAAGCTCTAAGTCGTTTGGATTAAAAAAAATAACTATGCAATGAGCGAAGATAGATGTATCACTTTATACATATATTTTTTTAAAAAAAGAAAACAAAGTAAAATTACAAATAATTGTAAAATAACTACTAAGTGAGAAAAGGTATATAGGTCACTCTGAACATATATTTTGAAGGAAAAAAATAGTTGTATAAAAGAAATGACAACATAAATGACGAGAATATTTGTACATGAAAGAATTAAAACCAATACATTATTACATAATTTTATACGAGCAAATTACTTAAGCCATGGGAGCCTAGATTTATCTTCTCTAATTTTTTGTAATAATTATGATTTTTTTTTAATGGCTATCCAAATTTAACAACATCTAATTTAATAGAAATCTTATTAAAATATCCTACACACAGTTATATATAGTAGATATATATATAAATGTATTGACTGCATATATATTTTTAACCAAATAATTAATACATAAACGTAAAGATAAATTGGTCTCCTTTTAATTATAAATTATTCGAAAATTCATTCAATATTAATAATTGAAGGAGCTAAATGAATTAAAATTATAACTTACTGTTAAATATATGAACACCATTATTTTCGTTAGAACAACAACAATGTAAGTCAAATTTATATTTTTATTTATAAATGAAAATTTGTATTTAAGTTATGGATCCTTGATTAACAAAGACTGAACAAAAATTTACTGCTACAAATTCATTATGTAATTCTTTTTAATAAATTTAATATTAAAATAGTAAAATGAATAATTTTTTATTTATGATGAAGTTTCGAGAAATTATAAATTTATTTCTTTGAATAAATTACTTTTTAAATACAACTTTAATTTAAGTATTAATAGGTAACTAAAAAAATAAAATAATTGTCTAAAACCTAAATTTTCCCTTGAAATATATAATGTTTTGTCAAAAGGACAGTAAATATTATCTTTATACTTATATTATACTTAAGAATAGAGCACAATGCATACTATATTACATTATTCAAAAAATTGAAAAGAGTTTCAAACTTTTCACTCTAACAATTTTAAACCCCATCTAAATTAAATGACGCCAGCATGCAATTGCACTTTAATATCTTCATCAATCCTATAAACTTTTATGGCTCTTCTCTATTGTTTCCTATTACTTAGCAAAACTTCAAAAAGATTGAAAAAATGCTTATTTTTGCATTAAGGACCAAAAACGATTTTAACCAGTCTTTCAAAGCGAATTTTCTTCTACTAGTTCATCAAATCATAATTAATGGAGAACGCAACTTATTCATCAACACCTAAAACATTCACGGATTTAATAAATATGTTCTCACCCCATCTTTTTCCTTCCTTAACTTCCACACGAAAGAGTTTTGATGGGAGTGAAAGACTTCATTTCATTATCGCTCCCACTCGCCCATCATATAGTCTGGTAATCACAGGGATATCCCTGAGGCCTACGAACTCTCGATCTTGTCAGAAAACGCACCCATTAACCCGACACCTGTATAATTGACAACTATGCTACAGCTATTCCCATAGGCATTTCCCAATAAGTGTCATTTGGCAAAGTCTAGCCGTGATAGATTGGGAAGGTGCGTTTTTTTCTCGCGAAATCCCTCTAATTTAGACTCCAGGGATAAAATCGAAATATTTTTAGGAAATCTATTTTCTTCGAGAAGTGTTTTCTGTTTTTCCAAGGAGGTAACAATGAATACGCTAACTAATAAATCAAGTTTTCTTTGGTGTGAAATATTTATCATTTGATGAATGGTTTATGTTCAAGAAGTGTTTATATCAAAGGAATATCTTTATTCATATAAAGGGTATACTATAGAAATAAGTAATTTAATGTACGCGAATTTTAATTGCCTTTTCTTAGATGGTGAATAAAAAGAGGAAATAACTAAGGGAGAAATCTGAGAGTATAAAAGAGTAAAATTTTTAATTAGTTTCCTCATAGTAATGAAGTATCTTTTGTATAAACTTGAAATTAAATATGTATTTTTAATTAGCCTTAATCTTGTCATTATGCTACACCTCTAAGTCAATTAACACCATGATTTTTGACTCCTGAATAGTTTTAATTAAAGATTTCTTTAAATAAAGTTGTTATATTTGTATTTTTAGGTAAAACATAACTTATTGGGAAATATATATATTTTAAGAAGGGCTTTGGAAAAAGAAAATTGATTACTTTAAATCATCAATCATGAATTCTATCTAAATCATGTATTTTTTTGTCTGAAATTTGTCTTACTTGTATGATATGAAACTAGTTATTCATTTTATTAATGAAACTCTATTCAAATGGACATACATACAAAGAGTAGGATATATACAAGAAATGTCTAGGTTCTGTTAAAAAATTATTAATTTTATATTTCAATCATGTAATGGAAGTGCTATTAGTATGAACTAAATATTTTAAAACTTGCAAAATAAATTTAATGAGAATCCATCCAATGATAGCGCTGATAATACTAATAAACACTATATTGTTAAGTTATGTTATGGAATTCATAAGTGTAAATTCAAATAAATTCACATACCCGCATAAAGTTATCATAGATCGATTTGTGAATATTAAAAAAAGGAGAATTTCTGAAATAATTCCCTTTGCGTGGAACTTTTTTCCAAAGCATTTCGAAAAAGTGTCATTTGACATTCAAAACGTAAGATATATTAAAAGTATATTTCCTTTTTTTTTACAAGATTGTAATATTTGAAGAATATAATGAAATTGGATATTTTAAAGTCACTATTTTTTAGTAAAATAATTTTTTATGTTAGATGGAATGTTTTTGGTGTTTAAATATTTGAAAGACGGAAGTTATAACCGTAAAGTTAACCAATCAAAGTGTTTTCCAATTGATTTTTTTTGTTGTTATTTTGTTAGATGGTACTACAGATTATGTTTAGAGTAGCACCCAAATATATATATATATATATATATATATTAATTTATATTTATATGGGTATAGTCAATATAGATATAATTCATTTAATGAGTGAAGTTAGAAGTATTTTCATTGATTTTAGAAATGTGATTAAAAAAAACGTATGTAAAATGAAGCAAAAAATTTATGATAATAATAAAAATTGACAGATTCATAAAAAGTGTGAGACATGAATCAATATACATGTACTGTATTAATGAGAATCTGTGTTACTAGACTTAACTTTGCAAACGTACTAAGTTCATTAAAATTTTAATACATATTATTCCAGATAAATTTCACTGTTTACTCCCTGATTGGTCGATAACAAAATCTCGTAATTCAATATTTAAGCATGCTGTTCCTGGGCAACCGCCTTCCAGCTGGTTGGCAAACTCAAGTTAAGGTGCTTTGCCTGATATTTTGCTGACTCCACTCATTTTACAAACTAAACTCCTGCCGTAAGCTTACAGTATTCAGTGCCTGGATTGCGCCAATAAGTGATTAAGTACATACATACTTTTCCTCTTCCTTAAGGTATTCATTCATGTTTGAACCCTGATTTTGCAAAAGCGGTAAATGGATAATATTTATATTTGTGTCACTTAGATTAGAAAATGTATATAAAATTGTTTTAAGAATAGTATTACAATAAAAATTATTTGAGTATAATATTTGACAAAATGAAACATCGAATGACGATTAAATATTTCTTTTTGTGTGAAAAAAATGCGTCTATTATAATAATATTTTGCCTGTATATAGATCAGACCTCTGCACAGAGGCTCAACTAGAATTTTTCAAATATATAACTAAGAAGTCGGTTTACCCGAGTTTTACGACAACAGAGGGGAGAAATTTTAAGAAAAAAACGCCAATAATTATTTCAATGGCTGCACCTTGAAAATAATGTGAATTTTTCAAAACTCGTAGTTGAGCCTCTGTACCGAGGTGGGAGCTATATAAAGGCAAAATATTATTATAATAGAAACATTTTTCACAAAAGGAGAACATTTTGATAAAAATGTCATTCTGCCACTTTAGCCGAAATGGTTTTAAATATTTTTTGTCAAAATGACCTTAAAACAATTTTATACATGTGTTCTAATCTAAGCGACACTAAATATCATGAAAACTATCTATTTATTAACTTTTTTAAAATCATGGTTCCGAACATAGTCGCATACCTTAAATAACACATTTATATACTCAACACACCGCTTAGATTTAAATTGTTCTTATTATTTGTGCAGTCTTGTTAATTTAATTTAAATTTTATAAAAGTACTGGGTGAGGAAAAAACCTACAGTGTGTTGCGTAAACATAATCTATTGATAGGATACGAAGAGTTCTGTAAAATTGCGTTTTCCAATAGTTCCCTACTACATTTTGCAAAAAATACCATACTTCAACTGTTTTTTTGTATTTTTTGGTCGTTGATACATCATATATTCTTCACGATATGCCATTTAACAAAATGAATACAAATAGCTTTATTATCTTAGGAACGGCTTAGTTTATTGTGTTGTTTTTATTTTAGCGCGATAGTTAAATTTTAATTAATGTTTTGGTGAATATAAAAGTGATATTAAAAATAAGATTTTTTAAAAGTTCTATTTAGGAAAAACTTGACTAATGTATATAATGATGTTTATAAACCACAATTGTTTTCTGCAGGATATATGATTGACTTCACGGATGCTTAACGTATGTTATCTTTTAATTTGAAAATAATAATTATCATGAGCGTGTAAATTGAAAAAGGAGAGAGAAGGAATTCGATTAGGGAAAAGATAATAAAAAAAAATGAATAAAAAAATTAAACAAAGAAAGGTAAAAATGTTAAGCAAATTAACTCAAATTTAGATCATTTTCAGATTTAAAAAAGTCTAAAAATGGATCCTTTTTGTAAATATTCCCCGAATAGTATCATTATGGTTAATACTTTCTTTTAAAAAAAGAAAGCCTTATATATTTACTATTATTTAGCCTAGAAAGTAACGTACAAAAATTTTTTACCTAATTTAATAAATTATAAACTCTTTTGCTTGGCTTGAAATGCATATTATTGATAGCGAAAGCCTTTCTTGAACTGATAATTATACTGCTTTGCTACGCATAACCAACCAGTGTCATTACATTGTTTCTATTTTGATGGGAGGTAAAAAGCGTTTTTAAAGATTTTGTATTCGTATCCAGAATTCCATAGTCTTTAACTTTCTATTCTCTGTGAACTAGTATTTAATAACTTTACTATTTATAACCAGTAAAATATGCTTAGTATACTCTAAATAAAATCTTTTCAGTTTGACGATACTTATATTTTTCAAAAGCTATCTAGTTTTATTCTTTTCCCATTTTACAAATCGAGGCATTTTATTGGCAATTCTTGAAAAAGGGTATTTAATGTAGGTATATCATCTACGAGACATGAAATAGAAATATGAACACGTAACACACAATACTCAGAGTCTATTTTTAAAAAAAATGTAATATAACAGCAATAAGTCTGTTTAGCTTACAATATCTAAATCTAAAAAAATTATTCATTTGTTATTACAGAAAAAGGTCGATTCTGTAAATTTTAATTTAAAAATAATAATAGTTAGATTACTGGTTAATATACCTTCAGTTAAACACTGATGTTCTAACAAAAAGAAAGTGAAGAAAATGTTCATAATTAGACAATTTTCAAAAACTATAGAACGATTAGCAACGCCAATGCTTCAAAACAAAGACGAAATGTGGAGTTTTGCAATATTTGGTAAAATTCAGAACTAAACAGTTGAAATCAATACCTACAAAAATTAGGATAATGTAATGGGATCTCAAGTATAATCCGATAGACACTTTTATGTAATGTCCAATGTTGTATAGTTTTTGTACACATTTAAATGAGAAATATTCGTATAGTAAGGGCCTGGAAAAATTCTTTCATTATCTAGTAAGACCAATGGGGTCATATCCTTTTATATTTGCCCATTTCAAAGGTGGTTAACGTTATTGCAATAGCTTCTCGCATGTCTCAAGAGCATTGCACTGCCACAAAAACTCAAGTTTCACTTGTAATTTTTCTCAGGTAGTTACAAGAGAAAATTCAGGCTTCATGTCTACTATTTGTGTAATTAGCACTTCTGTGCATAAAAAAATCTCTTTAGCATGATGCACAAAACAACGGTCTTCGATTAGGAATCAGAGAAATAGGTTTCTATTCACTTATACTCCGGGCCTATCCTAGTAGGCATGCAAGGCGGCCCAAACAAGGGGGCCACATATAATTCTATCAACCAAGAAAATTTTATATGAATTTCTCAAAATAAAATTTCCAGCAAGTCAAATTTATATGTCAAATTTTAAATAGTTATTGAAAAATCAAAATAAATCCAGTTTCTCAGTATCATGGCATAATTTAAGAAAAAATAGAATGTTAGTGACAATATGTTGGTCCATTGTTCATTCATGTCTACTCTTTACATGCATCCTTATTTTGATTGCCTAATTCATGGCAGCAGAGCAAGTTGCTTTGCAAAAATATCTAATATGGTTAATATCACCTAAGACATAGAGTGTTTAAAATCAATATATTCATTTGGGGAAAATTTAAAATCTTCAAGTGAATAATAGTCTTACTATTCGAAACAAAATGGCTGAAAGAAGTTACTTTTGTGCCTATTTATAGTTTTATTAATGTTCTGCTTTTTACTTTTATGCAGCTAGATGATTTTATACCGTCAACGCTACGTATTAGTCAACATTTGAAAAATTCTCTAGATGGTCGGAACATTAGGTATCTGCCCCTGGGCGGCCGACAAGGATCGATCCTGCTTATGCTTGCACATTCAGCTTAACCACAGATTCTCAATCAGCTTTTAGGGAAAGGATTATGGACCAGGTATACATTATGAACCATTCGAGAAAAAGACTGATAGGGTAGCGGATGTTTGATTATCTCGGTAGGCATCACATCTAGGCAAATAGACCTCATGTATGCGACATAGACTGACACTGATGTGTAGTAAAAGAAAAAATCTCGTATCGCTATGCTGGCTTTTTTAGGGGCCTAACACCTGACTCTCATTTCACTTTTTCAGATAATAAATGTAGTCTTCCTTTCAACCGATGGATTTTTGGGAACTTGGGTGAAATGGCTAGCTAGATTTCAAATTTTATTGATATAGAGGAAATTTAGGATGCTCTTAGGAGAGATATTGTAACTCGCACACCCCTTCTATACGTATCTGGGTCCTAGAAATAGCGTTATCAAAGGAATTGGAATGACTCCCACAGGATTTCATAATACATTTATTTTCCAGCAGAAAGTAATGTGTTTGAAAGCTGTATAATTTTGAACCATACTCTGTATTAAGCCATTTTTATTCCATATCATAGCTTCTTTTTTACATTTTTCTTCATTGATGAGCTGTACACAAGATTATGCGGGTCTTTCATCACTGTTGTATTCTTCTTTGTTTAACATCATTAAACTATGTGCATACATAATTTCACAAAAACTTTTACAGGAATTTTCGAAATTATAAATCAAAAGCAAAATATTTAATTTTGAACATCAATGTACACATCATATATATATACTTCTACTTATTAAATTTCAATAAAATTGTAGCAGTTGAAAGTATTTTTTTTTTCAAACAGGCAATTAAGCATCTTTTATGTTTCTTGATAAAGCATTTAATGGTCAAGACTAAACTAAAATAGAAAAAAAAAAAAGGTTTTTCTTCGCTATCTTTCTTTTTACTTCAATAACGTTCTAATTGAGGATTATATGAGAAAAATTGCCCTATTTGCGGATGACGTATTTCATTTTTGAAGAATTTTTGTTTTCATAGGTTTCTGACAGGAATAAAAGATGGAATCAGGAGGCAATAAATCAAGTTTTCTTCTTAATGGAGTATTCGTGACATGAAGAATGACTTCTTATGTGTTTGTGTTATTGTTTAAAAATATTGTTTTGTTTTTACCTGAAAAGAAGTTATTTTCTCTTATTTTCGAATAAAAAAGAGTTGCCGATTAATTCACCGCGCTATTTAAATAGAAATGTGCAAGTACTACTAAAACTCCTTCTAACACATATCAACTGAAATTTCAATTGATAATAATTAAGTTTTTGCGTTTAATTCTACCTGCATGCCAAAGAAGACAGTTATTTTCTCAACACATAATATTTTCTGCACATTTTTTTAACTATATTCAATGTATCTTAAAGTTAGAAGTATATAAAAAGTGTTTTTAACTATTTAAACACATGGTTGTAATATCGAAAATAAACTTTTTGATGATCATTTTCATAAGGGTTTATCAGTTTCCCCAAATAGCGTTTTGAAAATCGGTTTTCAATTTACACACAACATGTAGTAACCAGTTATAATGGTTTTAATTTAAGCAAAAAGTACGAATCATGCTGTATTTAACGTAACAAGGTCTGGCAATTTGCAAATTTGCTTGAACGGAATGCCACTGCAGGAAAACAGGTAATATACTAACTAGACATGTATATGCATTGTACACTGTCCAATCGGTGCGTGTGTCGGTCCCAGTAGTCTAGTCAAGTGTTCTTCAAACTGTGTTTTACGGTACCCTGGGGTTCGTAAGGCATGTATGTCTCCTAATGTGTCACAATTAAAAATCGGCAAAGAAATAAATATGTATGTAAAATAATTCCATGTTCTCTATGAAGCTCGTATATTTAGAAGTATCTGAAGCTCCCTCCCCCCGTCTTAAGCCTAAAACCGAAAATTTTATTTATATATAATAACTTAAAAACTAACAAAACTTTTCAAAAAGCCTTTATTATAATATAATAAAAAATATTAAAATATTTTATCCTTATATATATATACTTTCTACTAGATTGTGAATATTATATTGTTTAATATCTCGGGCTCCCCGAGATAATTATGTACTCGTTAGTTAGCACACTGTCTTGCAAAACTAAATAGCTTTCTAATGGAAAATGCTCCACACTGCATTTGTGGAAAAAACAGCGATAACGAGGGAGATGAAACAACTTCTTAACGTATCAACAGATTCGATGTTAAAAATTCCAAATTTAAGCTAGAACAGCTTCTAAATTTTAGGTTGCGAATTCATGCAAAATACACGGATTTCTTACACAGCTATAAATATTTTAATGCATTTCAGAACATTGTGTTTAAGTGGGATATATTTCTCGAACCAAGGGACTACAAAAACAAAGTATAAAAATAAATTAAACTTAGAATATGTAATACGATTGCATTTAATCTCAATTGACGACTTCCAAACTTGTGTGAAAAAAAGCAAGAACATATCCCATTTATTAAATATAACATATGAGTAGGTGACACTTGAATCAGAAATTACTATTAATGAGTAAATTATATTAAAAAATAGATTAGAATTTATTAATAATAAATGCAATAGTTTTTTAATTGCCTTTACATAAAGTGCCTGCAAAATTTTGATCTACTTTAAATACTATTTTAAGATATATGTGTGTGGAATTCGAAGTATGTGTATGGAATGTGATTCCACGAAAAAACTTTCTAGTTCTAGGGATTTAACGAAAATGCATTCCAATTCTAAGGATTCCAAGAAAACACCTTCAAGTTCTAAGGGTTCCTTGAGTTGAAAAAGTTTGAAGACCACTGGTCTTGTCTATAGAGTATTTAATGAGTGTGTGAGACTTCCTTATTTCAGTGACTGAGATATAAACAAATGTGATTTGAGATTATTTCAATGGAATTGTTTACTTCCAGCGTATTTAATACCTGCACTACTACAGTTCATATTCATCTGATAATGTAATTTTTACTGTTAAAAATATCGATTTTTAAATATTTTCATTTATTATTATTATTTTTCCCTTTAGTTTATAATGTAAGATGTTTGGAATTATTTCAAAGAGATTGAAAAGCGAGGACACATTATTATTTCCGTAGCAAGATGCTAACTTGCAAATGATAAAACAGGGGGAGACTCCACGATTATTTAAAGGGAGTCCATGCAAAAAATAATAGATAAAAAAAAACATCCAACGCTGCCTTGAGTTCACAAAAGCATCCACTAATAAAGATATTTAGAAAAAAAATGCGTTGAAACTTGTTGACTCGTTACCTTAGAGCAGGGCACTCAAACTTTTTTTTGCTGGGCCGTATACATATGTCAGTTATTTCACAGTGAGCCGTATACATTTGTTAGCAATTTCACGCGGGCCACATTATGATTATAAAGAGGGGGTGTATAAAATGTGGAAATTTGGTCAAAATATTTTAACACCTGTTTTTTTTAATTATTATATATATATATATATATATATATATATATGAGCAAAAATTTTTCTAGAAAGCCTATTTATTACATCTTGAAAGAGATCCTCGAGGAAAAGTGTCATTAAATGATTCATATTTATTTGTATTTTTTAAATTCAGCACTTTCGAGTGACAAGTCAAACAATTACTAATTCATGTTTGTTTTTCAATACAAAACAGTCTACCTCCCAATTGTCTTGGAACGATATATTTTCTTCGGATATTTTTCATTTGCAAGACATGGAAGATAGTTAAAAATTAGTTCCGCCCATAAAACTGTCACTACTCTACTGATATCTGTTATCACTAACCGTAAACGTTAAAAATCGAAAATAATTTCAATTAGCACTCGTACGACATCGAAAAGAAAAAACAAAATCGATACATTTTATTTCTAGACATCAAATTTTTAAAATATTGTTCTTAAATAAGTGAATTGTACAGAGCAATGGGCACTGACCGGGCTACTGATAAAGGTTCGGTGGACCGCAGATTGAGTATCGCTGCCTTGGAGTGATTACCTATTAATATCTTTACAACAAGCTCGTTTATAGGGGAGTCATTACAACAACGATGATATTCTTTGCCATATCATAAATCAACTCTCAAGGAATAAATCTCATTTATTAGTTTTATGAAACTCTAAAGGAATGAAATGAATTAGAATTTATGAAGAATGATGGGACAATTTTTTCTAAGATTCTAGACTTTTGGACTTAAGAGAGAAATGGTAGGTGCTTTAATGTCAATGTGCATATTTAAAAAAACAAACAATAATTTTGGGGCAGCTCCCACAGCAAGTTCTTGCAGTGTGTTTCCAAGATGTTAAACGTGTGTGTTTTCATTTATTTCTGGAAACTACCAAAGTTACATCAACAAATGATTGTAATTCAGTTATAAAAATGCTTTGGCCAAATATCTAACAATAATTAATCATTTTTTACAAGCCATATAACTAGAAGTTATCTATATAAAACATAATGGTAAAACCATTATTTCATCCTCAAACATAAAAAGAGTTTTTGATCTTAGAAGTTTCAAACCGAAAATTAAATATATATATATATATATATATATGTATTTTTCAATACTTTACTGGCGATTATACAATTTTTATAGCAAACAAAAGATAATTTTTTTTTTATTATTTCTGATAACTTTGTGTAAATAAGATCACGATTAAGCAATGGATTCATTGACAGTCTTTGCTTAAAATGTGTTTCTGCTTAAAACCATACCGTACTAAAATAATAATTTACATAAATCTAAGACAGTTGTTTATGTGAATTTTATAAGGGAGTTTTTTTTAAATGTGCGTTTATGCATGTTATGTTTTACATTTTAGTGTTTTTGAATCATTATAAATATGTTTGAATATTTTAAAACTTTTATTTTAAGTTTTAAATATGTTTTATTTTTATCCGTAAACATTCAAAAACAAAATTCGTGACTTTTAAAAAAGTAGATTATTGTATCAACTCAAATTCTGAAATAAGTTTTGGTGGATAAATAAACATCTTTAATTTATAAGAAGTTTCTAAATAAAAATCCTTTTCATTGAAAATATCTTCGTATTTATTGGGAATTTGATTTGAACAAAGTTTGTACCATTAAGAGAGGAATTACTAATTAGCGGGTTATTGAAATTCATACAGGAAGTTATATCTTACGTGTCTTTCTGGTCACTTGATAAAGGTTCACAATTGTGAGGTCCGTCACCATTAGTTTTCATGTTGCTTTATAGTGCGGCGTTATTAAAACACTCAACCAGAAGAAATAGTTTCTTAATAGATCTTAGCTCAAAAAAAGGAACCCAGTTATTTTCTCTCTTAATTGTTCTCAGAACGTCATGTGATATATCATAACCCTTAAACATCAATCATTTGACTGATGGCTTTTGTTTTCAGCCGAAAAGTTGCAACGTTTGCTCTTTCTCACATATTTACTTTACGGCAGCGTTTCTCAAACTGTGGGGCACGCCCCCTTTGGAGGGCGTGATAACTCTACAACGGGGGCACGAGCATATTGAAAAGTGAAAAACAAAAGATTATTTAAAAAAAATTATTAATTTACTGAAGGTAAATCAACAAAATACATTCTGACATAATAAAAAATAAAATACACATTTACACTAATATATAACAATTATAAATATATCAGTGCTACACAATGTATTTTATAATTAATTTAACAATACTAAGTTAAAAACAAGTTTATTAATTACCAATACCCCATGGGCTTGTCATATATATAATTTAAAACAAAATAACTACTTATCTTATACCTTACATGCTTTACAATCAAATCTTGACTGCCGATCAAAGTTTCATGATTCGCTTCCAAATGCCAACCGTTTTCTAAGAAGTCAATATCACATCACGTAACAAAAGAAATATTTATATTCCTGCTTAAAAATCAAAAAGGCTCATTATAATTTCATTCATTCAATGATTGTTTGAGTGCGCATTGTTTAAAATAATTTTTAAAAATATCAAAATTAAAATTGTTTTACTCAAATTTTAAAAAGAATGATTGTTTCAACAATTTTAAAGTAACACGAAACGTGTATATAATATTATTCATATTTTTAATGACAACACATCTAGTTTCAAATCAATCAAACACTGAACAAAACATATGAGTAAAAGCTGTGTATCATAGAAGCCTTATTTAGGAGGATAAAAATATTTCCTTGCATAATTGTATTGTCTTTGTTCTAAATTCATGTTAGAAAAAAAATCATTTTGCTTGCTCTATTATGAACAAAATCATATATATTTATATAAAAAAGTATCTGCATTTCAGAATACACTATCCGACTACTTGCGACAACTTTTTTTGAAAAAATGAAGAAATGAGGATTTTTTTTTGTGATTTTCAGGTTTATTTAGTATATTTTAAGCAAAAAATCGTAAAATTGAAAACAGAAAAAAAATTATTATTATTAAAATGGGAAAAAACTGTTAAAAATGTACAAAAATTTACATAAATGGCGCCCGCGCTGTACAAAAATGTTTCGAACAAATTCTCAATTTTTCAAATTCCTAATGTGCTTGCTGCTGTTATTCATGTTTGAAATGACCTCAGGATAATAGATATTTCGAATTTCTACAAAAACGGAGCCCATCATCTTAGTGATTATATGAAATTGCTTAAGAAAACAGTGATTATATTCACATAAAGGACTGTAAATTTTGTAATAATTTTGAAACACAAAACACTTCTACTGTTGTACAAAACATTTACAAAAAGTTTCATTAAATTATTTTCAAAACGTTTTGAGCAATCGTTGCCATGTTTGCATTTTTCGAAAAAAACACATTTCGAGTAAAACGCATCTTAAAGTTTGACGTCTTGCTTAAAGTTGCGGCATCTACTTTAGTTAAAACACTTGCAGTTTTTGCTCTATTGAATGGAAAACAAAAAGCTTGGTATTTTTATTAAGCTAATAAGATGGTCTATAAAATAAAATCATAAAACAAATTGGCTGAATTTTTTAAAAAATCATGATTTTAGGGTTGTCGGATACCTTAATGAATATTACTTTATTGCGTAAATATATTTTATAAAGGAGATATACACCCTTATCCCTGGTCATAAATAATAGCAATGAAATCCATAAGCCTTGCTTGAAAAATTAGGATTGCGAGTTTTATCAGAAACATATACGTCTCGTATAGCAATATAGATTTATTTTAAACGACATAAAAATTTCACTTAAATGCAAAGAGCATATATTCAAATAACTACACTGAAAGTCAAATTACATTAATTCGCTTTTTTTAAATCAATTCACTATTTAAATTTCCCTCCTCTATTTTCTCTGAACATTTCGATTATTTCCCAAACCATACGAGGAAGACAGCCGATTTAAGTGTTCCTCTCTCTCTTCTCTCTTCTCAGAAAATCCACGTGCTCTAATCCGCAATCACTACCCCGGAGAGCTGTATCATGATAAGGCAGCCAAGGGACGGTAAAGGAAAAAAAAAAGGAAAAGGGGATACATTAAGATTGGTGTCACCGCCGACATTCCTACAGTCCTATCGCTGATGGATACAAAGAGACGGATTTAGAAAGGGATCTGCCTTCCTGGGGCTTTTCGCAAACGCCCTGCATTTGTCTGTCAGGTAGTGAAGTGGAAGTCACGGTTCGGGAGGTGGAGCTAAGCTACCATTTACCCAATTAGACTTTGAAAAATGGAGGCGATTGCCCATGCCGATGCCAATCAAGTCACGCCAAAGTGAGATTAATTAGAAAATGTTGCCCCCATGTCTTCTTTGACCCTGGTAACCCTTGTTATCAGAAGAATTCTATGGGAGTCTTTGTCAGATATATAACTATTGAAGGACAATTATATGGCATTTGATGAAGACTCTTTTATTTAATTTCTCGTTACTTAAAAGATAATTTTATTTCAATCTTTTCTGTAAAAAATATATATTTATGCCAAAGATATCACTTTTATTTTTATTTTTATGCTACACAGTACCCTAAAAATTTCATTTTACTGAAATATTTTTTCTTGCATTTTCTGGTTGCCCATATGTTTAAGAAGCTTGCCACGAAATTTCAGATCTGTTAGAAAATTAGTTTTTAAGATATTTGAAGTTTTATGAGCTATGGTTTTGTTTTCGGTTTCATTTTAAAGGATTTTTCCCTTCTTTTAAATTGAATCTAATGTAATATTTTTGCGCTTTAGTGTGAAATGGCTATTAATTTCAATTTCCATTACTTTCAAAAATCGTTTCTGTTTGATTATGTTTTGAATTTTTTGAGTTCTTATAATTAATTAATTAAGATTAATTTCAAGGCTAATTTTTGCTTTAAAAATAATTTATATAACTTAAAGGCTTTATCATTAAGAGAAAATGCCATGGCAAATGCTATCTGAGGTTTCTGTGAGAAACAATATTTCGAAGAGATGGAATACTATTGAAAATGATGTATCCTCAGCTGATTCTGCAATTAGACTTCCGAATATAAGTATTCTGAATTCAAATGTTGCAGATATGACTGAATATTTCCTTGATGTACCAAACTACATTATACTAAACATATTGTAGTACTATATTTTAGTATTTTAGAGTCGTGCGACAAGAGCTTAAAATTCCTAAACTGCCACAATTTAAAACTGAAAAATTATGAGCAAAACCTGACCATTTTAATTAAAATAAGAATTACTTTATTTTGTACATAAATGATTCGAGTTTCAACACTTTTTATGAAAATATTAGGTTAGGATAAAGCTGAATAAACTGACGTCTTAACAAAGGCTATCAATACATGCAAAAAATATATTTTGAATTAAAAATATAATTTTCAGTCATATTTAATTAAAAAATAGTGTTTTAATGCAGAACACACATACATTGGAAATTAACCTATTAAAAAATTAGAGCTTCTTTACGTGCATTATAAGGTTTTTTTTATGACTTTACAAACTTTAAATGCGTTTTCTCAGGCTTCTCAATTTTGAAGGTATATAAGTGTTTTCAAATCCCTAAGGCTTTTTCCTGTTCAAGATAGAGCCTTGAATATTTGTATATACTCCCCAAACGTAAAAGTGTTCTATAAAGGTTAATATGGATTTAGGCTCAGATTCTAGTTATTTTTCTAAAAATGCTTAAGTTCATATTTTAAAATACCTGTGTTTTTCTAGGTTTTTCTAGAAAAAATAATTATTAAAAATCAACAAGGGAATAGATTTTCAAATCCATACTAACTTTTGTTTGTAATAACCTAAAAAACATAAATAACTTGAAAAACACTAAAAATTTTTAAAACTTAAGTATTTTATAAGAGTTTGAAAAAACTTCACAAATGCCTAATTTTTTAAAATTGTAAAATAATGGCTGGTCAAACTGACTTTTTACTTACAGAATCAGCTTAATAATATAATCTAAATATGAAACATCGATTATTTTACTGTAACTGTCTCCAAAATTTTTTTTTGAAAAAAGGTACCGTGTAGTCTTAATGTATAATTATAACGAAAATTATTGCTCTGATATTACTGTTGTAGTCTCTCTATATATAAATATGCTCAAAAAAAGGCTATTAGAATTCAAATTAGGTGTTCCAATTAAAGTTATTATTACATATTTCTAAACGTGTAATCCCTGAATATTAGTCAAAAATATTCATTAAACAATAGTTACTATTTGCTGTCTGAAATTAGATTACTTTTATTGTTATCAGATAATAAGGATTTTGTTTGCATGACTTTGTAATTTTTCTTTCTACATGAAAAATATTTTACAAATAGAGCAAGCATAACATCATTAATCTTGACTAAATGAAGCTCTAAGTCGTTTGGATTAAAAAAAATAACTATGCAATGAGCGAAGATAGATGTATCACTTTATACATATATTTTTTTAAAAAAAGAAAACAAAGTAAAATTACAAATAATTGTAAAATAACTACTAAGTGAGAAAAGGTATATAGGTCACTCTGAACATATATTTTGAAGGAAAAAAATAGTTGTATAAAAGAAATGACAACATAAATGACGAGAATATTTGTACATGAAAGAATTAAAACCAATACATTATTACATAATTTTATACGAGCAAATTACTTAAGCCATGGGAGCCTAGATTTATCTTCTCTAATTTTTTGTAATAATTATGATTTTTTTTTAATGGCTATCCAAATTTAAATGTAAATGACCTAATTTTAATAGAAATCTTATTAAGATTCACACACAGTTATATATATAGTAGATATATATATAAATGTATTGATCTGCATATATATTTTTAACCAAATAATTAATACATAAACGTAAAGATAAATTGGTCTCCTTTTAATTATAAATTATTCGAAAATTCATTCAATATTAATAATTGAAGGAGCTAAATGAATTAAAATTATAACTTACTGTTAAATATATGAACACCATTATTTTCGTTAGAACAACAACAATGTACGTCAAATTTATATTTTTATTTATAAATGAAAATTCTGTATTTGTTATGTGCGTTTTGATCCTTGATTAACAAAGACTGAACAAAAATTTACTGCTACAAATTCATTATGTAATTCTTTAATAAATTTAATATTAAAATAGTAAAAATGAATAATTTTTTTTATTTATGATAGTTTGAGAAATTATAAATTTATTTCTTTGAATAAATTTTCATTTTTTAAATACAACTTTTAATTTAAGTAATAGGTAACTAAAAAAATAAAATAATTGTCTAAAACCTAAATTTTCCCTTGAAATATATAATGTTTTGTCAAAAGGACAGTAAATATTATCTTTATACTTATATTATACTTAAGAATAGAGCACAATGCATACTATATTACATTATTCAAAAAATTGAAAAGAGTTTCAAACTTTTCACTCTAACAATTTTAAACCCCATCTAAATTAAATGACGCCAGCATGCAATTGCACTTTAATATCTTCATCAATCCTATAAACTTTTATGGCTCTTCTCTATTGTTTCCTATTACTTAGCAAAACTTCAAAAAGATTGAAAAAATGCTTATTTTTGCATTAAGGACCAAAAACGATTTTAACCAGTCTTTCAAAGCGAATTTTCTTCTACTAGTTCATCAAATCATAATTAATGGAGAACGCAACTTATTCATCAACACCTAAAACATTCACGGATTTAATAAATATGTTCTCACCCCATCTTTTTCCTTCCTTAACTTCCACACGAAAGAGTTTTGATGGGAGTGAAAGACTTCATTTCATTATCGCTCCCACTCGCCCATCATATAGTCTGGTAATCACAGGGATATCCCTGAGGCCTACGAACTCTCGATCTTGTCAGAAAACGCACCCATTAACCCGACACCTGTATAATTGACAACTATGCTACAGCTATTCCCATAGGCATTTCCCAATAAGTGTCATTTGGCAAAGTCTAGCCGTGATAGATTGGGAAGGTGCGTTTTTTTCTCGCGAAATCCCTCTAATTTAGACTCCAGGGATAAAATCGAAATATTTTTAGGAAATCTATTTTCTTCGAGAAGTGTTTTCTGTTTTTCCAAGGAGGTAACAATGAATACGCTAACTAATAAATCAAGTTTTCTTTGGTGTGAAATATTTATCATTTGATGAATGGTTTATGTTCAAGAAGTGTTTATATCAAAGGAATATCTTTATTCATATAAAGGGTATACTATAGAAATAAGTAATTTAATGTACGCGAATTTTAATTGCCTTTTCTTAGATGGTGAATAAAAAGAGGAAATAACTAAGGGAGAAATCTGAGAGTATAAAAGAGTAAAATTTTTAATTAGTTTCCTCATAGTAATGAAGTATCTTTTGTATAAACTTGAAATTAAATATGTATTTTTAATTAGCCTTAATCTTGTCATTATGCTACACCTCTAAGTCAATTAACACCATGATTTTTGACTCCTGAATAGTTTTAATTAAAGATTTCTTTAAATAAAGTTGTTATATTTGTATTTTAGGTAAACATAACTTATTGGGAAATATATATTTTAAGAAGGGCTTTGGAAAAAGAAAATTGATTACTTTAAATCATCAATCATGAATTCTATCTAAATCATGTATTTTTTTGTCTGAAATTTGTCTTACTTGTATGATATGAAACTAGTTATTCATTTTATTAATGAAACTCTATTCAAATGGACATACATACAAAGAGTAGGATATATACAAGAAATGTCTAGGTTCTGTTAAAAAATTATTAATTTTATATTTCAATCATGTAATGAAGTGCTATTAGTATGAACTAAATATTTTAAAACTTGCAAAATAAATTTAATGAGAATCCATCCAATGATAGCGCTGATAATACTAATAAACACTATATTGTTAAGTTATGTTATGGAATTCATAAGTGTAAATTCAAATAAATTCACATAAATTCGCATAAAGTTATCATAGATCGATTTGTGAATATTAAAAAAAAAAAGTGAGAATTTCGAAATAATTCCTTGCGTGGAACTTTTTTCCCCCAAAGCATTTCGAAAAAGTGTCATTTGACATTCAAAACGTAAGATATATTAAAAGTATATTTCCTTTTTTTTTACAAGATTGTAATATTTGAAGAATATAATGAAATTGGATATTTTAAAGTCACTATTTTTTAGTAAAATAATTTTTATGTTAGATGGAATGTTTTTGGTGTTTAAATATTTGAAAGACGGTTGAAAATCTGTAAAGTTAACCAATCAAAGTGTTTTCCAATTGATTTTTTTTGTTGTTATTTTGTTAGATGGTACTACAGATTATGTTTGTATAGCACCCAAATATATATATATATATATATATATATTAATTTATATTTATATGGGTATAGTCAATATAGATATAATTCATTTAATGAGTGAAGTTAGGAAGTATTTTCATTGATTTTAGAAATGTGATTAAAAAAACGTATGTAAAATGAAGCAAAAAATTTATGATAATAATAAAAATTGACAGATTCATAAAAAGTGTGAGACATGAATCAATATACATGTACTGTATTAATGAGAATCTGTGTTACTAGACTTAACTTTGCAAACGTACTAAGTCTATTAAAAACCTTTAATACATATTATTCCAGATAAATTTCACTGTTTACTCCCTGATTGGTCGATAACAAAATCTCGTAATTCAATATTTAAGCATGCTGTTCCTGGGCAACCGCCTTCCAGCTGGTTGGCAAACTCAAGTTAAGGTGCTTTGCCTGATATTTTGCTGACTCCACTCATTTTACAAACTAAACTCCTGCCGTAAGCTTACAGTATTCAGTGCCTGGATTGCGCCAATAAGTGATTAAGTACATACATACTTTTCCTCTTCCTTAAGGTATTCATTCATGTTTGAACCCTGATTTTGCAAAAGCGGTAAATGGATAATATTTATATTTGTGTCACTTAGATTAGAAAATGTATATAAAATTGTTTTAAGAATAGTATTACAATAAAAATTATTTGAGTATAATATTTGACAAAATGAAACATCGAATGACGATTAAATATTTCTTTTTGTGTGAAAAAAATGCGTCTATTATAATAATATTTTGCCTGTATATAGATCAGACCTCTGCACAGAGGCTCAACTAGAATTTTCAAATATATAACTAAGAAGTCGGCTCACTTAGTTTCATGACAACAGAGGGGAGAAATTTTAAGAAAACGCCAATAATTATTTCAATGGCTGCACCTTGAAAATAATGTGAATTTTTCTAAAACGTAGTTGAGCCTCTGTACCGAGGTGGGAGCTATATAAAGGCAAAATATTATTATAATAGAAACATTTTTCACAAAAGGAGAACATTTTGATAAAAAGGTTATTCTAAGCTAATCTTTAGCCGAAATGTGGTTTTTAAATATTTTTTTTTGTCAAAATGACCTTAAAACAATTTTATACATGTGTTCTAATCTAAGCGACACTAAATATCATGAAAACTATCTATTTATTAACTTTTTTAAAATCATGGTTCCGAACATAGTCGCATACCTTAAATAACACATTTATATACTCAACACACCGCTTAGATTTAAATTGTTCTTATTATTTGTGCAGTCTTGTTAATTTAATTTAAATTTTATAAAAGTACTGGGTGAGGAAAAAACCTACAGTGTGTTGCGTAAACATAATCTATTGATAGGATACGAAGAGTTCTGTAAAATTGCGTTTTCCAATAGTTCCCTACTACATTTCCATGGTAAAAAAATACCATACTTCAACTGTTTTTTTGTATTTTTTGGTCGTTGATACATCATATATTCTTCACGATATGCCATTTAACAAAATGAATACAAATAGCTTTATTATCTTAGGAACGGCTTAGTTTATTGTGTTGTTTTTATTTTAGCGCGATAGTTAAATTTTAATTAATGTTTTGGTGAGTATAAAAGTGATATTAAAAATAAGATTTTTTTTTAAAAGTTCTATTTAGGAAAAACTTGACTAATGTATATAATGATGTTTATAAACCACAATTGTTTTCTGCAGGATATATGATTGACTTCACGGATGCTTAACGTATGTTATCTTTTAATTTGAAAATAATAATTATCATGAGCGTGTAAATTGAAAAAGGAGAGAGAAGGAATTCGATTAGGGAAAAGATAATAAAAAAAAATGAATAAAAAAATTAAACAAAGAAAGGTAAAAATGCTAAGCAAATTAACTCAAATTTAGATCATTTTCAGATTTAAAAAAGTCTAAAAATGGATCCTTTTTGTAAATATCTCGAATAGTATCATTATGGGTTAATACTTTTTTAAAAAAGAAAGCCTTATATATTTACTATTATTTAGCCTAGAAAGTAACGTACAAAATTTTTTACCTAATTTAATAAATTATAAACTCTTTGCCGGCTTGAAATGCATATTATTGATAGCGAAAGCCTTTCTTGAACTGATAATTATACTGCTTTGCTACGCATAACCAACCAGTGTCATTACATTGTTTCTATTTTGATGGGAGGTAAAAAGCGTTTTTAAAGATTTTGTATTCGTATCCAGAATTCCATAGTCTTTAACTTTCTATTCTCTGTGAACTAGTATTTAATAACTTTACTATTTATAACCAGTAAAATATGCTTAGTATACTCTAAATAAAATCTTTTCAGTTTGACGATATTTATATTTTTCAAAAGCTATCTAGTTTTATTCTTTTCCCATTTTACAAATCGAGGCATTTTATTGGCAATTCTGGAAAAAGGGTATTTAATGTAGGTATATCATCTACGAGACATGAAATAGAAATATGAACACGTAACACACAATACTCAGAGTCTATTTTTAAAAATGTAATATAACAGCAATAAGTCTGTTTAGCTTACAATATCTAAATCTAAAAAAATTATTCATTTGTTATTACAGAAAAAGGTCGATTCTGTAAATTTTAATTTAAAAATAATAATAGTTAGATTACTGGTTAATATACCTTCAGTTAAACACTGAGGTTCTAACAAAAAGAAAGTGAAGAAAATGTTCATAATTAGACAATTTTCAAAATTTATAGAACGATTAGCAACGCCAATGCTTCAAAACAAAGACGAAATGTGGAGTTTTGCAATATTTGGTAAAATTCAGAACTAAACAGTTGAAATCAATACCTACAAAAATTAGGATAATGTAATGGGATCTCAAGTATAAACCGATAGACACTGTTATGTAATGTCCAATGTTGTATAGTTTTTGTACACATTTAAATGAGAAATATTCGTATAGTAAGGGCCTGAAAAAATTCTTTCATGATCTAGTAAGACCAATGGGATCATATCCTTTTATATTTGCCCATTTCAAAGGTGGGTAACGTTAGTGCAATAGCTTCTCGCATGTCTCAAGAGCATTGCACTGCCACAAAAACTCAAGTTTCACTTGTAATTTTTTTTCAGGTAGTTACAAGAGAAAATTCAGTCTTCATATCTACTATTTGTGTAATTATCACTTCTGTGCATAAAAAAAATCTCTTTAGCATGATGCACAAAACAACGGTCTTCGATTAGGAATCAGAGAAATAGGTTTCTATTCACTTATACTCCGGGCCTATCCTAGTAGGCGTGCAAGAAGGCCAAATAAAGGGGGTGGCCACGTATAATTCTATCAACCAAGAAAATTTTATATGAATTTCTTAAAATAAAATTTCCAGCAAGTCAAATTTATATGTCAAATTTTAAATAGTTATTGAAAAATCAAAATAAATCCAGTTTCTCAGTATCATGGCATAATTTAAGAAAAAATAGAATGTTAGTGACAATATGTTGGTCCATTGTTCATTAATGTCTACTCTTTACATGCATCCTTATTTTGATTGCCTAATTCATGGCAGAGCAAGTTGCTTTGCAAAAATATCTAATATGGTTAATATCACCTAAGACATAGAGTGTTTAAAATCAATATATTCATTTGGGGAAAATTTAAAATCTTCAAGTGAATAATAGTCTTACTATTCGAAACAAAATGGCTGAAAGAAGTTACTTTTGTGCCTATTTATAGTTTTATTAATGTTCTGCTTTTTACTTTTATGCAGCTAGATGATTTTATACCGTCAACGCTACGTATTAGTCAACATTTGAAAAATTCTCTAGATGGTCGGAACATTAGGTATCTGCCCCTGGGCGGCCGACAAGGATCGATCCTGCTTATGCTTGCACATTCAGCTTAACCACAGATTCTCAATCAGCTTTTAGGGAAAGGATTATGGACCAGGTATACATTATGAACCATTCGAGAAAAAGACTGATAGGGTAGCGGATGTTTGATTATCTCGGTAGGCATCACATCTAGGCAAATAGACCTCATGTATGCGACATAGACTGACACTGATGTGTAGTAAAAGAAAAAATCTCGTATCGCTATGCTGGCTTTTTTAGGGTTTTTTCAATTGACTCTCATTTCACTTTTTCAGATAATAAATGTAGTCTTCCTTTCAACCGATGGATTTTTGGGAACTTGGGTGAAATGGCTAGCTAGATTTCAAATTTTATTGATATAGAGGAAATTTAGGATGCTCTTAGGAGAGATATTATAACTCGCACACCCTTTCTATACGCATCCGGGTTCTAGAAATAGCGTTATCAAAGGAATTGGAATGACTCCCACAGGATTTCATAATACATTTATTTTCAAGCAGGAAGTAATGTTTTGAAAGCTATATAATTTTGAACCATACTCAGTACACAATATTATGCGGGTCTTTCATCACTGTTGTATTCTTCTTTGTATAACATCATTAAACTATGTGCATACATAATTTCACAAAAACTTTTACAGGAATTTTCGAGATTATAAATCAAAAGCAAAATATCTAACTTTGAGCATCAATGTACACATCATATATAGTTCTACTTATTAAATTTCAATAAAATTGTAGCACTTGAAAGTATTTTTTTTTTCAAACAGGCAATTAAGCATCCTTTATGTTTCTTGATAAAGCATTTAATGGTCAAGACTAAACTAAAATAGAAAAAAGGTTTTTCTTCGCTATCTTTCTTTTTACTTCAATAACGTTCTAATTGAGGATTATATGAGAAAAATTGCCCTATTTGCGGATGACGTATTTCATTTTTGAAGAATTTTTGTTTTCATAGGTTTCTGACAGGAATAAAAGATGGAATCAGGAGGCAATAAATCAAGTTTTCTTCTTAATGGAGTATTCGTGACATGAAGAATGACTTCTTATGTGTTTGTGTTATTGTTTAAAAATATTGTTTTGTTTTTACCTGAAAAGAGTTATTTTCTCTTATTTTCGAATAAAAAAGAGTTGCCGATTAATTAATTACAAGTATTTAACAGAAATGTGCAAGTACTACTAAAACTCCTTCTAACACATATCAACTGAAATTTCAATTGAGAATAATTAAGTTTTTGCGTTTAATTCTACGTGCATGCCAAAGAAGACAGTTATTTTCTCACCACATAATATTTTCTGCACATTTTTTTAACTATCTTCAATGTTTCTTAAAGTTAGAAGTATATAAAAAGGGTTTTTAACTATTTAAACACATGGGTGTAATATAGAAAATAAACTTTTTGATGATCATTTTCATAAGGGTTTATCAGTTCCCCCAAATAGCGTTTTGAAAATCGGTTTTCAATTTACACACAACATGTAGTAACCAGTTATAATGATTTTAATGTAAGCAAAAAGTACAAATCATGCTGTATTTAACGTAACAAGGTCTGGCAATTTGCAAATTTGCTTGAATAGAATGCCACTGCAGGAAAACATGTAAAATACTAAGTAGACATGTATATGCATTGAACACTGTCCAATTGGTGCGTGTGTCGGTCCCAGTAGTCTAGTCAAGTGGTTTTCAAACTGTGTCTTACGGTAACCTGGGGTTCGTAAGGCATACAAAGGGGTTCCACGTGTCACAATAAAAAATCGAGAAGAAATAAATATGTATACAAAATAAATTCATGTTCTCTATGAAGCTCGTATATTTAGAAGTATCTGAAGCTCCCTCCCCCCCTCATTCATTAAAACCGAAAATTTTATTTATATATAATAACTTAAAAACTAACAAAACTTTTCAAAAGCCTTTATTATAATATAATAAAAAATATTAAAATATTTTATCCTTATATATATATACTTTCTACTAGATTGTGAATATTATATTGTTTAATATCTCGGGCTCCCCGAGATAATTATGTACTCGTTAGTTAGCACACTGTCTTGCAAAACTAAATAGCTTTCTAATGGAAAATGCTCCACACTGCATTTGTGGAAAAAACAGCGATAACGAGGGAGATGAAACAACTTCTTAACGTATCAACAGATTCGATGTTAAAATCTAAATTTAAGCTAGAACAGCTTCTAAATTTTAGGTTGCGAATTCATGCAAAATACACGGGATTTCTTACACAGCTATAAATATTTTAATGCATTTCAGAACATTGTGTTTAAGTGGATATATTTCTCGAACCAAGGGACTACAAAAACAAAGTATAAAAATAAATTAAACTTAGAATATGTAATACGATTGCATTTAATCTCAATTGACGACTTCCAAACTTGTGTGAAAAAAAGCAAGAACATATCCCATTTATTAAATATAACATATGAGTAGGTGACACTTGAATCAGAAATTACTATTATTAATGAGTAAATTATATTAAAAAATAGATTAGAATTTATTAATAATAAATGCAATAGTTTTTTAATTGCCTTTACATAAAGTGCCTGCAAAATTTTGATCTACTTTAAATACTATTTTAAGATATATGTGTGTGGAATTCGAAGTATGTGTATGGAATGTGATTCCACGAAAAAACTTTCTAGTTCTAGGGATTTAACGAAAATGCATTCCAATTCTAAGGATTCCAAGAAAACACCTTCAAGTTCTAAGGGTTCCTTGAGTTGAAAAAGTTTGAAGACCACTGGTCTTGTCTATAGAGTATTTAATGAGTGTGTGAGACTTCCTTATTTCAGTGACTGAGATATAAACAAATGTGATTTGAGATTATTTCAATGGAATTGTTTACTTCCAGCGTATTTAATACCTGCACTACTACAGTTCATATTCATCTGATAATGTAATTTTTACTGTTAAAAATATCGATTTTTAAGCATTTTCATTTATTATTATTTTTTTTTCCTTTAGTTTATAATGTAAGATGTTTGGAATTATTTCAAAGAGATTGAAAAAGCTAAGACACATTATTATTTCCGTAGCAAGATGCTAACTTGCAAATGATAAAACAGGAATAGACTCCACGATTATTTAAAGGGAGTCCATGAAAAAAATAATAGATAAAAAAAAACATCCAACGCTGCCTTGAGTTCACAAAAGCACCCACTAGTAAAGATACGGTAGTGCGTTGATACTTGTTGACTAGTTACCTTAGAGCAGGGGTACTCAAACTTTTTTTTTTGCTGGGCCGTATACATATGTTAGTTATTTCACCGTGAGCCGTATACATATGTTAGCAATTTCACGCGGGCCGCATTATGATTATAAAGAAGGGGTGCATAAAATGTGGAAATTTGGTCAAAATATTTTAACACCTGTTTTTTTTAATTATTATTATTTATATATATATATATATATATATGAGCAAAAATTTTCTAGAAAGCCTATTTATTACATCTTGAAAGAGATCCTCGAGGAAAAGCGTCATTAAATGATTCATATTTATTTGTATTTTTTAAATTCAGCACTTTCGAGTGACAAGTCAAACAATTACTAATTCATGTTTGTTTTTCAATACAAAACAGTCTACCTCCCAATTGTCTTGGAACGATATATTTTCTTCGGATATTTTTCATTTGCAAGACATGGAAAATAGTTAAAAATTAGTTCCGCCCATAAAACTGTCACTACTCCACTGATATCTGTTATCACTAACCGTAAACGTTAAAAATCGAAAATAATTTCAATTAGCACTCGTACGACATCGAAAAGAAAAAACAAAATCGATACATTTTATTTCTAGACATCAAATTTTTAAAATATTGTTCTTAAATAAGTGAATTGTACAGAGCAATGGGCACTGACCGGGCTACTGATAGCGTTCGGTGGACCGCAGATTGAGTATCGCTGCCTTGGAGTGATTACCTATTAATATCTTTACAACAAGCTCGTTTATAGGGAGTCATTACAACAACGATGATATTCTTTGCCATATCATAAATCAACTCTCAAGGAATAAATCTCATTTATTAGTTTTATGAAACTCTAAAGGAATGAAATGAATTAGAATTTATGAAGAATGATGGGACAATTTTTTCTAAGATTCTAGACTTTTGGACTTAAGAGAGAAATGGTAGGTGCTTTAATGTCAATGTGCATATTTAAAAAAAAAAACAATAATTTTGGGGCAGCTCCCACAGCAAGTTCTTGCAGTGTTTCCAAGATGTTAAACGTGTGTTACTATTTCGGAAACCACTAAAGTTACATCAACAAATGATTGTAATTCAGTTATAAAAATGCTTTGGCCAAATATCAACAATAATTAATCACTTTTTACAAGCCATATAACTAGAAGTTATCGATATAAAACATAATGGTAAAAACCATTATTTCATCCTCAAACATAAAAAGAGTTTTTGATCTTAGAAGTTTCAAACCGAAAATTAAATATATATATATATATATATATATGTATTTTTCAATACTTTACTGGCGATTATACAATTTTTATAGCAAACAAAAGATAATTTTTTTTTATTATTTCTGATAACTTTGTGTAAATAAGATCACGATTAAGCAATGGATTCATTGACAGTCTTTGCTTAAAATGTGTTTCTGCTTAAAACCATACCGTACTAAAATAATAATTTACATAAATCTAAGACAGTTGTTTATGTGAATTTTATAAGGGAGTTTTTTTTAAATGTGCATTTATGTGCATGTTATGTTTTACATTTTAGTGTTTTTGAATCATTATAAATATGTTTGAATATTTTAAAACTTTTATTTTAAGTTTTAAATATGTTTTATTTTTATCCGTAAACATTCAAAAACAAAATTCGTGACTTTTAAAAAAGTAGATTATTGTATCAACTCAAATTCTGAAATAAGTTTTGGTGGATAAATAAACATCTTTAATTTATAAGAAGTTTCTAAATAAAAATCCTTTTCATTGAAAATATCTTCGTATTTATTGGGAATTTGATTTGAACAAAGTTTGTACCATTAAGAGAGGAATTACTAATTAGCGGGTTATTGAAATTCATACAGGAAGTTATATCTTACGTGTCTTTCTGGTCACTTGATAAAGGTTCACAATTGTGAGGTCCGTCACCATTAGTTTTCATGTTGCTTTATAGTGCGGCGTTATTAAAACACTCAACCAGAAGAAATAGTTTCTTAATAGATCTTAGCTCAAAAAAAGGAACCCAGAAGTTATTTTCTCTCTTAATTGTTCTCAGAACGTCATGTGATATATCATAACCCTTAAACATCAATCATTTGACTGATGGCTTTTGTTTTCAGCCGAAAAGTTGCAACGTTTGCTCTTTCTCCCATATTTACTTTAAGACAGCGTTTCTCAAACTGTGGGGCACGCCCCCTTTGGAGGGCGTGACAACTCTACAACGGGGGCACGAGCATATTGAAAAGTGAAAACAAAAGACAGAGCTTTAAAATTATTAATTTACTGAATGCAAAATCAACAAAATACATTCTGACATAATAAAAAATAAAATACACATTTACACTAATATATAACAATTATAAATATATCAGTGCTACACAATGTATTTTATAATTAATTTAACAATACTAAGTTAAAACAAGTTTATTAATTACCAATACCCCATGGGCTTGTCATATATATAATTTAAAACAAAATAACTACTTATCTTATACCTTACATGCTTTACAATCAAATCTTGACTGCCGATCAAAGTTTCATGATTCGCTTCCAAATGCCAATGTTAGATTTTAAAATTTTTTTAAAGTTTTAAATTAAAAATACATCAATTCAAAAGTTGTGATAAAATTTACTATAGTAGTTTTTATTTTATGCTTAAACACTCAAGTTATTATATGTGAGGTGTTATATATTTGGTTTATAAATTTATTTATTTACTCATGTTATTTCTGCAACAATATGCAAGCATTACTTAAAAAGCACAGATTTCATAAACATTATTAGTCATATCAGACTTTGAATACACACACACACATATTCATTTATAGGCTCTATTTTATTTTAGAACAGGTTTCAAAATTTTAAGTAGGTAAGGAAGTTAAAGTGAAGAAGTATTAACTGAGGTGTATTGTTCATAATTTGATGGTAGTTTGAAATCATACAAGAAGTTTCTAATAACCTTTATTCTCAACGACTCTAATGTAATGCTGTTTAAATTGAAATAAAAACAATACTGCATTTACAGAAAAATTTGACAGGCAAATAACTTAAAAATCATTTCATTAAATCCTTATCTTCCAAGTTCATTTAAAAATATATTTATTTTTCAGAAATAAAGTGATTAAATATGGTAAAAACATAATGATGTGCTTATTTTTCCTCTCTTAAATAAAATATTTAATATCCTTCAAATTCGACCCTGTGTACTCTTTTCTATCCCCAAAACTTTTGCTGAATATTCTGAATTTATATATATATATATATATATATATATATATATATATATATATATATATATATATATATATATATATATATATATATATATATATATATATATATATATATTATATATATTTTATGTATTATGTGTGTTGTGTATAATCAATTTTTAATACGTTTACTATAGGAAAATTTCTTACAATAAGAACTAGAAGCCGCATATACCTATAGAAACATGAGAGCCGTTTAGAAAACAAGGATGGTTTAGTTATGCAAAAGGAAAAACACAAAATTTAAAAAAAAACAATATTCTGTTATACACCTGATGCTTCCTTCTCATACAATCACCTCCTGCATTTGAATATTTGTCGTATCTTTTCACGAGCTTCGAAGTTCTCGTGTAATACTCTTCTACTGCATTAATCCAGTAGTTAATTGTAAATCGTTATTAAGAGACTTTTAAAACTACGAAAAAAAAGCCATCCATACAAAAAAGCGGGAGAATGATTTCTGAGGTCAATTGTGATTATTCACAAGAATGCCGGCCTCCGTACTGCTTTTTCAATGCAAGAACTTCTGAATCAATTCGAATGTGGGAGAATTTTTTTATTATCTACCTTACGGTAAGGGCCTTACTCCTGAGTGACTGCTATCTTTCTCTAAGCTGAAAGACTTTCTATGAGGTAAACAATTCAAAAGTGATGAAGTGTTGGAAAATGCAATGAATGACTTGTTAAATGCATTTACAGCAGATCGAGTATAACTAAGGTATTTTGAAGCTTATAAAGATATACGATAAATGATTAAATATGGGTAGTTATTATGTAGGAAGTGAAGAAAGTTTAGAAATGAGACATATTCCAACAAACATATTTAATTTTTCAGTTTGTAAAAATAAACAGTCTTTATTTCCCCGTTGGTCATTGTGTACAATCAATAAAAGTTGATTTTTAAGAACAAAAATAAAACAACACTCTTAACAATCAACAAGCAGCATTTAAATTAGTAAATATTATCGTATTAATGTTATATTTAAACTTAAAATATAATATAAAGCATCACACTCTTCCCAAGCAGCAATACAATACATTTATGCTGAAATATTATTTGTTGTTTGTATGTATTCCTGAAATTCAAAGAACTCACAAAATGTTTCATGCTCTTTGTAAATTATTTCTTACATTTCTCTCATTATTTATTTATTTATTTTGATAAATTATTTAGTAAGCTATAATTTTTAAGCAATTATGCATACATCTCAAAATATAACATAACATGTTATTTTTAATGTATTTAATATTGTTTTTTTGAAAAACAAACTATTTGTTTTCGGCGTTGAATTCAAAATAAGTTAACGAAATCTATCGCTTGAATAGTTGTTTTATAAAATAATTTTATGTTGCAATGCCTCCATTCTTTTACACATGCAATAAGTTTTTAAAACATATAAAGTATCAGTTCATTTTTAAACGTAACATAATTTTAATGCGATTAAACTTTATATTATTAAATTTTACATTTTTTCCCTGTCATTATATGTTGTATAATGTAGCATTTAGTAAGTAAGTGATCATTGAAACAATTTGTATCAACTAGGCAAATTATTTTATTTAATATATATGTATACCTCCATACGTTGTATCTTTGATAACAATACCGCCGAATATCTAATACATTATTTATTAATATGACGGCATGTGTTTAGCTTTTCAAGTGACAAATACATGATTTATTACTATCCCTTTCATGCATTTCTCCGATGCCGGAATGTCATGATGATCCCATGGTATTACCTATCCATCTCGCCAATGAAGATCCTCAATCCATGACTAAGTCATGTAGGTCTCAATCAATCTCGCAATGATATATCGGATGCCAAAGTATGAGGTATGAAGGTCAAGAGAAAGATTTTCTGAAGTAAATTTATCTGAATCTAAGTGTTACAATTAGCATTTATCAGCTTTTTCTATTTCTCAATATTTCCGACATGATTTGGATAGTTTTATTTTTGTTCTATATTCATTAACTGGTATATCTCATTTTATCATATTTTTATCAATTGAATTTGTACATTTCCGTTTCTATATAATTTATTTTATCACTTAAATTTCTCTATCCTTAAGGGGAGTTGAAAATCTTTCTCTGTATACTGACAATGTTAAATTGACTGTTTTCGATGTACCTTTTCTCAAAATCTGTTATATGTACATGCTTAAAATTATTCATGCAATTAAAGTACACCTTTTCATTATACTGAAATGAGATTTTAGAAAATTTTGAATTTTTTAGTAAATTATGAAGTATTTTATCAAATATTGCGAAATTTGACCCATTTTTCACATTAAAAAATTGTAAAAAATGAATTTTTGAATTTTTTTCAAAATCTCATTTCAGTATATATTAGCCAACATTATAAATATATTATAAAAAATTTACATTCCTGTGAACAGTAGTTTCTCAGAAAAGGTACATCGAACATCAAAATTTACATTTTGAAATAAATTGATTTTAATGTATACAGTGAGACTTCTAATCGGCTAGGGAATAAAAAAAAATAAATAAAAGGCTCAATTTACACAGTAAAAGTTACATGTTTTAGTTTATAGTAGACGTTCAACTTTTAAGCAAAAACGAAGTATTTTGTTTACATTTTTCGCCCTTCAAATGGTCATGGTCCAGTATCAAGGATTATTTAAAGATAGGTTTTAAGGAGTTCTAATTACCTTAGAGGTTAAAGTAAGTTATTTTTAGAAAGGTTAAAATTTATACAATTTAAATTTTAAATCTCAAATTGTCAAAACAATATGATTTTATCTTTCCAACACCCCTTACAATTTATGTTCGTAAGCTAATTCTGAAGTACTTTTAAATGCAAATTTAATTAAAATTGTAAGATAATTATAAAAATGTTTTCTCTTGCGTGTTTTATTGTTTGTATGTACTGATAAGAGGGAACCTAATTCCCAACAAAATATTTCGAAAGATAGCTAGAATTTAATGTATAATTAAACATTTTGTGCATAAGAACTCGCTTTATTATATTGGAAAATAGTGAACTATACCTGTGTTGATTAACTATCATTGGCAAGTGGTTTATGCCAGAATTATTTACAATTGAAGAAAAAGAGCATATTTGAGCCACTTTATAAAATTAAGCTCTCGTTGGTATGAAGGTCAGTGGAATTGAAAAGCCATCACTAAAAATTAACAGTTTTTATATCGTAACCTTTCAATTACTATCAACTTTTAATGAAACTAATGGGTAGCGATTCATTTTTAACCTACTCTAAATGTTTGTAATGAATAAATACTTTTTATTAAGTGGATTCATTCAGCTTGTTCCGTTAAACTCACAGCACAAGATTCTTAATCCCTTTTTCAAGATACACTATTTTTCAAATAGAAACTCAAATTCAATCTTACAATACTTTTAAATGCTATATTTATTTTTTCTCTCTCTCAAATCTCTATTCACTTAACCTTAAATAGTAGTTATGTCTTACAGAAATCGTGGTTTTCACACAGAAAGAGTTTCTATACAATCAAACAATTTATATTAGAACTACCGTAAAATCCGGCGTATAACGCGCACTTTGAACACAAAAAAAAAAGAAAATAATAATACCGAAACTTAAAGGTGCGCGTTATACTCCAGGGTATAAAAATGATAGCTTTCAAAATAGCATAAGATATGAACATAAAAACTTTTCTTCTACATGTATCGAAACACTGTTTATTTAAAAGAAACAATTTGCCTTACGAACTAAAAGAGTTGTAGTTCTAGAAGCATACTATTTTTTCAAAAATTTGGATAATACCTGAATAAATGATTTCAAAACTTAAAAGCAATGTATACTAACATTTCAGATTTCTTCGTTAAAAAGGGGATGCGCGTTATACTGCGAATATACCTAAACATTTTTAAAAATCAGCTTGAAAGTATATGTGCGCGTTATACTCAGGATTTTACGGCATTTCTCTTAAAGAATAAGTAACAAATCGCGAAAAGAGCCCGTTACACTTTTATGGAAAGTTGAGATATTTTTCTCTTCCTGCCGAAGGGGTATTGTGGGTGGAAATATTATTTACAGGTAAAGATATTAATAATCCTTCAATAATGATGAATAAATAAAAGCAATTTTGAAGACAAATTTCATCTCGAAATCGTCAAATTTGGAGACCAAAATAATTGCCCTTAGATAAATTTTTAAGTGAGAAGTACTGTTTACTTAAAATAATTGTGGCATATCTTATTAACTTAAAGAGTTGTAGTTCTCGAAGGGTACTATTTTCTCAAAAGCCTGATATAGTACCCCGCTATAAATTACTTCAAAACATACGTAGTTCAGGTTTCGTAAAATAGAGGGTGCACATTATATCGTAAAATATCAAAAACTAAAATCTGCAGCTTGAATGTATAGATGCATGATATAGTACACCGGATTTGAAGGTTATTAGAAAGGAACAAATAAATATGTTCATATAAATTGGTATAACCATTTTGACAAAAAGAAAAAGGAAAGCTTCATTACTACTTTCTGAGTGCAGTTAAAGAAAGAAAATTTTTAAAAAAAATACGTTCAATAATCTTTTAACATATATATGAGATACTTAAATCAAAATGAAAAAAAAAAAAACACACACACAAAAATTTTTAAAAAAAAATTTGTATGAAATTGAAGAGATAAGTTTAGTTTGCCCCTAAACAGAAAAAAAAAATACCCCGCAAAAAATATAGAATCAGCAAGTGATTCCATTAACTTCTACAATAATAACTAGTGAAAATCAAACTGATATATTTTTTATTTATATTACTTTACAGATGATAAATGAAAGGTTTTTTTGAATTTTATGGTTATGTTATTTCAAAAATTGGGTTTTTTTTGTTTTGGGAGAAAAAAGAACAGAGAAATTGTTTTTTATATTATAAACAGAAAATAGGGAAGGGCAAGTAGTTTTTGGTATAAAAAAATTGCTCATTTTAGTATTTTTTAATTGGTTATAAGAAAATATACGAAAAACCCCCGATGTCATAGTTTTAAAAATAATAGTATTAAAAAATGAAAATTTTAAAAATGCCCTACCAGGACGGATGCAAATTTTTTTTTTAAGGACTCATTGCAATATTGACCTTTTGGAGACAAGTATGATTCAATTCAAAAAAGTTTAAAATAAAATTTTTTTAACCCTAAAATTTTATTTATATAGTTTTTACAAAAACTAAAAAATTCTGTAAAGCCTAAGTTTGTTTTAATTAATAATTTTTACATTTATTTTTATTCAAAACCCCGGGGAAAAAAAAACTTTTAAACGCCTTATCTCAAAAAAGATAAAATATAGTTTTTCCCATTTAAAATGCTAATTTTTTATTGTGTAATACGGGAAATGTTTTACTTGTTCAAAAGTAAAATTAAAAAAAGTTTATGCATTTTCAATAAAAAGAAAATACTTATTTCTTAAAAAAAAAATATTCAAGTTAAATTTCAATTTTTTAAGATTTTTCCTAAAATTATAAAAAAACCCTCAAAATACCAATCATGTTATCCAAAATTATCAACTTTTTTTTATCATAGCTTAACTGCGGGAACCACATTTTTTTAAAGGCCATTTTTTTTTTGGGAAAGGGTAGCAGTCTAAAATCACTTATGTTTAAGCTTAAAATTAAATAGTTAGCTTTTTAAAATTTTTTGAGCCCAAAATCTGTTTTACATCATACATACCCATAGGTGGCAACCAAAAACATCATGAAAATAATTAATTTAAAAAAAAATTTGAAAATGTACCATCCCTCTTAAAAAAAATTTCAAAAATAACAAAAACCCCAATTTTAATTGTTAAAATAACTACCAACCAAAAACTTTTTTTGCTTTTTTTGGGTTTTAGGGTAAATGTTTAGGTAGTTACTTTTTCCGTTCTCTTGTTATGAGGATATTTAATTTAAAATTGGGGTCCATTAAAGATATACAGGGTGATCCGCTACTCGACCGACAAACTGGCAGGATGTGTATTAGGTATAAAGAGCTGACTCGGAATCACATAAGAATTCAAGGTTAACAATGCCGTAGTTATTAGCTATAGTGCAAAGAGAAAAAGAACAGAAACAGAAACACATTAATAAGACAGAATTCAATTTAATCAAATTTCTAATTTACGATCAAAACTCGTCTGATAGCGATGCTTCCTGACTTTCTGAAAGATTCCTTCAGGCAGTCTTGCAGTAGATATCACTTAACCGAAGATTTCTTGAACATCGATTTTGCTGGAAGTTGACATTTGCGATTCGTTTCTCGAGATAGTAGAGTGAACTCGTTTTCAAACCAGAACTGGTCGATACGCTGATAGTGTATGGAGATGCTGATTCCTCTGAATACACCTCTTGGTAGTTGAACCAAAAGCGTTACATGACTTTCGCAAGTATGAACAGAAGGTCTACAAAGGATCAACAGCTATTCAAGTACTAGTACTCGAGCGAGACAGCCCAACAAGTGGGTTTATCTCAATCCATTGTCTAGAGCAGAAGTACTGAACCTTTTTTTTCGCCAGACCACATACTAAACAATTGTTTTACTGGGGGCAAATGAGACTTAAGGGGTGGATTAAAGACAAAATTTACAAAGGGAATATTTATCAAAAATAATAAAACCCAAGATTTGGGTTATATTTTAAAAAGTATTTATCTATCAAACTCAACTTACAAAAAATAGGTTTTATGCACTTTTTACCCAATTATGAGGAAATTTCCATTTCCTTTCATCAATGATCACAATCCCCTTGTGTTTGTATTTTGCTGTCATAAAAACAAAGTTGATTTGTAGTTTGTTAATTTGATTTTTTCTTTTGACAAAGTCTCACTTATTTTATTTCGTTTTATTTTGGTTTTTTTTCCCGGGGGAAAACGTTTTTTTTTTAAATTGGGTTTTTGTTGCATTTTTTTCAAACTTACAAATACTTTTTTATTTTAAAAAAAAACATATTGAACTGAATTTATCAAACAGTTCATTGGAAGCATTTAAGAAACACTAACAATTTCTGTATCAATTCATATGGTTTCCTCAAAAGTTTGATATGTTTGCTTGTTAATATCTACAATGTAACTAATTTCACTTGATGCTTTTGTAACCTCTGCATTTTGTGACAATACCACAAACAACATATTTTGCTGCTGTTCCAATGATTTTTTTTAAAAAAATTTACTTGTCTTAAAAGAGATCCCCCAGAAAAAAAAGCCATTGAAAAAATTTGTGCTTTGGATATTATGGCAAATTATTTTTTGTATATTTTAAAATTTTTATGGGAAATCAAAAAGTTTTGCCCCATGTTTTTTTATCTCTAAATGGGAATCCCCACTCTTAAAAACATATAATTGCAGATATTTTCACTTGGGAAAACATGGGGCTAATTAAAAAAATTTGTTTCCCCATAAAACGGACTCTACTCCTCTGTTATTTGTATCCGTTACAATTATGAAAATGAAAAAATAATGTTAAATCGCAATTTGTACCAGCACGACATTGATAGCAAAATTTATGTATGTGATTGCTTGATCTATAGAATTTCTCGCTAAATTTTTAAAGCATTTCTCTTAAATAATTGAATTTGTTAGTGCAGCGGAACATGACCGGTTTACTCAGAAAGATCTGGTGGGCTATATGTTGAGTATCGCTGGTCTAGAGGATACTCGCAGCAAACCAAATTAGTGCATACTTTTTTCATTGAGTCCAATCATTACAGGCTGGGGATTATCCCCTCCGGATACATGATTCCTGTAACAGAGTGCTACTGAAAGCCTTTTTCTACTTCCACATTGCTCACAGATGAAGCATTCTTCACACGTGAAGAAGCTTTCAATTAGCATTAAGTCCATGTGTGGGCTCTGGAGAACCCTCTTCGTAAGCAACTACGTTTGGCTGAAAAGCGTTTCTCGGGCAATGTTTGGGCCACCATTTTCAGAGAATTACTTATTGGACAATACTTTCTACCTAGTACTTTGGACAATATGACATATCTGATACCTAGCTGACAACATGTCCTAACAGAACTTCTTGATGCACTACATGCTCTCTATCATTGTACCACTTCATGTTATACCAGCATGATGGGGCTCTTCCATATTATCGAAATCCCGTCCGCCGACAACTCAACGTAACCTTTGAACAACTATGGATAGGTCGCGGTGACCAAGTTCATTGACCTGCCTGATCAAAGTATATACCATTCTTTTTTTCTTTTTTGCGGGGTCACTTGAAATGTTTTTTGTTTCAGACGCCTTTTTCTTCAGTTGAAGACTTTATCTTTTCTAATATCTGTAGGTGTCGGGATGATAGGTGACAGGTCAGGAATCCAGGAATATTTCAGAACGTAAGGAATTCCAACCAGCATCACTGGCAGGTCGGCAGACGACTTTTAAATTAACTCCATACATATGTTAAAGTACTGTGACATCTCTCACGTTCTTCTTCTAACATAACAGCTACGTTCTTTGACGGCAAAACTAAATTAATGGCAAAACTTTTCCAACCCAAATCCAAGAAGTAAAACGAAGCATAGATGCAAATAAGATAACCTTTAAAAGGATAGAAAGTTTAGTGAGCAAAAATGGCAATTTAGAGAAAGCTGAGTTCGGAAATGAAAAAGTGTGGATCGACGGTTTAGAATCAAGACGCCCACCTCGCTAATCTATACAAGGTGCATACTATTGCACACTAGCCCGTCAGTCTATCTGAAAGTAATTGAATCATTGAGTATTCAACCAAGGTAGGGAGAATATATTCTGAACGCTAGTATATTATTGAAACGAGATTAGGCGGATCTAATTAGTTATATTGATAAGTGATCTAATTGGGCGATCTGAGTTAGTTAAAACGGCGTATTTTGGCTTATTCTCACTTAATATAAGTTTGTTCGATATCTAAGTAATTTAAGTTAAATTCTTAATAAAAGTCATATTAAGAATTATAGAATGTCTCATCCTTCCGATAATCCCACACCTCTAACTTACGCGGAAACCCCAAGACATAGCTATCGACAGATGGCTATGTCGCAGTACAACTTTTCAATAATAAAATTTCGGTCATATTAATGTTTTGCTGTTCCCACTCTTTTACTCTGCTACTTTGCACCATGTTTCGCAATTACGGTATTTACGACCCTTCATTTCTATGTGATTCCGAATAGTTTCTGCAGCTTTTACACACCCACCAAGCTTGTCGGGCTGATAGTGTATGAATCACCTTGTACACATTTCATTTAAAATTATTGATTCCCTATAAAATGCGTAAATTATTATTCCATTATATTTGTGTCCTCAATCACACTTCTTCCAGCACTTAACAGCATAAAAGGACGGCAATTAGGCAATTGCCTTTGGATGGTGTTGTATAAGGTTAATTACCAGTATATACAAATTGAACTAGTGGAGCTGGGAGCTCGCGCAGAAAGACACTTGCAAGAAGTAAGCAGAAGTTATACTTTTTTTTTACTGGTGAAATGGTTTTTCTAAGTGGTGATTCAGCCATCAAAGTTTTAAGAAAATTTTGGTTTTGAAGCAAATGGTTATACAGAAATAGGAGGGAATTCTTGTAGCACAAGTAGGGGACGCTCTATCGACACAAAAAAGGAAGATTAGGTGTCACGTTTCATGGATAGTACTAGTGCCCGGCATACTACATAAATTGTTGACTAACTTCACGAGATTCTTCAATGAAAACTATCCACTTCAATGAAACTATGCGTATAAACTGTCACTTGTGTAGCACTTTTTGCCCCATGATGTTAATGAATGTCAAATATTTGCATTTCAGTTTCTTGCTTGATATATGCATCAAATTGAACAGCCATGAGCATTATGTGGAGAAATGAAGATCACTTCCTCTTAAATAATGTGTAATAACAGCATCATTTAAATGGAAGTGGACCTTGTTGAAACTTCTGCAAATTTCATAATACATTTCGCATGTTGTGATATGGTGCAGCTATATCACCCCATTCATTTTGAGTCGATATTTTTTAAAGACTGTACTGTACGTCTTATGAGGATTTTCTACATTTACCAGCCAATGGCAACAATCCGTGTCATCAGTTCTGACAGCCTGAAGATGTCTTTCATTATTAATATTTATGCAGGATGGTGCTTCCCGATACACAGCCCATTATGTGAAACAGGTACTCCACTGGAATATTGATGAGGAAAGAAATTTTTATCCTTGGTCTCCCAGATGTCCAGGTTTGAATCCATGTGATCTTTGGCAGTAGGGATATCTCAAAGACTTGTTCTACTGTGATCCCATCTCATCTCTCTCTCAAGCCATAAGTAATAGCATAGAACGTCAGGCACGCAACATTCTGTGACATGTACTGTTTTTAACCGTTGAACATATGGATTTACATTGCCAGACGGTGGCAGGTAATAGTGAAAAGCATATTGAACATGTTTCTTTAACATGAGACTAATAATTTTTGTTATGTTTTGTTTAAAATCAAATATTTTTCAATTTTTTTTGTGTGCTAGAAAAAATTTTACCATCTATTTATTGTGTATTGTTTTAATTCTATAAGACTTTCATAAATAGATTTTGCTGTAAGTTTCGTGCTAATTAAAAGTTTAATTATGGACACCTAATGTATGTAAAATAATAATGTCATTTTCACTGCTTCACGTTATTTATTTAGAAATAAATAGAGCGTTTAACAGTGAAAACTGGAGATAAATAATGATATTAATCACGAAAGGTTTCGGAATATCCTCTTCAGTGGTAAATACGAGTTAAGGTGGAGTTAAACTTAATTATTTAAGAGAAATAATTACACGTAATTAATTGTAATGAACGAGTAGCTTCCATTCCTGTGTTATTCCTCTAGATTTTCAAAGATGCAATCAGAACAATTATCAAACGTATGTTAAAAATTATCAAATAATTAATGACATTGAACTACATTGTTAATTAAAAGTATCTCCTTAAAAACGATATATGTAGATATCCATTAGAGATGTAGATATGTTAAATAAATTCAGTCGATGAGATACGCCTTTAAATACATTCAACTAAAAACTTGAAAAACAATATATATATTTATATTTTAACCAGTCTCAATTTTTGTTTTCTTTCTAACTATATATGATACTAGTTTTAATACTTTTTGCACAGTAAAACTTTCTTCAAAATAACTAAATATTAGAAGATTCAATATCTCTTTTCCAACGATAAATATTTTTCTTTGTCGTCTTCCAACTCTAATATACATTTGGAGAAGCAAGAATAGAATGACGATCACCATCAACACTAAAAGAAGAAAAGTTGTTCAGATTCAAAACTACCCAAGTGATGTAAACAAAAATAGAAAATGACTTTAAGTAGAAACTTTGGAAATCAAATTCTCATTTAAAGACTTTATTTTGTGGAACTTTTTAAATTTCGTGTTGATTTGGAGTAAGCTGTCTTTACCGCAAGTTCTTTTTTCTTCTTTTTTTCTGCTTCAATACTTTTTTTCTTTAAGTGTTCATTTTTTTCAGATTTCTTTTGTTAATATTTTAGTTATTTCCCTTCCAAGTTTCCGTTCAAATTCCCTAAATATTAAAATAAAATTTTTCAAGTAGAAAATTTAATATTTATCCTGGATTTAGGATTTTCCAGTTTTAATGATAATTCTCATATTTTTAAATCGAAAAAAAGAAAAGATAAATGGAATAAATACGTTTACTAGAAAAAATACCTAAAAATAGAACTTCCTTCTTGAGGAAAAATTATAAATATTAAGGAAATATTTATTTTTCTTAAGAACATCAGTACAGTAATACTAATATATTTCAGTGCTTCCTAATATGTACAATAGTTTAACTATATACTGTACATGATTATTATGGCTTAAATTTAGAAAGGAAAAAAAATGATTTTTAATACAAAGTTGTATTTGTTGTCCTGCAATTTACTTGAAATTAATGTCACAAAGTATATAATTTTAATTCAATATATTTAGAATTTTGCATTGTTAAGTGCTAAACCTTAACTATTTTGTACTATTAGTTTCAAAATACTTCAATTTTAAAGGCTTTTGAGGCAATGTCGTAGATGATTCTTGAGTAATCATAGAACACTGAATGGTTCATTACATTTATCACAACATACATGTTTACTGAATTGTTGCTGATATCGTGATATATTATATGGCGAGTTAAGTATTTTTTCATTTACTGACCAATCTCTTAGAAGTTCACCTTTAAATAACATTGTCGACATACTTCCTGACTGCCCTATCGTTTCCTTCTCTATTTCCGAACGTCATACTTAGTCAAACAATACACTTTCCTTTTATTTCTTCCTTCTATCTTACGTTTAGATCATAAATATACATTTGTAGCAAATATTTTCAAAAGAAAGATACAATTAGAAAATAATGAACGTGTGGCTTTATTTGACAACAATGGTAAATATAGTCCTTGAGCTAATAAAATAAGCAGACAATATATATATATATATATATATATATATATATCAATATTGTACAATATTACACAGTTGTCTTGCTGTAGGCTGATATGTCGGCTTTAAAGGCTATATCCGTACATTTAATAGTAAATGAGTATTATTTTAGACTATAACGTAAAATTAAAGAGAGAGAATACGTATGACCGGTTAGCATATTGATACGGACTAAGAAACCAAGATATACGAAATGTGTTTAATCTCTCTGTATTTTAAACACTGTCAACAAAAAAAAAGTGTAGGATCATTTCTAGTTATATTAAATAAATGTATCTAATACCTATATTTGCATGGAAAATTCGTAATTATGATAAGTTTTATTGAAATCCAAAAAATAATCTCAACTTCTGAAAAGTAAATTTTTCTCTTGTTCCATAAATCTAATTTTATTCTATTTAAACATCTCAGAAATATTGGAATTTTGCCAAAATAAGGAATTTGATTTATTTAACTCTGGTAGAAATCACGATTCTTTGTCCTGACAAGAACGTTGAAGGATTCTTCAAATTATTGTAAACTAATGACGCGAGGTTAAAATATTAACTTTAGATATCCTATTGAATAATATGGTGTGAAATCTCTTAACGTACGTATTCTTTCCTTCCCATGTTTCACACAGATTCTAGAAAGGAAGAGTATGAAAAGATCTTTTAAGGAAATTAAACTTACAATGCCACAATGATTATTATAAATATTAATAATATAATTTAAGGGAAAACAACATTTGTAATCTTTTAAGAAAAAATTGATGTCAAAAAACGTTATTTTTTTTTAAAGAATTAAAACTTGTAGCAAATTAAAAATATAAATGGAGAGAAAGTATCCAGAGAAGTTCCATGTTTTTGTGTCTAAATATAAATAACTTAATTTCTTACAACGGCCCATTAAATTTGCGCTTTACATAGATTTTTGGTTTTCAATAATGAGACACCTGAATTTCAAAATTTTTTCGTCAAAATTGCAACGATAAAAATCAAAATTACCTAAAAAATTACCAGAGAACATTAATAAAATTGATGAAAATTAGGTTTTACTACAAACAGACGAAAACTATTGAAACTTTTCTTTCTAAACACATTACTTTTTTTCTTAATTAGAATAAACATGTTACTTTTATCTGCTGACAAGAAATGTTTTGATTTTCCAATGCATTCAATTGCATCAAAACAATGCAACGTAGTTGTAATGATTTTTTTCACTGCTACAATAATTGTACGGTTTTATTTTTTACAGGTAAATAAAACTTACGAATTAATTTAGTAAATTTCAGACTTGAAAAAGCGTATCAATTACTTTTTTTGGCTCACATTAACATTTGTAATTTTTTTTATAGGAGGGCAAATTTTTTGTGCATATATGCCTTTATATCTATAATTCCCTTTTATTAAAAAAGAAAAAAAAATGGATATAATGAAAATGTAATTACGTTTGCAATCTATTTATAAGTTTTGCACATAGATAAAAATCTAAATTAAAAAATTAAAAAAAATAAAAACTTATTTTTTACATATGCTATTTATTCCGAAAAGGAAAGAACGCCTCTTGAATTAAATATTTTCAAAATAACCTTTTGAAACCGGAGATTTTTTTTTAATTTTAAATAATTGATAGGTAAGTATATATGCAAAGAAACTGAAATTAAAAAAATAAAAAAAAAGAAATATGTTACTACAAATAATTACCTAGAAAATTAGATTTTGAGATATTTGAGGGAAAAAAAATATTTAATATATTTCAAAATCCCTTTTTCGCTGGAGGAAAATTTACCATTATAATACATAGGAAGTCATTTCAGGTAATCAATAAATATAATCTTATGAACGATATACCAAATATCTCCATATACGCGTGTTGCTTTAAAAATATTCATAACTTTCTTAGGAATTTTTCAATCAATAGGAATTTTTGGCAATAAATAAGCCAAAAATGATATAACCGACGTCAAAAAGGAGTATTCCCACTGGTAATCTTTTACCACATTTTCAGAACAAGTCGTAATTTTTTTTTCTTATAATAGTAACGTCTTTTTCATTATACATCGAAAATGGATGAAAAACCCATAAGAACTAATCTTTATTAATAGTTTCATATGAATATTTTGTGCTGTTGCCAAAAACACCAAATTGGAGATATGAGGCGGAGAAACGGAAAAAAGTGCCCTATTTTTATTAACTCAATTGCATTTAAGAACTAAGTTAACAGTTAAGAGAATTAACATAATTATGCTATACAATCTTGTTTATAAATTAAGAATAATGCCAGCTCTGTCAAAAAAAAAAAAGGTTCAGAAACAAAATAAACGTGACATTCATATAGTTCGTTCATTGAACAAAAGATAAAGCACAAAAAAGTTTATGTATGTATAATATTCACAAAAACTACGATTTTTGCTCCCTGTAGCAATTATAAAACTTGCTCCCGTTACAAAAGTTTCATACTACATCGTTGGTTTGATGGTTAATATATTTTATGTCTCCAATGTGGTGAAATATAACCTGTACATTGCCTAGAAATGCTGACTATCAAATTACAGAGCAGATTTTGGGGCAGATTACTCACCTCCAAAGGCAATTTTTGCAAATTTTCGGAACACATGTAGAAGGTGTTTGAATGTTGTAATTCGTCAGTCAAGCATATTCCACACATCATCTATCAGGTGAGAGTGCCAGCGATTTTATACGGGTGATATCCTCAAAAAAATTGAAGGCATTATCTTACAATGATTTCTCAGTGAGGAAGGGCGTTGTCATACATAAACCCAAATTCTGTGCTTAAGACACTCCTAAATAAACGTACATATTGTTTTGGAAAGTTTTTCAATAGATTTGTACTATCATAGTTCCAATTTGAACGCACAGATCTATTCTGGAGCCTCCTCAAACGAGAAATTCTACACCATTGTAACGGTGCCGTTTAGTAACACTGGTATGGGGGTAACGGGTACCTGGGGTTCTCCATATGAAATTCTGACGAGAATAAGACTGCAACCCCTATAACGGAAAACATCCCACAAGCTCACTGTGACGATGTTCACATTACATTTTCTCTATTTATCGCTAACTGCAGGTAACAGTAAGCTTCCATGAGCGTAACATACCTGACAGACCTACAAGCATATATACCAATGTCCCAAATGTCTGTACAGGATTTGCTTTGAAACTGACTTACTCGTGACTACAGATTGCTGACGAAACAAATTAGATGCTGGTGTCCTTCTGCATCTTTTTGAAGTTTCTGTTAAGTGCAGGTCTTCATTTGGCGTTGTAATTCAGCGTTGACCTGGTTATAACATCTGGTGACTTTTCTCTCATCTTAAAATTTGTTGCCAAAGCTTAGAAATGATACTTTCGGCTATTCCTAGTTCTTCGGATACTTCCATCTGAACACGTCCACATTCCAGGCTGCCGATAATTCTACCACATAAAAAGTTTTACTCAGTCGTCTTCTGTGACATTACTATGCGGTTATGGCACTGAGTGGCTTACATAACGATTGAGAACAAATGTACATTTTATCTACCATTCCTTACATACCCTCTCTTACACTCTCGGCATTGTGAGGTTCTACTGGGGTCATCTGCAGGTTTCCTGTATTTTGCACATAATTATTGAAGATGCGCGTGATAATTCTGCAGATCAAAGTTTACAGCTAAGAATGAAATTTCCGTGAAAGAGTTGTTTCGCTTTTCCTTTTTCGCAGTTTCAAAGCAAAAATGACAAAGATCTAAAGTTCCCATTAACTGGTTGTATACTGGTTTTCGCTCTTATCAATTGTCTATGGCAACGATAACCAACCGATGATCCATGAGCAGTTAGTTACACGAGATTATTTTTGATCATCTACAGAAAAATTGGGATATTATTTATAATTTTTATAAAGCATCAGTTTCCCAAAAATTACGGCATTCAAAAGGAATTTTTGAATATGGGTTATACTTTTTAAAATTTTACCTACTACTTTAGTAAAATTCCAGATGAGTTTAGCGATTTTTTAGTTACGTTTACTGGTACATCAAGCAACATTTGAAAGTGAGAAATTGCAACCATGGTAAATAGGCGGCATTCCTGTTATATTTGCTGATATTTGTTTGATTTGCTGGTTTATTCTTGCTTTTTGTGAACTTTTTTTCCAGTTATCTAGAAATGTAAATAGAGATGTAAATAAGTGGCACAGTGGATCACCAAATACAAAGTAATACATTTTTGTAGCCCATGAAATTCTGAAGGTTATTAGCCGATGACATATGGTATATGTTTGCAGTGGAGCAGATATGTGTGTCCAGTCAAAATATTCGAGTACCAAAACTTTTTTTTTTTTTTTTCTAGTTTAATTAAATTTTAAAATAACTTTTTTCATTTTCAAACACCATTTTATTTTTGCTTGCAACATTTAGTACGATTTCTACAAACAATTTACTGAATTATTTACTACACACGATAACATACTTATTGATTGCATTAAAAAACTATTTATTTAATATATATTTAGTATTTTACACGGAATATTGTGTTTAGCTTTTGAAATGTGTATTGCTTCTTCAATTTTGAACTACTTTAGACAACAAGCGATGTGATATAAGACTTAACTATAGTTCAATTTTTACGTAATCGAGGTTTCAAAACAACTTTGTCGTTTTGTTTTGTTTTTATACAATAAATTGTTGTAAAAGGAAAATAAAAATATTGGTTTCCTTATAAAAAGAATTATTTGAAACTTTAAGCTGTAGATTTTTGTTCTTAACAGCTTGAGAAAATATAACATTGGGAAATATTTGTTTCAAAAACAAAAATTTGTTGAACAGTTTTTCTCTAGCAAAGAAATGATAGTACTTGATTTATGTGTTTTCATGGGAAACAGATGAAACATACATCTTTCTTAACTGTTTTTTGTATCATCTTTCCAAGGTTGTTTAATTTAAAAAACATTTGTTCTAACATTGTTAAAAAGTTCTGAAATTTCGAGGACTAGTATAATCATTTATTTTTGGATCATCAATATTACGAAACAATACACAGATATGTATTTCCTTTTAATGATTTTAGGTAAAATAATATTGAATGGAACCGTTTGTTTTAATTATATATATATATATATATATATATATATATATATATATATATATATACATATATATAAGAAAAAATTTTTATAATATAAAAACCAGAAATAATAGACAAGAACATAACAAGAAAAAAACGTAATTAAACTATAAAAGCAAAACATGAAGACCGAATTTTAAAAAAATACAAAAAAAGGGAAATTTCAAAAGAACCTAGCTAGTGAAAGCAATTTCGACTTAGGAAAGAAAAAATGGGTTAAACATTTTAAGGGGCCCAAACCCTTCCCCCCCAACTCGGAAAAGGGAAAAAGAAAAAAATAAACAAAATAAACAAAAATTCAAAGTATATAAAAAATAAATAAAAAATTGAAGTATATAAAAACTGCAGAAAGTATGATAAAACAACTGATACTATTCTGAAACAAATTCCCCAAAATTCCAAAGCAGAAAAATCCCCCCAAAAATTTCGTAAAAAAATTTTTTTTAATATATATATATATATATTTTTATATATATATATATATATATATATATATAAATAATATATAAAATAAATTTGTATAATATTTCAAAAAACCCGAAATAATAGATAATGAACATAACAAGAAATAACGTAATAAGAATTAAAAGCAAAATATGAAGATGAAAATACTAAAAAAGGGAAATATAAAAAGAACCTAGCGAGTCAGAATGAATTTTGGGCTTAGGACCGAATAAGTGGGTTAGATAGTTTTTTTAAAACCGGGAAACCTTCCCCTTTGCAACTGGTGGAAAAACCAAATAAAATAAACAAAAATTTAAAGTATATAAAAAATTCAAAGTATATAAAAAAAAACCAAAATTCAAAGTATACAAAAAATCACAGAGAGTATGATAAAAACCCCTGATTAATGTTCTGAAACAAATTCTCCCCCTTCTTTAAAACGAAAAAAAAAAAAAAAATTATTAAACGAAATTTTTTACTTACAGATACCTTTCCCAAAAGAATCAAAATCTTGGGGATCTTTGAAATATCTTTTTTAACTACCTTTTAAATAACTAGCATAGATAGATATCGAATAGATACAATCAATTTTTGGAGGCTTTTTTTGGTTGATTGTCAAAAATTTAAAATTTTTGGTTCTAATTTTTGGTTGTAAAAAAAGTGTAAGATGTTTGTGTGTGTGGGAAAAGATGTAAACTGTGATATGAGTGTTATGATATAATCTACAAACA